>JACRUU010000022.1:11443230-11573230 GCA_030449085.1 Kryptopterus vitreolus
ATATGATATTTAAATCCCCGCCGCCGAGAGGCTCCTGTATCCTGCCATCAGAGGAAAGTGAAACTTCAGTCTGTCACGCAGCGGGTGGGATTTTCTCACAGATATAAAAATAAATAGAAAAAGCTTTCTTTTTACCTCTTTATTTTCAGCATTATCATAAGAGGGCGTTTATTAATTTCTTAATTGGAAAGAAACCAGATGTCCTATGTGAAATCAGACCACCATACACCATATATTTCATGCGACTGTTCGATCTGTTGTCCAATCAGGTTCGTCTTATCGAATCATCCAATGCTATTCAGGGTCACCCCTAATAGGGGGGGGGTGTAGCTCAGTGGTTTAGGGCTACTGTTCGGAAGGTCAGAAGTTCGAGCTGTGGTCAGAGTGCAGAAATCTGCAGTGAGGATATAAAACGATCCCTTTTGTCAGGGTTTACCAAATGGACGCATTACAGTACACATGCTCTCGCGGAGGAAATGCATGTTAACTGGGGCGTGACATGTGAGAGTGGTGTTTGTATAAATAAAAAAAAAGAGGGGGGGGAGGCTCATCTGGTTTGAGAGAATCAGGTGCAACAGGGAGCGTGCCGCACACTCGCAGTACTGCCTCGGAGAAGGGCTTCCACAAATAGATGTAGTGCAGACAGGGGGGGAAAAAAAAGAAGAAGCGAGAGACTGAACGAGAGAGAGAGAGAGAAACAAAAACTATATCAAAGTGCAGTGTGGTCCAGAAAAAGACATCATCGATCAAAATATGTCTCTGTGACAGAAGCTGGAAGTGGAACAGAGAAAAGGGGTCCATTTATTACAGGGAGTGCATTTTGCTGATAGATGGGAATATTTTCGCCCTTTTTTTCTTTTTTTTTTTTTTTTTTTTTTTTTCTTTTTTACGGTATCGTACTCCGGCAGCTCCCTCCGTTAATGCAAGGCTGGCTGGAGCGCTACATCTACCCGAGTGGATTTCCTCATTTAGCGACCTTTAAGGGCTGAAGCTCGGAGTCACATCTTTGTCTCTTTCTTTTTTTTTCTCTTTTTTTTCCCCGAATAAATTCATAAATTCGCCCGAGTTATTACTTTTTACTTTGCTTTCCCCTTGCGGCTCACTTACTGCGACCCTAAGAGGAAATGTATGCGCTGCCCCTTGCACTTGTTCAACGCGTTTAGAGTTATGTACTCTAAGTCCCGCAGTGCAATGCGACTGAGGTGCGCAGTCATATTTTATGCATTTCCTTTCCTCCGTAAGACACGGCTAAGGGAAGCCGGCCTCGAGATTACCTCAGGCGGGGAATTTAGCCAACGTATGTTATTAGATCACACGGGTCGTATATCACAGCCCAGCACGTGTCGCCCGGGTTGCACTTTTTTTTTGCGCTTCGGCTGCGAGCTGGTGAATTCCCCGAGCTGAGAGGACACAGATTCTATCGCCGCGCCGTGTGTGTTTATCCTCCGTTCACACTTGATGCAAGGGAGAGCTGATCGTGCATCGGGGATCGTAGTCGTGCTGAAATGGCAGAAAGCAATACGAGTCGGCTTAACGAGTAAAGAAACGACTCGTTTCAAATCGGACTGGGCACCTCACGTCCCTACAGATCATTATGAGCAGTGTCGGGGAGTTACATGCGCATAATTTAAATACAAAATAAATATAATAACAGTAATTCGTTACAGTTGTTGAGAAAAAAATGTGTCATTAAATTACAGTTCTGAAAATGTTAAAGATTACAAATAGGGTTACATTTGGACAATTACATGTAACAATCTGGGACGACGGCATGATTTGCAACTGATTTCGATTTGAATGATGAAGATCTGCTGCAGTTTCATTTCGCAAAATTAGAGCCTATTTTATTTTCCAACGTTGGAAAATCTGCCAATAGGTTTAAGCAAAGTTGACTTGGTAAGAATTCTTGAAATTAACATCAAGATCTAGTCGATAATTAATTCGATAACAAAAAAAAAAAAAAACTCATTCAAGCTGTTTTACTTTTTTTAACCACTAGGGGCAGGAGGATTTGAACCTGCAACCTTCCAGAGGCCAATTCCATTAACCACTGAGCTCCCACCTCTGACTGAGCTGCTGGCTCCCTTATAAGTTTTATAAACTTATAATTATTTTTCAGGGCAGTTTTAGTATTAAAATCAGCACAACATGCAAATTCACTTTATTCTTGCACTTTTGCTCAAAAGTTATTAACATATGCGACAATTTGCTTACTTTAAGATTTACAGTCTAATGTTCAATGTGATTTTTAAGACCTTTAAGACATATAATTTTTAGAAATAGTCCCTCTATTTCCTTTCTTGGATATCCGTTTTTGCAGTGCGAAGAGAATGAAATTATTTCACCAGTCATAATGTTCTGCCAGTTATAGAAACATCTACTTTCTTGAAATAAAATTGAAATACACGGTATAGAAAAACTCATCACAGTGGCTCTTGAATAACTCATAAGGACCATATTGTGTAGCTGAAAACATGTTTGTAATAAGTGTTAGCGACTGATGTGTGGAAGCTCAGTGGTTAAGGTTTTGTAGAGAAGATCTGGATAGTGAGGTCTAGTCAAATTTTAATGTATATATATATATATATATATATATATATATATATATATATATATATATATATATCTATATATAAATGGGGCACGGTGGCTTAGTGGTTAGCGCTATCGCCTCACATTGCCAGGGTTGTGGTTCGATTACCTTCTCGGCCATGTGTGTGTGGAGTTTGCATGTTCTCCCCGTGACTCAGGGTTTTTTTTCCGGGTTCTCTGGTTTCCTCCAAAAAACACGCATGGTAGGTTGATTGGCCCCTTGGAAAAATTGTCCCTAGTGTGTGACTGTGTATGAATGTGTGTGTGTGTGTGTCCTGCAATGGGTTGGCATTCCACCCAGGGTGTATCCTGCCTTAATGCCCATAGACGCCTCAGATAGGCACAGGCTCCCCGTGACCCGAGGGAAGATCGGATAATATATATATATATATATATTATATATATCAAAAGCCCTGTTTCAAAATCTGTTGGTAATCGATGGTGTACTTGCAATCCTTTTAGTAGTTATAGCTTATTATTAAGTGTAACTCACAACTTGTCATGGATTATCTCACTATCAGCTTTTGCCAGCACTGACAACTTAAAGGTATTCCATGAGGTTTGGAATGCCAAGCTTGTTATGTCTAAAAGTCTTGCTGTAAATGAAAAACAAACAAAAAAGTGAGGCTACTTTCCTCTTAAGAATAATGAAATCCTTTTGACATTTTAAGTCTTCGTTCTAAGTCACAGTCTGTTTTCCAGTTTATTCGTTTTTTTTTGTGTCTCGGCTGCTTCGAAATGTCTATGGCGCTTTCTTTTCTTTCTTTCTTTTTCGCGGTCAATTGGTGAACGTCTGGCAGCACTTCTATCACAGTCTTCAGAAGCGCCATCTCTTGGATGTGCTCAGCTTTGGATAAAAGCATCTGCCAAATGAATAAATGCAAGCTAATTGGAGAGAGAGAGAGAGAGAGTATTTATTTATTTTTATTTTTTTTTTTCCCAATGACAGTTTTTCACTGTGCAAACAGCAGATGGCAACTCACTAAATATACATTAAACAGAAACTTAAGTGACAGCTAAGAACGTGTACATTCATCACAGAACAGGGAGTTGGCATTCACTAGACTCTCACATTACAAAGAGTGTATGGAAATATATATATATATATATATATATTATATATATATATATATATATATATAATATATATATATATAATCTCTTCCTTTGATCAATTTATTGATTATTTAATATTTATTTTACTCTGGAAATTATTCTTTTAATATTTGATTTCTTGTTAATTAATTAATTTGTTCATTTCGATGTTACTTGTTCAGTGGTTGTGTTATTTGTAAAATATGGGACGTGGCTCCTTTAAGAATTCTGTTCCGGTTGCTTTTCCATATAAAATTGGTAATATGTTTTCCAACGAACCCTCCACACACACACCACACACACACACCACACACAACACACATATATATATAAATATATATATGTATATATATATATATATAATATATATATATATATATATATATATTCCCTACAAATGTTTCTTTACTAGACTCACACACACACATTGACTGACACTCTCTTTTTAGTTATGCTAGTGATAATAGTGATGCATCACTATTATAATCTATCTCGAGCTTCGGTCAAATTTTGGGCGAGTAACTCGTCCCGCAGTTTTTTGTCCGATCCTCACGAATCATACCTCATATCGTGCGGCCCGATGGTGTGAGGTGTGCTATTACTTTTATAAGGAATCGCCCCACGCGGAATTCCGAACCCGGGGCCAAAAAGCAGGAATTTTTTTCCCATAGAAAATGAATGGGGGCGATCTTTCCTGCCTCACAGTTCGGCCTGTGAGCATCCGACATGCACATATCGGCATATCCACTCGTAGGGTCCAGAGTGGATTGCGATCATATACCTCCCGAACCCGACACACTTTACACTGTTTATACTGTTTACATCTGTGCAGTGATAATGAAGTTGAATCTAATCTAATCTCTGAAACAGGTGACCATTTGTGAATCCAAGGCCTTAATGCATTTTTTTTTCTTCCCCCACCACTGATTGCAGATGCACTTTAACAGCTGTTCTTGCTTTGGCGTCCCGTTCAGCTGTCAATCAGACGGTGTTATGTTATGTAACCGCGAGCCTCCTGACATGTATCACCCACGAAAATGTGTTCCTGTCTTGTGGTTTGTAGGTTAATGCTTCTGCCCGCATGCCCGCAGACATTAAATAATTGAAACTTACCTGTCAGTTTACGAGTGAGCTGTAGATGTGAGGGATGGGAAACTTCACTTTTGCTGTCTTGGAATTACTTACGTGTGTTTTAATGGTTAATGCATCTATCATGATATCAGGAAGAGTTGTGGTTGGGTGGGTTTGTGAAAGGGATACTGTCTATACATACTTTATTGAGGGTTCAGGAAGGAAGCAATATATATATATATATATATATATATATATATATATATATATATATATATATATATATATATATATATATATATATCTATATCTATATATATTATCAGTATTATCTATATATATATATATATACACACAGGCTGTCAAAGTTAACGCGTTGAGGTAAATTCGCTTTAACGGCACTAATGTATATAAAGCATGATTGACGCAGTGTGCATTAGTATGTGAGTAATCTTCTCCTTCCACTGCATTGTGTTGGCAAAGAACAAAAAGAGAACAAATGAATAAAGAAACTTCAGTGCATCCACTCACGCTTCCTACTTCACGCCTACTAGCTGCGCATTCACAACAGGTATGAACTCTTTACTACATTGCCGTACGGAATAGTACACATTCCCAAATCCGTATTACGCAATAAAGCGCATTTTTCTTTCTGTGAATGCGATGCGCTTCCGTATAACCTAAACGTATCGCCAGTTTATATGGAAAAGCAACCGGAACAGAATTCTTAAAGGAGCCACGTCCCATATTTTATGTGAAAAGAATAATTTCCAGAGTAAAATAAATATTAAATAATCAATAATTTGATCAAAGGAATCAGAGAAATGTATATAAATATAGCATCTGTTACAGTTAGTTAGAATATTAGAAATTTATTGAAAAGTATTAGTTTATGGTACATGGAAAACATGCGATTAATGTTTGATTAATCATGAGTTAACTCACGGCAATCATGCGATTAATCGTGATTAAATAATCGATTAACATCCCTTCTGGTACAGAGGCCACCACCTTACCACTAAGCCACCACCTCCATATATGTATTTGTGTCTCTGCATATGCAGTAATAGTATGTAGGTACACATTGCTAATCTGTGGGAGCATTTTGAACCACTTCAGGACCCACAATGTAGGCAGAGAACTGTTTGATGCTAACATTATACCATTCATTCATCTATACGAATCTTGTGTATGTAATGTACAATGTATATGAATGTTATATTTCTGCCGGTAATAAAACATTAACGCATGCCGCCAAAACCTTCTGTTCCAAATCATCCATCCGGTTTCAAACTAATTATCCCCCCCCTTCCCCCATCCTGTCACGCCTCTCTGACGGGGTAAATTCACACTGAACGGTGTAATAGTCTGCACGGAAATCCAAATATTGGCAGCGTGCGCTAGCTAAGGTTGGTTTGTTTAGACTTGGCAACGAGGATGAATGAGCTTTAACTGCGTTGTTGTGCTAACCCTTACTGGCTGGCGTCTCGTCATCCACTCAGACGGAGGATTTCGCCGCAGCCCTAAGTGCGGATTGTTACAGCTGTTCGACGGCGTCCGCCATGAAAACTGCAATGCGCCAGGCTTTGTCTTTTTCTTTTTGTCTTTTTTTTTGTTTTGTTTTTTTTAAAGTGTGGACTCGATCAGTATTCAAACACGGCCGTGTGCCGTGCCAGGTACATTTTGAATAGGCTATGCGGCGGAGGGAATGATAAACATATCGGTCTTGATATTGGAATTGTGAACAGAGAAGCCGAAGGAGTTTAAAGGTCACAAACCATAATCCTTAGCAGCTGGTCTGATTTGAGAAAAGGCTTCCTGTCCCTGCTACACTTCGTATGCGTGTGTGTTTGTATGGGTGTGTGTGTGTGTGTGTGTGACCTGACCCTAATCCGAATCGTTCCCCTCACATCACTCCCTTTGATAATTAACATTTCATCTGGGAAGCAAAAGGATTATCTTGCTGACAGCGAGCACAATTAGGAGCTATTAACGTCACGTCACTCTGTCAGGACGCCGACTTTCTTTCTTTCTTTCTTTTTTTTACAATATATATATATATATATATATATATATATATATATATATATATATATATATATATATATATATATATAGTGTATATTTTTTGGAGGAAGGCCAAGGATAAATCTTTTTTTTTACAAAGAGATATTCAGTTACAGACTAAAAAAACAAGTCTAGAATTCATCCATTCATCTTAAGGAAGTGCTATGGGAAGGTTTTTTGTGGGGCTTTAGTCTAGATTGGGATCCAAGTTCATTTACATACTCATTCATACCAATTGACTATTAAGAGTTGCTTTCTTGTTGGGAGGTTGTTGAGTTAAATCTGTTCCGACTCGACTTCAGATGCCGGGTATCCCCCCCCCCCCCCCCCCCCCAATTAATCAATTCCTGTTTTTTTTCTGGTTTTACTTCAAATGAATGTAAGAGTATCTGGGAATAGGCAATAAAACATCCTGGAAATGAATTTGAATGTGAATGAATACGTCCCCCTTTTTACCATTGGGACACTCTACATCCCTTTCCTCATTCATCCGCAATTTGCCATTATATTATTCTCCACAGTGGCTTAGTGGTTTGCACGTTCGCCTCACACCTCCAGGGTTCGATTCCTTCCTCCGTCATGTGTGTGTGGAGTTTGTATGTTCTCTCCGTGCCTCGGGGGGGTTTCTTCCCTGGTCCAAAAACATGTACGGTAGGATGGAAGACATGTCCCTAGTGTGGGAATGTGAATGGGTGTGTGCCCTGTAATGAGTTGACATTCCATACAGGGTGTATTCTGCCTTGATGCCTCTAAGACGCCTTGATGCCTCTAAGACGTCTGAGATTTGCACAGGCTCCCCGAGAGAGAAGTCGGATAAAGCAGTTTAAGATCAATAGGTACTGGTACTGATGTAGGTGAGGTGAAAAGACTTGGGGTCAGTGTTCACTTTCACCTTAAAGGTGTTCCGAGACCTTCTAGAGGGGGGAGTCTAATGGTTAAGGCACTCAGCTACTGAACAGAATGTCGGGGGTTCGAGCCCCGGTATCACCAACTCCCACTCTTGAGCAAGGCCCTTAACATATCTTAACTGACCCTTGGCAGCTGAGATTTGCGATTAAAGAATTTCCCTGTGCTGCAATGTACATGTGACAAATAAAGACTTAATAATAAAGACTAAATTTCTAATTTGTGGAAGAATTAACATATGGCTGTATAAATGAGGGACACGTCCTACAATTTTTTCAACATATTGCGCATTACAATTGTTTACATATGAACATGTTGACTAATAGGCTCCGTCCTCTTTATGATGGGGGAATCCTGTATTATTAAGACGGAATGATCCCACTGAAGGCAGAATATTTTTAGCTGCAAGGATGAAAGCAGATATTGATAGTGTGTGATAGTGTATTTATGACAGGGCTTCTTAAGGTTAATACTGATATGAACTGAGGCTTTCTTAACCATTAATCAAATGAGCTACAAAGATAAACAGACGCATTCGTAATACAACTTAGGAAATGAGGACACTTAAAGGAGTAGTTCTATGCAGGGAACAGTATTTCTTTGAATTCATGAGTTCTTTTGATTTTGCTTGCTAATGGCAATTCTGTAGGAAAAAAAAAAAAAAATAAAAAAAAAAAAAATAAATAATATATATATATATATATATATATATATATATATATATATATATATATATATATAGTAGCAGCAATGGCTATTTTTCCCTTAGTTTTACAATAGAAGGCCACCATTACAAACTATTATTATTTATCATTATCAAAAAATCTATTAAATGTAAGAAATATTAAATATAAAGTCACTACTAATGCTCTTAATAATACTACTCCTAGTAATAGTGTTACATTTGCAAAATTTAGTAGACACCCTTATTCAGAGCGACTTAAGGTTTAAGGGGCCTTGCTTGCTCAAGGGCCCACTAGTGGCAGCTTGGTGGTAGTGGTGGGCTTTGAACCTGCGATCTTCTGGTCCAAAGGCCGATCCCTTAACAACTGAGCTACCACCTTACCCTCAAATAAAAAAATAAATATAATATTAATAAATTAATTATATTATTAATAATAATAATAATAATAATAATAATAATAATAATAATAATAATAATAATAAGGGGCACAGTGGTTTAGTGGTTAGCACGTTCGCTTCACACCGCCAGGGTCCGGGTTCGATTCCCGTCTTGGCCATGTGTGTGTGGAGTTTGCATGTTCTCCCCGTGTCTCAGGGGTTTTTGGGGGTTTTTCTCCGGGTTCTCTGGTTTCCTGCCCGGTCCAAAAACATGCACGGTAGGTTGATTGGCACCTTGGAAAATTGTTCCTAGTGTATGACTGTGTGAGTGTGTGTGTGTGTGTGTGTGTGTGTGTGTGTGCCCTGCAATGGGTTGGCATTCCATCCAGGGTGTATCCTGCCTTAATGCCCATAGACGTCCTGAGATAGACACAGACTCCCCGTGACCCGAGGGAAGATCGGATATAGAGCGGTAGAAGGTAGAATATGAATGAATGAATGAATGAATGAATAATAATAATAATAATAATAATAATAATAATAATAATAATAATAAATAATAATACTAATAATAATATAATAATAATATATTTTCCATTCTCTTATCAGGTTTTTAGTGAATTATGTACCACATTCCGAAATGCAAATATTACCATTTTAACATCTAATGTTTCAGCACCGCATTAAAACATCACACAAACTCAATTTTTGGTTTTTGCATTCACCCAAATGTGTTTGTTAACTAACGAACAAATCCCAACAAATAAATCATACTGTACATCAGCCCATACTCTATTTTTTTTCCCCGAATAAAGATGTACAACAGAAATAAATATGAATAAAAAATTTTAACATGAATCTCAGGAAGAAAAACGATGTGCCCGAGTGTACGAAATGTTTGGAGACGCTGTGATCCCCGGGAGAGAACACGCTGTATACAAGGCAATAAACCAAAAAAAAACCCCCAAATAAGCTACTGATCTGCCAGATGTACCGGAACAACTCGGATACAGGGGATATAAAAGAAGGTTTACACGTTACTGTTAAAATTACAGGGGTTACCTTTCCTATATTTTCAAAGGTGTTTGATTTAGCAGGATTTAGATCTGGGCCGTGCAGGAAATCGTGAAGCTCATGTGGGGAAAATGTGATAAACGGAAATAAATACACAATACAAGCAAAAAAAACCCCAGAAAAACAGAACCTGACCAGAACACGGAGCGACAAAATCAAACTGTGGGAAGGCAACAAACAGAATTGTTTGCTGATTTGAATGGCTTTGAATTCATTCCTGTATTTATTCATCCTGCCACTAGTGGGCCCTTGAGCAAAGCCCTTAATCCTCAACTGCTCAGTTGTAATTCGCTCTGGATAAGGGCATCTACTAAATGTTGTAAATGTATTACTATAAATATGAACAGCATTATTAGTGTGTTTATTCGTGTAATGCTCGTAAAAAGCATTTCACTGCATGTCGTACTGTGTATTTATGTGCATGTGACGAATACAATTTGAATTAGAATTTTGATAGGATACGACTTAAGTGCTCGGGTGCAAAAAGAAACGTGAATCAGCGCATTGGCTTTTTCTTTTCTTTTTTTCTCCCCCGAAGACATTACTTTTATTGACAGGGAATGGTGCTTTGGGTTCATATTGTGTTGGAGCTGTATATTTTCTTCTGCTGTCTATTATGGGACCTGCAGAGTTCATGATACTTCCACCACCATGCTTTATCATGGATGTCATGGATATGGTGTACTTTAGGTGATAAGAGCCACATAGGAAATAAATGTTTGTGGGATGGGGGTGTGTTCGGGGGGGATCTTATCAGACCATTGCAGATTTGGGAATTGGTCCGTTGGTACATTTTGACAAAATATAGGCAGGAATAGTTGCTGAACAGGAATGGATCTTATCTCGTTGATTTCACCATGAGGAAAAACCCTAACCTGTCTACAGAAGGCGATGTAAAAGAATAGCAGATTGTTGTCTCATGCACAAAGGGAATTTCCGGATATTTATTCGTTTGTTTAAAGTCTTGGTGATAAAATATACGTCTTGCCTTTACATCGGGCTCAAAAGGATGTTTTGGATCGAGTCACATGCTGACCTTCATTCATCATTCAGTACAAAACATTTTGACATGGGCGTGTAGAAATGTTATATTTACATCGCACATACCTGGTTATAAGTATGGTATGAGCATGTATGAGTGTGCTCGTGAATATTTATGCTCCATTCGGCCTTGTGTTAGTAAAGCTGCGTACCTGCAATGGTGTCTGGTTCAAAACCCACAACCACCAAGCTACCACTAGTGGGCCCTTGAGCAAGGCCCTTAACCCACAATTGCTCAGTTGTAAGTCGCTCTAGATAAGGGCGTCTGCCAAATGCCATAAATATAAATATGCAATGGTGTCTGGTTCAAATCCCAGCACCACAAAGTTGCCCTAGAGCAAGGCCCTTAACCCTCGGTTGGACAAGTCTGCCATATCGTGTAAATGAAGGTGAGGACGCCTGTGGCCAAGACTGCCTTTCAATGCTTTGTGCACAGGACCGCTGTCATGCTGGAACAGGTTTCAGTCTCCTGGTTCAAGTGAAGAGAAAATGTAATGCTTGTGGATCCAGAGCAAGCCACTCAATATTTTCCTCTTCAAACCGATGTAAAGCATATCTTCATGGAGATGTCCACATTTTCATTGGAACAAATTTGGCCTGCATGGGACGCATTTTTCCATCCTGATCCCACCCACAAAAATATATTATTGTGTCCCACTCTCGCAAAAAATATACGTTTTTTTTTTTGTCATTTTCTCCGGCAGGCAAAATTTAAATCGCTTCTGACCTTGTGCCTGTGTATCGTTTCCTTTCATATTAGTTGACATTTTACAGTCGATTCATAACAGTTTTAGTATTTGATATATATATATATATATATTATATATATATATATATATATATACATTTTAGGACCATTTTTGAATAATTGTATTCTCCCACAACTCACACACTCATGAATATCTTCCCGCCCCTGCACCTGCGTTCACCCATCAAATCTTGTCCCGCACCGCACTCGTGTACGTCGGGTCCCGCGGGTCTCTACTTTGTGTTTCCAAATTCGAATGAATGCAGAAATGTATTATACCACATCCATATCCAATTGTGTGCCTTTAACATTGTGGTAGCAGTTTGGAGAATGATTTTTTTTGTCCGCATACTTCTTTGCAAGATAGCAAGTTACCGTACGCTTGCCTTTGGAAAAAAAAAGTGCTATTGGGTCGAATAAACGTTGAGTCATAGTTATATGTCATAATGTTTTAAATGATCCTGAGCACAAGTCACGTGTCAAACTCAAGGTGTAGGATTGTCGTAAAATAAGGCTTTCAAGCGTGCCTTGACCATAAACTACATCTCCCACAATGCATGCGACTATGTTACCCGCAAAGTGACATCATCCCGTTGCTATATTTGCAGTGTATCCCACATTTACAGATTTCTATCCCAAAATGTTCAGTGAAGCGAAAAATCGAGATCAAGAAATCAAGAAAGATGGGAGTGTTTGTGCTACAAGGAGAAAAAAGAAAACGGTATGTGTTTTGTGTTATGAGGCGACGTCGCTCATCAAACACTATATACTGTCTTATAGTTACAACTGGGCCTTCGAGGGCAACAGTAATGCTGATGTAGCCGACGGTGACAGTGAGTTTCACACCCCTGCTCTAGTCCTGAATTCCATTAACTGTGTAAGTGTAAAACAATGTTCAGGGGGGAGGAAGATCCATGGAGTATATAATGCATCTCTCTCTCTCTCTCTCTCTCACTCGCTCGCTCCAGCTCACATCCAGCTGTGCTTAATGATCGTTCTTGTGCATAAATAATGTTGCTAAACATGCTGCGTGATTAATATTGTTTTCAACCAGGGATCCGGCCAGAACTTTTAATGCACATCTTCCAACATTATTACTCATCTCAGCACATTTCTTTTTGACAATCGATACTTTTCTAGGAAGCGGCGATAATGGAGAGATGAGAAGGAAGATCTCCGCCTCAAAAACACACACACACACACACACACACCATCCTACACCTGCATTTTAATGCCAAGGCCATTTCTCGTGCATTGCAAATGAACTCGTTCCTCCCCAAATGTAAAAAAAAAAAAAAAAAAAAAAAACAAAGTCATAAAAATCCTCCATCCAGCCCTTTTTATTTTGCATAATTATGCCGTTCACGCTTTGTTGATGATGGCGCTGTGCTCCTGCTTGCCACTCGATTCACTCTCAGACTGCAATCACGTCAAGTATTAGAGTCTGAAGGACAGCTGTATGTCCAGTGTCACTCGAATTGTTGATCGGTCCCCTGGCGTATAGGCGGGGGAAAAAACAAAAAAAGGCGTATAGACAGAGCTGCTTATAACGGCGCCGGTTTTTTTTTTTGCTTTAACGGCGCCGGAAGCTTCCTCCGCCAGCTTGTTTTTTTTTTTTTGTTTTTTTTTTTTTTTTAATACAGACGGAGATTAGCATGAACCCGTGAGACAGGGGAAGGGGGGGGTGTGATGAAGGCCTAGCTCTAATCCAGACACCGGGGACCGCATTAATGCTTGGTAATATCTCTAACCTGGAAGCACAGAACGTCCCGGAATACCTGCGCGAGTCGTAAACAGCTTTGTGTGAAAGAAAAGCCGAGTCAACCTTCACAAAAAAAAGATTCATTTCAAAATTAATTGTGGAAATATTCGTGACCTGGAAACGCAGAATTCTTATTCCATTAGGTTCTGTCAATAATTCTTTCTCAGACGTGTTTAATGAAGTAATATTATAATAAGTATATTTTTTTATTGTGCGCATATAAATATAAGGGGCACTGTGGCTTAGTGGTTAGCATTCGCCTCACACCGCATTCCTGTCTCGGCCATGTGTGTGTGGAGTTTGCATGTTCTCCCCGTGCCTCAGGGGGTTTTTCTCCGTCCGGTTTTTTCTTCCCGGTTTCCCGGTTTCCTCCCAGGTCCAAAAACAAAACATGCACGGTAGGTTGATTGGCACCTTGGAAAATTGTCCCTAGTGTGTGAATGTGTGTGTGAATGTGAGTGTGTGTGTGTGTGTGTCTGTGTGTGTGCCCTGCAATGGGTTGCCATTCCATCCAGGGTGTATTCTGCCTTAATGGCCATAGACGCCTGAGATAGGCACAGGCTCCCCGTGACCCGAGGAAGATCGGATATAGCGGTAAAAGATGAATGAATGAATGAATGAATATAAATATATATATGAATCGCATGACACTGATTATCTCTTCATCATGGTACTTTTTAGTCAGTGAGAAAAAGTGAGCAGGAAAAATCTTCAAGCGTATGGATTTCAGCGAATTTGTAAAATCTCCAGAACTGCAGCTCTTGTAGGGGTGGGTCCCGGTCTGCAGTGGTCAGTAAAAGTGGGCCAAGGATCATGGACAGGGTCAACTCGGATGAACTCCTGAATGTCATGGTGTATATAATAATGTCATTTTTGATATCATTTCTGATGAGTATTTCTTTGTTAATTTAAAATTCCTATCAGGCAATAGAAACTAGTTCACAACTCCAGGCCCCCGAGCCGAATGTGAACCCACCATGTCATTTTATATTGCCTGCAAGAGCTTAAAAGGTGTATGATTGTATTAAAAAGGCTATGCAGCTTTATTTTATGCTATGCATGAGGGTGTAACTCAGTGATTTAAGGTGCTGGGCTATTGATCGGAAGGTCAGGGTTCGAGCCCTGGTATCGCCAAGCTTCCACCCTTGGGTCCTTGAGCAAGGCCCTTAACCCTCTGTGCTCCCTGGGCACTGTATCATGGCTGACCCTGCGCTCTGGCCCCAACTTCCAAACAAGCTGGGTTATGAAAGGGTTAGAAAGAATTTCACTCTGCTGTAACATATATGTGACAATAAAGGCTATGCTATGTTAAAGTGTGCAATAAACTACATCCCTCACAATGCATGCGAATAAGTGACGGCATCCCGCCACTAGAGGGAAGCGTATCCTACATCTACGTATCCCGACAAGGGCGGAATTGAGAAATTTCTATCCCAAAATGTCCAGGATGCGAAACATGCAGATGGACGGCACTTCCAAGAAACATGGGGAGTGTTTTGTGTTATGAGGTGGCGTCGCTCATCATACAGTATATACTGTATTATAGTTAAAACTGGCCAATCGAGGGAAACCATAATACTGGTGTGGCCCACGGTCACGAGTTTCCACACTAGACTGATCACAGACTATAAAAGCTTGGTTATCCATTTCCAGGGGGGAAAAAGATTTTACCAAGTCTAAATATGAATAGTCTAAATCGGGATTTGGAGCAAGAAGCTATTATAAGAATGCTACCAAATGATTCCCAGCCAATGCCCCAGTGTTTCACACTAAATAAAATTTCCTTCTCTGTGTAATGTGAATATAATGTGAGTATAAATCTGAATAATTTTTTTCCCGCAGTGTCTGTTTTTTGAAGTCTTCATTAAGAAGTAAACATGTTTTGGCAAATGCTATTCACACCAAAGCCCAAGGGGTATCTGTTCCGGGGTGGGGGGAGTGGGGGGGTTCTAGAGTTGCCAGTGTTGGTTGTAATCCTTCTAGCCTCATGTCAGCATGACCAACTAAATCGGTTCTCTGTACCTCCTTATCCTATTTACCCCTGAACTGGTCTGTAACAGCACCCTCCAGAGGGGGAACCAGGCCAAGTCTAGCCAAGAGAATGGCGCAGACACCCTGGAGGCTGCCGCGAAGGCATTGCTAATGGGTTTAAGCCATTTGGCTAATCTGTCAACACGTCAGTATCCTGTTTTTTTTTTTTTTTTTTTTTTTTTTTGGGATGGTTGGTAAACAAGCTTAAAGCTGTTTGGTACAATGGGGTGTAGTATATATATATATTTTTTCCATGCAAAGTGAACTTTCACTTCTTACCCAAGGGCTTCCATTGGGGGATATACGGTATGTCCTTGTATTTCAATTCAATGAATAGATCCATTCCAGAGAACCACACCTCGGACATGTATGCTCGATCCGAGGTACCACTTTTGATATAAATCGCCGCCAAGATCGCATTACAAGGCCATTCCTCAAGACGTCACTGAACACTAGGAGACTGTTAAGTGGAATGGATGATTTAGTGCTCCATAGACTGTACAAAAGCAATGACATAGGTTCCTGACAGTGGACGGCAAAAGATCCTGCCATGCTGTGAGTGCATTATAATTATAATCATACTCATGTAATTGAGCAATTTCATTCCCCCCCCCCACACACCCCCCCCCCCCACACACATCACAGCAAGGATCTTACAAAGGTCACTGGAAAGCTGTCACAACCACCCCCCCCCCCACCGCCCCCCCTCCCCCCCAGTTTAAATGACTTATTTTAAACACAGCAATAAATAGGACACTTTTTCAATCCCGTTCCAAAGGAGCAGACAAAGATGACTGTAATTAAAATAAAAGGAATGTAGCCCCAACCTTCTTCTAAATAGATGGCCAAATAACCCACTAAAAGTGCACCTTGGATGACTCTCTGTTCATCCGAGACGCACATCTGCACGTCTTTTTGATCCCGTCGTCAAAGATGATGGGTTTCTCGCGCAAGGCAAGGCGGGGCGGGAGGGGGGGGGGGGGTGGTTATTAGGGCAGCAGCCATTAGTGCCCTCTGCACAGAGCCACTCTTTCTTTCGAAACATGTTTTAGGGTTATGTTTCAAACATTTACTGCTTTGATGGGCAAAAAGGTGAGGCGGCTTTTGTGATAGATTTATTACGACGAGAATAACAAAAATGGTACACAGAAATTCTCATTTCAGGCCATACGTCATTATGAAAAAGAAATGCAGAAAATACATTTTTCTAATTCAAAATGCATTTAAAAAAAGACACACAATACACACACATACACACACCACATATATATATATATATATATATATATAGATATATATATATATATATATATATATATATATATATATATATAGATATATATATTAGAGCTGTCAAAATTAACAGATTAATGCCAAATCATTTTAATATCACTTGTTTTATTACTGCAGCGTGCACTTCTGTTTCTATTAAAATATTGAATTTAATTTGCATTCATTTAATTTATATTTAATTTAATTAGGAATATCTATTAAAATATGAATACATCATTATAAAAATTAAACCAATTCTAGTGTTGACTGCAACATATTTATTCACTGTGTCTTTTCTTTATTCATATATAAAATAAAATAAAATAAATAAATAGCGCCAAAATTGTTTTCCTGATGTGCTAAGTCTCAATTCAATCACTAAAATCCCCCAATATGAAAACATCCAGTGTATATTAACAAGAACATTTTGTCTTCCTGCTCGATGTTGGGTTTTGGTTTCACTAATAATAATCACCATCATCCATATTTGGTCATGGCCATGTTGCATAAAGTATTAAACAGGTACATTTAGAACATAAGAAATTATGCGTGGATTTATTATAATTAACTATTTTAATACATTGACAAGGGGGCACGGTGGCTTAGTGGTTAGCACGTTCGCCTCACACCCACCGCCAGGGTCCGGGTTCAATTCCCGTATCGGCCATGTGTGTGTGGAGTTTGCATGTTCTTTCCCGTGCCTCAGGGGGTTTTTCTCCGTGTTCTCCGGTTTCTCCTTTCCCGGTTTCCTCCCGGTCCAAAAACATGCACGGTAGGTTGATTGGCACCTTGGAAAATTGTCCCTAGTGTACGAATGTGTGTGTGTGTATCCTGTGAAGGGGTGGCATTCCATCCAGGGTGTATCCTGCCTTAATGCCCATAGATGCCTGAGATAGGCACAGGCTCCCCGTGACCTGAGGGAAAATCGGATAAAGCGGTAGAAGATGAATGAATGAATACATTGACAATATATTCATTCATTCATTCATTCATCTTCTACCGCTTTATCCGATCTTCACTCGGGTCACGGGGAGCCTGTGCCTATCTCAGGCGTCTATGGGCATTAAGGCAGGATACACCCTGGATGGAATGCCAACCCATCGCAGGGCACACACACACACACATTCACACACACATTCATACACTAGGGACAATTTTCCAAGGTGCCAATCAACCAAAGCATGTTTTTGGACCGGGAGGAAACCGGAGAACCCGGAGAAAAACCTCCTTGAGGCACGGGGAGAACATGCAAACTCCACACACACGACCGAGCCGGGAATCGAACCCGGATCCTGGCGGTGTGAGGCGAATGTGCTAACCACTAAACCACCGTGCCTCCACAATATATTCATTTCTATATAATTCTATTTACACTTCTGGCTATATGCTAAACTGCATTTCATTTGCCCTGTACCTGTACTTTGCATACTGCCAAAGTTAAATATAATCAAATGATATATAATTTAAAATAAATCTTAAAGATTAAATTACACTGCACATGTTTAATCGTTCACCACTTGTGACTCCTCCCTCTTGCTGCCACAACAAAGCAGATGCTAAATACTGTATGTTCTCCATTGTTTCCAACAATGCTTAATTATCAAGCTGTACTATTCTTCTTCCTTATAGTTATACTGTTTTATTATCCACCAACAGGATTTCTAAGCACGGGAGATCAGGCCGCCAAAGGGAATTACGGACTGTTGGATCAGATTCAAGCCTTGCGGTGGATTAAAGACAACATCCAGGCTTTCAAAGGAGATCCCAAAAGGGTGACGATATTCGGATCAGGAGCTGGAGCGTCGTGCGTTAGTTTGCTGACCCTGTCCCATTATTCAGAGGGTATGTATCATGTGATTACTGATCGTTTTTAAACATATGGCTGAATGTGCTGTAAAAAGGCTGTAGAAGCAGTTAGATGAATTTTGATTGGTGGAGCCAAAGAACACACTTTACCAAATGCTAAATTGATGGTTAAAATCCAATTCAAATCATTATACTTGAATATGGAGTTGGATTTCACTCCAAAAATGCTGTTGAGGTTCATAGAATTCATTTCTCTTGATGTAAAGGAAATAAATGAATAACAAAGAAAAATATATGTAAATAATAATAATAATAATAATAATAATAATAATAATAATTCTGTTGTTATTATTATTATTATTATTATTATTATTATTATTATTAT
Organism: Kryptopterus vitreolus; assembly: GCA_030449085.1. Classification (NCBI taxonomy): domain Eukaryota; kingdom Metazoa; phylum Chordata; class Actinopteri; order Siluriformes; family Siluridae; genus Kryptopterus; species Kryptopterus vitreolus. The sequence goes on from JACRUU010000022.1 coordinate 11,462,143, forward strand.
TATTATTATTATTATTATTATATTTATATATTATATATAGAGTCCAAAAGAATACTGGTCAGGGAGATTGAAGGTCAATAACAGCACTAAATCTCTCTCTCTCTCTCTCTCTCTCTCTCTCTCTCTCTCTCTCTCTCTCTATATATATATATATATATATATATATATATATATATATATATATATATATATATATATATATATTTTTTGCTTACATGTACAGCATCTAATAGACTCCCTAAGTCTTACAGAAGTGCTTTGTAATCAGAATCAGAAAAATGATCCTAATATAATCCAAGGGTCAATAATAATAAGTCAGGGCGTGAGGACGTGATCAGCCTAAAAACCCTATTAGGAAAAGGAAAAGTGCATGCGATAAGGGATCTTTTTTTTTCTATTAAAGATCCCTAATTGCTGAGCTCCCTAAATATCTCCAAAGTATGAAATTAATGAATGACCACTGCCCAAGCCTTCAGCCTGCTACATGAACTCTTCCTAATCTAATATGCACACTTGTTTTAGCAATTATACCGGATGAATAATACACCACCGCAATACTGAAGATTCTATCCGCAGAATAATAATGCTATTTTGGAGTGCCTTTGGAATACCCTTGGCTTATTTTCGATGCTAAAAATGTCGTTCTAAAGCTGTTTAACCACTTAAGCACTTTTCAGACATTGAATACTACCCACTCTTGAAAGCACTCTGAAAAGTTTTTTTTTTATTCCATTAGAGTCTATTTGAATGCAATAGATAAAAAGCAGCCCTCTGATGCTCAACATCAGCCTACAAAGCTTGCCTTCCGGTGGTTGAGGAAAAAAAAAAAGCCCAGATCGAAGTTAAATCTCATAATGGATCAAATGACCTCTGGCAACAGCTTCTCTGTGCCCCAGAACCTGCAATTCAATCTGGACTGAGGATGTGACACACTTGATTAAAATAATGCCGGACAAAAAACCCACAGTCCCCCTGTGTTTCTGGCCTGGAAAGTCCAGCTATGATTTATGAATGTTCTAAATGTTACCACATAATATCACTTATTTCCATTTCTAACCATTTACAATTACTTTGTTTCCTCATCTGAGTCTTTTTATCACTGTATGTTTCGATATATATTCAGCGATACAAATATCTTTATTTTATTTACAAGCCTGTCAAGGTATAAGAACGAGGTTTTTCAGAAACTATAAGGTTATGCTTTTACCGGACATTTAAAGCTGCCAGTGAATAAGAACATATTTATTTAGATAATATTAAAAGGTAGAAATTCTTTTAGCAACAAAAAAAGAGCTTTATTCATCTATATTTACTGCCTGATCACTGTTGCAGTGTATTATGTAAGGCTACTAGATGCAAGATTCAGTTTATTCATTTATTTTTTCACACGCCGCACACAGTCGTTATATACAGAATCCAAGTTGCTGTGAAATGTCAACCTAATTGGCGACAGTGTCATAAATAAAATATATTGTGGATATAAAATGAGAGAAAAGACGAGGAAATAAATAAATAAATAACGGATAGTTAGTAAAGAGTGAGTAAAACAATTGTGTGAATATATTTAGATGTGTATATATATATATATATATATATCTATATATATATATATATATATATATATATATATATATATATATATATATATATATATATATATCCATGCTATTATCTAATAATTTGTATTCTACCTGTGAATCATTTTCTATATATATATTAGTGCGGACAAAATTAATGTATTAATACATTTTGATGGCACTAATTTAATTTAATTGTGCAGTTCATGCAGAAGGCATTTCTGTTTGACCATTTATATTAATTAATTCATTCATTCATCTTCTACCTCTATATCTGATCTTCCCTCGGGTCACGGGGAGCCTGTGCCTATCTCAGGCGTCTATGGGCATTAAGGCAGGATACACCCTGGATGGAATGCCAACCCATCGCAGGGCACGCACACACACACACTCACATTCACACACAAATTCATACACTAGGGACAATTTTCCAAGGTGCCAATCAACCTACCATGCATGTTTTTGGACCGGGGAGGAAACCGGAGAACCCGGAGAAAAAAAACCCCCTGAGGCATGGGAGAACATGCAAACTCCACAGAACATGCAAAACTCCACACACACACATGGCCGAGACAGGAATCGAACCAGGATCCTGGCGGTGTGAGGCGAACGTGCTAACCACTAAGCCACCGTGCCCCCACCATTTATATTAAATTATGTAAATAAAACAAAAAAGGCAAAATTAAATCCTTCAACATAACTCAAATTTATTCATGATATTTACTTCAGAATATAAAAATAAAACTGATTAAAACTTTTAATCAATAATAATTTGTTTACTGATGCGCAAAGCATTAAATTAAGCACCAAAATACACTGTGACCCGGCAATTAAAACCGCCTGTGAGGAAACAGCAAAAGTTTCGTTTTGTTTTACATAATTAATAACACCAAAGATATATCCGTGTATATATGTATATATGCCCTGAAAATGTAGGCAGGCTCAATGCAAAGACATTTACATTTACAGCCTTTGGCAGACACCCTTATCCACAGAGCAACTAACAACTGAGCAATTGAGGATTAAGGGCCTTTGCTCAAGGGCCCACTAGTGGCATTGTTGGTGGTGTTTGAACCCATGATCTCCCGGTCCAGAGGCCAATACCTTAACCAATGGGCTACCACCTCCCAAAGAAAGAGATGTAATGGATGCCTGTTATTTCTGTTTTTTTATATACATATATACATATATGCTGATGAGAGATTTAAAAATTAAAAAACATATAAATGTGCGATTAATTTGTGAGTAACCATGAGTGAAACCTTGAGAGCTAAGCGATTATTTATATATGTATATATATATATATATATATATATATATATATATATATATATATATATATATATATATACACCACACTGAACAGGTTTGTGTTAGTGTCTTTTAAATGTTTTCCAAAATTTCCAGTAAATTGTTACAATTAAAAAATATCCATTAAAAAATATATTAATAGGGTTCATAGGGTTATTATTTTAAAGCCATACCCATACAGTAAAAATACAGAAATGTGTTGCACTGAACAAATACTGATATATGCGCTGTTGTTATACCTCTGGTGAACACACAGCTTTTATCTACACTTCTGAGAACATGGAGAGGGATCGAGGGCTCGTTTTCCTTCTGTGTCACTGAATCATCAGCTCCAAGCCTGTAGTTATCATTTTTATTTCTGGGACAAAATTTGCAACATGAATCTACTGCTACGCATGGCTGATCTGACAGAGGTCCGACACAAAGGTTTATGTGTTTTATTTGTGTATTTTTTTTGGCGCTCGCATCAGACGCTCGCTACCCACATGACTAAATAAAGTGATGGAAAATGAAAGCCGCTACGAAGATGATAACACTGTGCTCACTCGCTCCTCATATTGCCCTGATTGAATCACTAGGCTAAGATGATATAAATAGAAAGTATGGGCAAAACATCATGCACACCCACCCACAGAGAAATAGTTCCTGGTGTGCTGTGGCCTATTTACAAAGTGGCAATACAGGAAAAGTCATTCTTACTCCCGAAGATATGGAGGAGAGCGGCACGTACACATTCCCATGCATTTTAGTCTGGTTCTGCTGGGTGCTTGTTTTATTTATTTATTTATTTTTCGGGAAGCATAATGAAGGAAGCCCTATGAGATTTCTTTCAAGTTGCATATCGGGGCGAAGAAGCCTTCGTAAAGAAAATCGCTCGACAAAAATAACATTATGAAGAGCTCGCTGGCAATCCCATAGAAGTCCGGATCAAGAGGAAATGAAGCCCGGGTTATTGGACAATGACAAATAGTAATAAAAATAGGGATGTTTGGCTCTGCATTGCAACAAACAGGATTGGAAATGAAACAGTGGACAATAAATTGCAAACGCATTACAATCAACTTTGATTAGAGATTCGCAGGGCCTTGTGGGAATCGTCTCTCGTCTGATGTTGTGTTTAGTCAAGTACAAAAAAGAATTCTTTGTTTCACATCACATCACAAACCTGAAATGACAAAAGGAAAGACAAAAATAAATAAAAATGGCAGTTAGCATCCACTCATTTCCCCTCCGCTTTGTCCCGGTTTATTCTTCGCGCATTACCATTGAGATTCAGCATTGATCGGAAAAGTTACACTGATGCTTCAGCTTTTAGCAAAGTGGTCTGAGTGCACTAATGGCTGCTTATTTCTTCCCGTTTGTAGATCTGTTTCAGAAAGCCATCATCCAAAGTGGCACGGCTCTTTCCAGCTGGGCCGTCAATTACCAGCCGGCCAAGTACACGCGCTTGCTCGCGGAGAAAGTAGGCTGCAACATGCTGGACACCATAGAACTGGTGGAATGCTTGCAAAACAAGAACTACAAGGAGCTGATCGAGCAATACATCACCCAGGCCAAGTATCACATCGCGTTCGGGCCCGTCATAGACGGCGACGTGATCCCGGATGACCCCCAGATCCTCATGGAGCAGGGCGAGTTTCTCAACTACGACATCATGTTGGGTGTCAACCAGGGCGAAGGCTTCAAGTTTGTGGACGGGATCGTGGACAGCGAAGACGGCGTGTCGGCCAACGACTTTGACTTTGCGGTGTCGGATTTTGTCGACCACCTATACGGTTATCCGGAGGGGAAGGATACGCTCCGGGAGACTATCAAGTTCATGTACACTGATTGGGCCGATAAGGAGAATCCCGAGACCAGGCGCAAGACTTTGGTGGCGTTGTTTACCGATCACCAGTGGGTGGCGCCCGCTGTAGCGACCGCCGATCTTCACGCGCAGTACGGATCGCCGACGTACTTCTACGCGTTCTACCACCATTGCCAGAGCGAGATGAAGCCAAGCTGGGCCGACTCGGCGCACGGAGACGAGGTGCCTTATGTGTTCGGGATCCCCATGATCGGCCCGACCGATCTGTTCAACTGCAACTTCTCAAAGAACGACGTCATGCTGAGCGCGGTGGTAATGACGTACTGGACGAACTTCGCTAAGACGGGGTAAGTGCAAGTATCTTCTTAAGTTTGCGCTGCCTCGGGAAAGGGAAGCGGCAATCCTGCACTTTAACCGTTACGTTTCCTCGTACTTGGAAATGTCATCGGCGCACTCAGAAAGTTGTAGCGTAGGACACCGATGCCAGAGTGCTCCGAATTTGAGCTTAATTATATTTCGCAATTCTCCGAGGCGTTTGATTCAATAGGAAGACAGAGGAAAGATTACTAAATTGTCTTTGAGATTATACTAACACTATTTGCTGCTTCAAGGATAATACAATCCATTTCGGCTAAATTGCGCAAATCAAGTTGTCAGAAAGATATATTTAGAACGATTTAGAGTATCAATAGATCCTTTCCAAGAATCAGTGGAACATCTCCTGGTCTTCAGATTTTCACTTAAAGTACACCAGACAGTTTTTTTGTTTTTTTTTTGTTGTTGTTGTTCTTTATTTCATTTCAGAACACACTTGTATGTCACATCCATTTAAAGATAAATGGCTTGGCTTCCAAACTATTCAGACAAACTTTCATTTTTTTTTTTCTAGTGAAAGACTTTGGAGAAGTGATCATATGAATTCGAAAGCCTTATGTTTCTGAACACACTTTGAGGTCCCATTTTTCACTATAAAAGGTTTCTAGTCTTGTTCCTCTGTCTTGGAGTAACCGTTCAGATCTCGGTGATCTCCGAGGTAAAAAATAAATAAATAAATGCATAGAACATAAATAAATAAATAAATAAATATCTCACATCATATTTCTTTATATTTCACATGCTTAGCTGACACCACTGATGGCTTGTTTAAATGTCAGTAGAAAGCTATTTTCCTCTGCAGTGTGACCACCTCGACACACTAAACAATATATTTAGCCTTGACATTCGAAAATATCTATATTTGTGTGGAAATTGTTACGCCCTCAAAGCTAGTTGCTATCGTACAGCTACATGGCTAGCTGTTTTGTGCTAGCTGTTTTGTCCCCACAAATTGGGGGGAAATTATACTTAAAATATTAGATTTTTTTTTCACTTTTATTCTTTCTCTTAAACATCTTTCTCCTAAAAAAGCTACAACAGAGATTTTTCTAACCACAGGTTAAATGTTGTGCACTGAGGCTTCTCAGCACTATACACTTTTGCTAATTAGCATCTCGCGATATCACCAAAATAGCAGTGTGAATACTTTTGATGCCTCAATGCTGGAATTTCGACTATTATGTTCAAGCAAAAGTAGTCCCTTACCAAGTCCAACTGCTCAGAGACTGCTCTTATGTAGACAAAGTGTACAAAATTACTCTGAGTAAACTGCATGTGGATGCTGTTTTGAAATAACATTAAAAGCCGATACAAATGGTTTCCCTGTTAAACGGGTAAAGCTGAAGAAAGCCAGTGACTCCCTTATGACTTCCAAATTATTCCAATATTAATGTTAATACTAGTTTTCATTCCTCATGCTGCCAATCGTTTTGAATATTTAATCACAATTCATCTCGTGATTAATCGCCCATTAATCAATGTACATTTTCAATGTACCATAAATTAATACTTTTCTTGTTTCTAATCTAATGTTATAATTATATACATTTCTCTCAAAATATCTCTCTTTAATACAATTATTGATTATTTAATATTTGTTTTACTCTGGAAATTATTCTTTAAATATTAATTTCTTGTTAATTCATTCATTTCTTGTTCATTTCAACGTTACAATGTTAGTGTTTGTCATAATTGTAAAATATGGGACGTTGCCCCTTTAAGAATTCTGTTCCGGTTGTCTGTGTGCACTGAAGAATCTCTGTGAAGATGCTTCTTGAGAGGCCTGATATACAGCTCTGACCTCAGCGCTATATACATTTGGGATTAATTGGAAAGCACCTCAGGCCTCCTCAACTTACTTAAATCAGTACCTTTGTGGCGGAATGAACACAAATCTTCACAACCACAACCACAATCCAAAACCTAATAGAACATATTCCAAATGGGGACTAAACCTTATAGTCCAGATAGATAGATAGATAGATAGATAGATTGAGAGAGATATATATATATATATATATATATATATATATATATATATATATATATATATATATATATATATATATATATATATATATATACAAATAGTATAAGCAGAAAACGATTTATTGATGCAGTATTTGAACAATATGCTTGGCATTACTTAGAGTTTAATATCATTATTGTGTAAAACTCTTTACAGTATTTGATATTAGTTTAAAGGAAGTATTATAAGCGGATAAAGGCCCTTAGAGGTTTTCCTACTACACTCATATTTACTCGCCTCGCCCTAAGCTGCATTAACCTACATTATATAAAGCTGGTATGTAAGTATATTACTGGAGCCAAAGTGGAGAGAAAATGAAATGTTATATTCTTGAAATATGTATACACAAAGCTGTAAATAATGTCTCTTTTATATTACAAGGAGTATAAAAGCCGTTCGGAGCAATTCAAGTATGCTAAATTGTAACGTCAGGATTTCTGTCATTAAGGATACACAATTCTTTCTTTTTTTATTCATGTAGAATGAACCGTGACTGTGTTGGCTGTTGCCTCGAGACATCTTAAATGCAAAAGCTGTTGTTTCTTTTTTTTTTGTCTTCATATATATATATAAGCGAGTCATCACACTGAATGGTCTAGACCTCGGGCATAAAGAGAGAGAAAGAAGACAGGGCCAAGTCGGGGTTTTTTTTTTTTTCAGAGGTTATTTATAACCGTGAGCTTTCTATTTTCGTTTTGAACATGCTTTGACACTTGAAGATGTTTTGACATAGAAGCAGCTACTATTCCAATGATGTACAGTATGTTACATGTATTTTATACATTAATCGCATAATAAGGTGACATTTGCATTTCTTTGTTTGGATCATTGAATATAAGGCATAATTAATTCATATGCAGTATCTACCTATCTATCTATCTATCTATCTATCTATCTATCTATCTATCTATCTATCTATCTATCTATCTATCTATCTATCTATCTATATCTATCTATCTCTGTATGTCTGTCTGTCTAACCATCTGTCTGTCTGTCTGTCTGTTTATCAGACTGTCTGATGTAATTTAATGCAATCTAATGTAATTTCATTCACTATTTTTTATACAAATGCATTTTTATTCAAAGCACTGGTTTACAAACAACAAATGCAAAAGACCCATGGCATAAAGATTGTAAACATGGAAAGTGCTAGAACAAAAGTCAAATAGACAGAGTGCTTTATATTTGTATATATGTTTTTTTGTAAGTGTAAATTGAGAGCCACTATTAGCATTTGCCATCTCCCGTGCTACACAAAGATATGTTTCATTAAATATAAATGATCCACTGGATGACTCAATCCCATTAAGGAAACAAAACATTTTTACTCCATTATTATTGTTATTATTATTATTATTATTATTATTATTATTATTATTATTATTATTATTATTGTTGTTATTATTTATTTATATGTTGTGGTGAATAAAACATGACAGCGCATGCTGGTACGGAACAATAATCACTGCCAGAATGGTGCCCGAAGGTCAACATGGAACCTGTGTTACTGTTATCACCCTGTATTATTTCCCAAACACATCCTCAAAGGGATTTATTTCCTCTTTCAACAATCATTCGAATATAGGATTTAACAACAAATAAAAGAATCTTGCATTGTTGATATATAAAACTATATATATATATATATATGATATATATATATATATATAACTATATTATATATATATATATATATATATATATATATATATATATATATATAAATAAAAACTAAATGTAGTTACTCCCCCAAGACAAACTTCTATGTCATGGCATGTAAAAAACGTCTCCAGCGCCCCAAAACAGCTTGCATTAGCAAAGCAGGAATGTACATGTACATTATATACTGTATATTTGTTGTCTCTACATTTACAGTGAGTGAAATTCATTCCAATCAAGCATCAACATTCCCCTATTACTATATAATAATAATAATAATAATAATAATAATAATAATATAATATAATAATAATAATAGTATAATTGGATTTTATTGCTTTTCGCTTGAGACTCGTTTATTGCAAATCCAAACCATGCAGCGTATACTTACTATAAACTGTTCACATTGAAACATGCAGCACATCTTTCGCATCTTTCTTTAACAGAAACACATCCCATGATTGTTTCTCTGCTGCGGAAAGATTGCCTCATGTACCCCCACCCCCCCCCCCCCCCCCCCCCCCACCACCCACACACCTATTTTTTCCTCTTAGAAAATCCCCGATTGGAGCCGAATCAGTGCTCACTGCTCATTATGTGTGAGTGATTTAGAAGCGCCGTGACCCACAACGCCCTGACATTTATATTTATCAAGCATGTTCCAAATGATCCCAACAAAATGATGTGTGTATTGTGTGTGTGTGTGTGTGTGTGTGTGTGTGTGTGTGTGTGTGTGTGTGTGTGTGTGTGTGTGTGTGTGTGTGTGTGTGTGTGTGTGTGTGTGTGTGTGTGTGTGACGCTGCAAGCACAGGGACGGGATTAGCGGTTATCAAAAGCCCATAGATGAAATTAAAATGTTTCTATCTATCTATCTATCTATCTATCTATCTATCTATCTATCTATCTATCTATCTATCTATCTATCTATCTATCTACCTACCTACCTACCTACCTACCTACCTACCTAGCTAGCTATCCTGGTATCTATCTATCTATCTATTTGTCTGTCTGTCTGTCTATCCATCCATCCATCTATGTATCTCTCTCTACACCCGTGTCTTGGGTGCAGTAGGTTTTCAGTAGGGATAAGCTGTATAGCAGGCCGCTGTAATCCATGTAAACTCTATTGTAATGGTGTTGATTTTGTGCATTTTGTGTACTTTTGGTTTAGTTTTGGGTGATCAAGTTCAAGAGAATACAATACAATTGTGTGCCTTTGACTTTGTAGTAACAGTTTGGGAAAGAACCACATAGAGCTGGAAAAGTCAATATATATTTGTCCCTATAGAATAGATAGATATAGCTTCAGCAAAATGGATGGATGGATGGATGGATGGATGGATGGATGATCCAGAATAGAATTTTTTTCTGTTCACTATTACTTAAGTTTTCTTGTAAATTCAACATGTAAAGAAGAAAAATGGTCTGAAGAAAAAATTACATACAAACATTAAAGAGAAAAAGAATAGTTTTAATAAAGTAGACTATTATAAGGTCATTTTTCCCTTCAATGTTAATTCCCTACACATACAAAGCAAGATAACGTATGTATAGAAATTAAAAATAGAAAAAAACAAACATTTATTTATTTATTTATTCCATTTATTCCAGTATGGTTCACTGCTGTTCATATTACCTGCACGGAAATATTAACAGAGGCATTAAAAAAGAGGACGAAAGGAACCACAGTATGTCAACAAGGAATCATTTGTAATAGCACCCCAAAGCACTAAATCCCAAAGAAGCAAACTTTCCTTCGCGGGAAAAGTATCCACAACAGTGATTTAAACTGTATTCCTTATAACTCACAGCATACTGTAAAAATAAATAAATAAATAAACATACTCAAATTGCTGAACTTTTCCTGAACCCAATGGGCAGCTGGGTATGAGGATTAGACACCTCTTTGTCTGTGTTTTTTTCCCATGCAGATGAAAAAGTTTGTAATTTGTTTGGCTCGTCTCTCACTGTTTATTTTTAATGTCAACCCGTGCAATAACAAGATTTTTCATTTTATTTTATGTATATAGTTCCTTCCTCCTGAAGATGTATAAAAGGGATAAAAACATCTGATAAAACATGCTTTTTTTTCCTTTTATTTAAGAATACTTTATTCGTCCTACATGAAAATGATTAGTTATTTGCATACCCCAGTGATCAGGCATGACACGGTGCCCGTAGAGAGCAAAGAGTTAAGGGCCTTGCTCAAGGGCCCAAGAGTGCCAGCTTGGTGATATTCCAATATATTATATTCCAATATATATATATTATATATATATATATATATATTATATATATATATATATATATGTACTATTTATCTATATTATATATATATATATATATATATATATATATATATATATATATATATCATATTCATTCATTCATCTCATCTTCTACCGCTTTTTTATCCGATCTTCCTCGGGTCACGGGGAGCCTGTGCCTATCTCAGGCGTCTATGGGCATTAAGGCAGGATACACCCTGGATGGAATGCCAACCCATCGCAGGGCACACACACACACATTCACACGCACACACATTCATACAACTAGGGACAATTTTTCCAAGGTGCCAATCAACCTACCGTGCATGTTTTTGGACCGAGGGGAGGAAACCGGAGAACCCGGGGAGAAAAAAAAAAACCCCTGAGGCACGGGGAGAACATGCAAACTCCACACACACACATTCCCGAGACGGGAATCGAACCCGGATCCTGGCGGTGTGAGGCGAACGTGCTAACCACTAAGCCACCGTGCCCCCTATATATATATATATATATATATATATATATATAGATATATATATATATATATATATATATATTACAAATATATTCCTTACCGTGATGTACCGCTGACCGCTGACTTTCCAATAAGTTTCCCAGAGCCTTAACCCCTTGTTGGCTGAAATTATTTACAATCATTCACAAAATAGCTATATGTGTTTCAGTCTTCAGGAAGGTTGAGGTCAGGGATCTGTACATGACACTCAAGTACATTTCAACCTGACAAATGATGGCACAGGAGCACTGTCATGTTCTGTCATGTGCGACTTATTTTTCCCACATTAATGCCATTGAGCTGCAATGGGGTTAAGGGCCTTTCTCAGGGGCCCAGAAGTAGTTCATGACCTTTGTATCTGAAGTATTCTGCCTTATCTACTAAACTATCACTCTGTAGAAGTTCCAAGGGAAGTCCTAATGCCAATGCAAATGAAGACTATATATATATATAGCTTAGTGGTTAGCACGTTCGCCTCACAAAATCACACCGCCCCGGTCGTCCGGGTTCGATTCCCGTCTCGGCCATGTGTGTGTGTGTGTGTGGAGTTTGCATGCTCTCCCATGTGCTCTCCCCTCCCGTACCTCAGGGGGTTTTCTTCGGGTTCTCCGGTTTCCCCCCGAGTCCAAAAAACATGCACGGTAGGTTGATTGGCACCTTTGAAAATTGTCCCTAGTGTATGAATGTGTGTGTGCCATGCAATGGGTTGGCATTCCATCCAGGGTGTATCCTGCCTTAATGCCCATAGACACCTGAGATAGGCACAGGCTTCCCCTGACCTGAGGGAAGATCGGATATAGCGGTAGAAGATGAATGAATTTATATATATATCAGATTGAGTGTTTTATCCTTCTGTTTGGATATCAGTCACACTCAGCTATTGAATCCTTGATGTTGAGATTAGGGCTCGGATCTTGAGCATGACCGAGCATTACTTTTATAGTTAGCATGAAAGTCTACAGTATTACCTCGGCTAGAACAAAGCCCGAATACCTACATACATCACGATTCAATTCGATTTGGATTCAGTGTCATGACAGGCTGCATAATTGTTACTACCTTCCTGTCTTGAAAATCATATCGTTCATTCAGGAAAGGAATATATTATTGTGTTCTTTCTAATACTGTCATTACTGTAACGAACCCCCTATAGTGGGACCACTAGGGTGGACACTGCGTATTAAAAAAAAAAAAAAAAAAAAAAAACATGCTTTATTGTTGAAATGGTGGAGATGTTTATTCACCATTTCTGGAAAGGAGTCTCCAAAGCCATTTCGTTGTGACTGTCAAACATTGATGTTTTGCGCCTCGGAGGTGGGGATGAGTGGAATCTTAAAGGATGAAGGGCTTTGTGGGGTTTTTCCGACAAGCTAGTGAAGGAACAAAATGCTTCAAAATAATTAAACGAGACTATCCGTCCTTGTCTTAACGCATTTCCTTTTGGTGCTGCACTGAATATTATTTCAATGCAATTTAATACGAGCTTATTTCGAGGGCGCTTTTCACCGTGGACATTTGCCTCAAAGCAGCTTTACAGAATGTAAGAATTATAGAGCGAGAACAGCCTTTATTTGTCACATTACAGCATAGTGAAATTGTTTCTTCGCATAGCCCAGCTTGTTTTTGGAAGCTGGGGTCAGCCATGATACAGCGCCCCCTGGAGCACAGAGGGTTAAGCGCTTTGCTCAAGAACACAAAGGTAGCAGCTTGGCGATACCGGGTCTCGAAACCCCCGACCCTCAGTTTGGTAGCCCAGCACCTTAAACCACTGAGCTACACCACCTCAATCCTAACTAAATTCTTGTAGATTTGAATTTACGCGTTTTTATCCGGAATATGAGGAGAAAAGCTTCAGAGGAACCTATATAGTTATATCATTTAAACATTGCAAACACCATAGAGGGAGAAATATCACTCGCACCCGAGTGTGTGATCATCAGTAACGTCCTTTCCACAGTCTTCTACGTTCAGTTTAGAGGAGCTCCTGAGTATTAACTCGACGTCTGATTTCATTATAGATTTAACAGCAGCACCAACTTCTCCAGTGCGCCGAGCTTTTAAATGTTTAATGATGGAGGAAACGTATATGTGGGATGTTATTGAGAACAGTATATAGTACATTTTGATCTGTTTGTTTGGAACAAACAGGCGTGGAAGTTACTGTATACAGTATTGAACTATTCTGTGCACTCAAAGTGGTAGGAAAATATGATACATAATTCAAAAGTCCAACCTTTAACCCTGTAATGATTTTTCTTTTGTTTGTTTGTTTTTGTTGTATTTATATAATTGTATTTTTGAATTTTGCTTGTGTTCATTTTCAATACAGGAAGTGCTCCGATGCTTATTGTACAGGACACGTTATACGATTGGAATCTGATGGTCTTAAAACTTAGACATGTAATAAAACGAATAAATAAATAAATAAATAATAAAAATAATGGTTTATAACAAGGGGCACGGTGGCGTAGTGGTTAGCACGTTCGCCTCACACCGCCAGGATCCGGGTTCGATTCCCGTCTCGGCCATGTGTGTGTGGAGTTTGCATGTTCTCCCCGTGCCCCAGGGGTTTTTTCTCCGGGTTCTCCAGTTTCCTCCCGGTCCAAAAACATGCATGGTAGGTTGATTGGCACCTTGGAAAATTGTCCCTAGTGTATGAATGTGTGTGTGAATGTGAGTGTGTGTGTTCCCTGCGATGGGTTGGCATTCCATCCAGGGTGTATCCTGCGTTAATGCCCATAGACGCCTGAGATAGGCACAGACTCCCCGTGACCCGAGAAGATCGGATAAAGCGGTAGAAGATGAATGAATGAATGGTTTATAACATTGTTGCCTTTTTTAAAAATGTGATACTCTTAAACCTAAAACATGTAATAATATTAATATACAAAACAATAAATAAAAAAATTATTTAAAAAATAAATGAATAAATAAATAAATACATAAAAGTAAATTGTTTATTACATCGTTGCCTTTTTTTTTAACTAAATAGTATTAAACTAAATGAGTATTGCGAATAAAAAATTCTGGTTGATTAGGTCTAAAAATGTTGTTTTTTCTCTCTTTTTTTTTCTTAATAAAATGTAAACATAAACAAAATTTGATAGTCCTAAAACTTAAACATGCAATAATATATATTTTCAAACAAACAAACAAATAAATAAATAAAACCTAAAGTGAGGGGTCACGGTGGCTTAGTGGTTAGCATGTTCGCCTCACACCGCCAGGTTCTGGGTTCGATTCCTGTCTCGGCCATGTTTGTGTGTGGAGTTTGCATGTTCTCCCCGTGCCTCAGGGGGTTTTTCTCCGGGTTCTCCGGTTTCCCCCCGAGTCCAAAAAACATGCACGGTAGGTTGATTGGCACCTTTGAAAATTGTCCCTAGTGTATGAATGTGTGTGTGTGTCCTGCGATAGGTTGGCATTCCATCCAGGGTGTATCCTGCCTTAATGTCCATAGACGCCTGAGATAAACACAGACTCCCCGTGACCCGAGGGAAGATCGGATATAGCGGTAGAAGATGAATGAATGAATGAATGAACCTAATGTGTTTATTACATTGTTACCTTTTTTTAACTAAATAGTAACGAGTATTGTAGGATTACATCTAAAAATGTATTTCTTTTTTTAATAAAATGTAACCAAAAAAACAACTCTAATAATTAAACTCGTTTCGGCATTTATTTATTACACCATGGTGCCCTTCACCCTAGTATTCATTTATACACCGGGTAATTTCATTCCAACACGCTGCTCTCTCATGTGGTTAATTATACATTTGTTCATTTGGTTTCACTTTTGTTTATCTCATCATTTTTCATCAGCTGGTTTATTTTAGTCTTCAGTCTTACTGCCGTCTTCGCGTGAGTCTGTTTGCGCATGTGTGTGTGTGTGTGTGTGTGTGTGTGTGTGTGTGTGTGTGTGTGTGTGTGTGTGTGTGTGTGTGTTCGAGCACCAATTCTGCATGCAGCACCATGGATCTCCTCTCCATCTCCAGTGTCTATTTAAAGATCTCTCTCTCGCTCTCTCTTTTTGTCTCATCTCTATTTTTTTCTGTCTTCCAATATAGCGGAATCACAACTCACAGGATCACTGCAGAGACACTACTGATTCCATAAGCTTTACACACACACACACACACACACAGAAACGCACACACACACACACACACAAACACGTATGACTTAGAACGTCGGGCGAAATTGCTGTTAGTAAACTTGTACATGGTGCTGCGATTGGCGTCGGACTGCAAACGAGTTTGTCAGGACGGCATTGTAGGACAGCGAGACCTGGATTATCTGCAGTCTAGCAGAGGCGCACCGGCGCTTTTACACAATGTTAAAATTCCCATCGCGTCTCATTGAGTTCCTCTCAGTATATGTATGGAGATAGTGAAACAGCTGGTGACTCGTGAGTTATAGCACGAGAGCGCTAATGAATACGCAAAAAAAATACATCTGATCTGGAGCAGAAGCAAGGAAGGAAAGGACAGGAGGAAGGATAGACGCTTGGAAGGAAAGGAAGGAACAGAGGGAGGAAGCAAGGTCAGAAAAGGAAAAAAAATAAAGAGAGAAAGTAATGGAGGGAGCTCAAAGGAATATTTGTAGTGAGCGCACAAGACAGACACGGGAGGGAGGAAGGATAACAGTTTGGAAGGGAAGGAAAACAAGGAAGGAATGAAGGATAGAAAGAATTCAAAAATACAATTTTATAAATAAAACAAAAACAAACAAACAAAAAAAAGCATCATTTCTTCGGAAGGAAAGGAATAGAAGTAAGGAAGGAATTAAGGTGCTTGGAAGGAAAAAACAGAGCAGAGGGAAGAAGGAAGGTCGGAAAGGGAAAAAGGGAGAGAAAGGAAAGAAGGGAGCTCAAAGGAATACTTGTAATGAACACAGGAGACAGACATGGAAGGGAGGAAGGATGAAAGCTTGGAATGAAAAGAATAGAGTGAAGGTATGACGGTCAGGACATGAGGAAGTATAGACGCTTGGGAGGAAAGGAATAGAAGGAAGGAAAGGACATGACAGGAAGAAGGATAGATGCCTGGAAGGAAAGGAATTATGGAAAGGCACAAATGATTAATGCTTGGAAGGAAAGGAAGAAACAGAGGGAGCAAAGGAAGTCAGAACGGAAAAAACGGAGAGAAAGGAAAGGAGGTAGCTTAAAGGAATACTTGTATTGAGCGCATAAGACTTGTTTGGAAGGGAAGGAAAACAAGGAACGAATGAAAGATAGAAGCTTGGAAGGAGAGAAATAGAACGGAAGGAAAGGACAGGGCAGGAGGAAGGATTAAAGTTTGGAAGGAAAGGAAGGAA
Organism: Kryptopterus vitreolus; assembly: GCA_030449085.1. NCBI lineage: Eukaryota > Metazoa > Chordata > Actinopteri > Siluriformes > Siluridae > Kryptopterus > Kryptopterus vitreolus. The sequence goes on from JACRUU010000022.1 coordinate 11,479,001, forward strand.
CAGAAGGAGGAAGAATGGTCAGAAAGGGAGAGAAAGGAAAGGAGGGAGCTCAAAGAAATACTTGTAATGAGTGCAGAAGATAGACAATGAAGGGAGGAAGGATAAAAGCTAGGAAGGAAAGAAAAGAAGGAACGAAGGAAGCTTGGTGAATACTACAAGCGAAACCCAAAAGGAGAGTGATAAATGAAAAAAGGGGCTTTGCTTGTTATTGTATTCCCTACAAGTTTCTGGCTTATATACGTTTTTTCCCCCTTTTTCTAAAGACCCATTTTTTAACACAAAAAAATGTGGATGAGGAAATGAGGAAACTCTGTATAGCGCTTTCAATTTTTGTTGTCGAAACCCTCCGGCTCCATCCATCCGGTGCCAAAATCACTGAACATCCCTTTAACAGTTCCGAACGAAATCGATTCTGCTCATTTACAAAATGCCTTGGCAGCCATACAAACCTAAAAGTAGAGCGCGAAAGTGATCGCCGAGCGATAAAGGCAGAGAACAAAGTCTGCAAATCACACCAGAGTTTATTTATTTATTTACTTATTTATTTTTAACCCATGGGTGCTCTGAGGGTGACGCGATGTTTTCAGTGTTGAGGTTAATTGTAGAATTTCACTCCAATATGGAACATTTAGTTTCTGGGAATTAGCCTTTCATTATAACTCTACTGCTTTTCTGTTAAGCTATCATACAATTATGTTTTTGTTTTTGTTGATTTTAACAATCAAATTGTAAATTTCATCAATTTGATTTAATTTAATTCATTAAGTGTGTTTGACGAAATGGAGCTGCTAGTAATAGTTTTACATTTACCGAATTTGGCAGACGTTTTTATCCAGAGCGACTTACAATTGAGCAATTAAGGGCCTTGCTCAAGGGCCCACTAGTGTCAGCTTGGTGGTGGGGTTTGAACCCTGTCCAGAGGACAACTCCTTAACCACTGAGCTACCACCTCCCCTCTATTTTCCTCTAGATCAATCCTTCTCAAATAGCGGGGCTTTTCCCATTCTGGGGTGCGATGCCAGGGGTCCCACAGGGTGGCACAGTAAGCGCACTGTTCTATCGGCACCTCCCCCGTATTTCCGGTGGGAGACCTGATTGTGGGTTGGTTGGGTTGATAGGCATAACTTCTTCCTTGGGGGGGCCCCAGTTGTCCCTTTTGTTTTGGTTCAGTGTTTTGGGAAGTTCAGAGTCCAGATATGTGGTCTTCTGTGTGACTGTGTCACCACACTGGGGTGTCTCCATGGCAGTGTGGAATTGTCCCTCAGTTGCCAAAGTGTCTAAGGCCTCATGGAGGGGACATAAACTGGAGGCGGGTCATCGCAGGGACATTATATGGACAAACAATAAACAGAAATACATCTATTGTGAGCTTTGTTTTTAAACCACTATATCAGAAGTCACGCCTATTACCACTCCCAACCCCAGGAAAAAAATCACGCCTGTTACGTGACCGGTGACCCGGTCCACTGCCTTTACTTAAGTAGAATTCATGAATCAGCATGTTTGTCGACCAATATTCGGCACATGTTCGCTTAATTTTTCTGCGTGTCCCACCATAGTCACAGTGAATCCAAGCTCTACATACACTTGGTCATAATACTCCCTGCGCATACTCCGACAATGAGAGCACCACTGCCACCTAATGTAGGGTATGTGCAATTATCCTTTATTCTAATATGGAAAAAAACACATTCCCCCGGGGTCAAGTGAGGACCCCCCCCCCCCCCCCCCCCCCCCCCCCCCCCCCCCCCTCCCCCCCCCCCCCCCCACCCCCCCCCCCCCCCCCCCCCCCCCCCACCCCCCCCCCCCCCCCCCCCCCCCCCCCCGCTCCCATTCCCAGGCAATGCACCGGGTGCACCCTACTATTTGAGAACCACTGCACCATATGGACAACAGTTTCTGGAGACCAGACCTTAGGATTTTTGATCATTCCATTCTACATTCTCCATTATAATAAACTCTATCCCTCTGAGAAAGGGTAACACTAGATTTTTCCGAGTGTGTTTGATGAGATTGTTCAGGTAACAGGAATGTGAGGTACCTGGTGTACATTGAGGAGGCCTGTGGTACAGTCAGCATTCCCATTCATCATAAAAGGCTGAGGTCATGGTTTTAGTTTCACCTCTTAATTAAGAGCATCAAACAGAATTTTTCACCATTTTCTAGAGAAATTATATATATATATATATATATATAATATATATATATATATATATATATATATATATATATATATATATATAGCTGAGCATTACAGGTGGGCATTTTTATACTTTGGTAGGGTTGCAGAGGAGCCTGAAAGGAATGCGTAAAACATTGATTGGCATGGCCCAAATGGAAGTAGTCAGCTGAAAAGTAGTCAAATTCAGTGACTTGTACATTGATCGATTGTTATTGAATCTGAGGAATCAATTTGTTTAAAGGTACTAACTTCTTTTTTTCCCTTTTGATCAGAGATCCAAATCAACCGGTCCCACAGGACACCAAGTTCATACACACAAAGCCCAATCGGTTTGAAGAAGTGGCCTGGTCCAAGTACAACCCCAAAGATCAGCTGTACCTTCACATTGGCCTGAAGCCGAGAGTCCGAGACCACTACCGCGCCACCAAGGTAGCCTTCTGGCTTGAGCTTGTGCCTCACCTTCACAACATCAACGGACTGTTCGAGTACGTCTCGACTACCACCAAGATCCCGCCGCAGGACACTACGCCCTTCCCTTACACCAAGCGACTGGGGAAAACCTGGCCGTCGACGACTCGGCACCCGGGAATCCCTCCGTCTAACACCAAGCAAACGACGGACCAGCGCAAAGGAAACGATCTCGTCGAGGACTCTGCTGTGATGATCGAGACCAAGCGCGACTACTCGACCGAACTGAGCGTCACCATTGCAGTCGGGGCCTCGCTGCTCTTCTTGAACATCCTGGCCTTCGCCGCACTCTACTACAAGAAAGACAAGCGGCGCCACGAGTCCGGCCGGCGCGGCACCAGCCCGCAGCACAACGCCAACTCCAACGCTAACGACGTCTCCCGGATGCAGAGCGACGAACTGGCGTCCTTGCAAATGAAGCAGCAGCAGCAACAGCTGGAGCAACAGCTTGAAAACGAGCACCGGCACGAATGCGAGGCGCTGCGGCTGACGTGTCCACCCGATTACGCGCTTGCGCTGCGCCGGTCTCCCGACGACGTGCCGCTCATGCAGGCCAGCACCATCACCATGATTCCCAGCTCGATCGGTGCCATGCAGCCCTTGCACAACTTCAATGCCTTTGTCGGGACTCAGAACAGCACCAACCTCCCCCACGCTCACTCCACCACCAGGGTATAGCTGCACGCTCTCTGAATACCTTTAGACTACCACCTCCTCTCTGTACTATTCTTAGGAAGTCAGGGTTGGTTTACTCCTGGCATAGAGCTTAAGTCATGGATTAAAAAAAAAAAAAAACAACAACAACAATAATAAAAAAAAAAAAACAACCGCTCCACCTGGAGATTGATTCTCAGTGGATTAGATTATTTTGCTACACCTTCTTAAAGAATATACATGTCCAATATTGATCTATTTGTTTTCGTCCGAAGGGGAAAGAGAACGGTACTCGACTCTACGACCTACTTGGAAAGTGGGAATATTTTACCAAACGAAATTCCGGACTCTTTTAGACTAGCGATCGCTTGCACAGCAGGGAAAGGGGGGGCGGGGGAGGGGTATTTGCGAACCTATTAATGGAAGGCATCGAGATTGTGTTTAAGCTCGGGACTGTCGAACCTTTCGATCAAGTCTACGATTCCGACACAGACTGGACAAGGGAAGCGAATCCGAAACGATCTCCCAGCCTGAAAATGTATTTATGACAAAATTTGTAAAGATGAAAATTCTGTAAATAGCTGTGCGTTATGAATCCAATACTAAAGACGATTATAAAATGCTTTTATTGTTGTTTTCGGTTACGAATATTACTATTAACAAGCTTGTGCTATTTTTATTAAATTTTTTGTTGAAGTGACTGTATATATATATATATATATATATATATATATATATATATATATATATATATATATATATATATATATATATATATATATACACCAATCATTATCGTTCTTACATTTCCAAAAATTTCGCGTTCACATTGCACAACAACAAAAAAAATAGATATATTTATTTCATCACAGATAACTATAAGTGTGTGTTTTTTTTTAGTGGTCCATCAACGTTCTGTCCAGCACAACAAACCAGATTCCTATGTTGACAATACAATTAGAAAAACTATCGGTGTATAGTTTGTAGTTTGTCTTTCACCTGGAATCATCGGAAATCACAGCACTGCCCAGCGGGATTGGTTTAATGATAATGAATCACATAATATAAAGACATAAAAAAATGTCGCCGTCGATCCGACGCTTTCGCACAATCAATTCCATATCGTTCAAAATCGGAGAAACGAGGCTTCGATTCCAGGTGCAGACGCCAAACTACATCTCGCCCTCGACAGCTGAAGGTCATTTACACCAGCTGCTTCATTCTGTATTTTTATTTCCATAACTTTTCTATTACATGCACCGCTGCCTGAACCTGAAGACATGGCCATCAACGTACTGTTCCGAATAAAACAACAGGCGAAAAAAAGCCCAGGCAGTGGAATAGATATTTGTTTTGTTTCTTTTTTGTTTTTTTGTTTTTTTGCTATATAAGTTGGATATGTTTGTAAAAGAAGTATATGTTAGATATTTCTACTTGTCATATGCTAGCAATATGTATTGTGCCAGGCTTGTGATATTTTTGGGTTACAACGCAAGTGAATGAATGTAAATAAAAAAAAAAAACAAAAAAACAACAAAATTAATAAATAAACTATAAATTAAATATAAATATATATATATATATATATATATAAAAAAAAATCATTAACCCTAATAATTTAGTTCTGCATCCTATGAGAGCTTGGAAGTGCAAGCAAAGAGGAAAAAAAAAAAAGCAAATTAAAGTTTATAAAGATACCTTTGCATATTGAATCGAAAAAATATTCATCATAGGCCCTTCAACTGTCAATAATTCAAGGGTGAAGTGTAGGATTCCACATACTAGTTTGTCTTATATTGTTTGCGGTTTTTGCCTTAAGTGATAGATGAGATTTCTTGGCTGGGCACCTACAGTATATAATTTTTTTCTGCAACGTTTCTAATAAAAAAAAAATCAATATTTTCTAACATGAGGTCTGTCTGTCAAACGTTCACATGTAAAAAACAAACGAAGAAAAAACAGAAAAAACAAACAACACAAAAAAAACACACACAAACGTGATAAGATTTTCTTTTATATGCAATATCTGAAATTTCTGAAATAGTTGTTGATCGTGTTGGAAAGCCGATCCTCGAACGTTGGGAAAGTGATTATTGACTGTTCACGATCCTAAATGGGAACTGCTAAATATGTTTCGTTTAGTAATGTTTAAAGCTTTGTCAGCATCTGAAAGACTTATTACTGGAGTAAATTACTGGTACAGGCCAATTTAGAGAAATGAGTGCAGAGCTGCCAATGTTGCTAACAAGAGAAGCCAAAAAGATAGAGAGAGAGAGAGAGTGTGAGAGAGAAGGAGAAAATACATTTTCTCTTAGCTGTGTGCTAGTATCATATACTCATTTGCGACTATAGACCCTTACAATGTATTATTTTGGCCCGGAAAAAAGCAAAAGCTCTGTACCCTCTCTCCCCATAGTATCATTTGCTCAATATTCGAACTAGTAATAACAACTTTGCTTTTTTTTACCGATTTCTCAGAATAAACATTGCAAATGCGACCGATAAGCTTTAACTGTTGGCACCTTTTTTTGCAAGTGCCTGGGGCCAGTGATGTTCTCCTGCCAATGAAGCCAGATGTTTCGAGTTAAAGGAACATATGAATAAATGCAGGAGTCTAAATATTCAAATATCTCAGCGCTGCCAGCTGCGTCCTTTACAGCGTATTCTCAACACCCCTGAGTAGTGGCACCTGTTTCTTGTTCGTTTGCTCATTAATGGATGGATACATGGATTCACGGTGAGTTTAAAGTCTTCAGGTTTGTGTCCGTGTCATATTGAAGAAGGATTTCACGACGGCGGCATCATTCCTACCTCCACCTAGAGTCAGTGGGCCGAGGGGGATACAGAGGATGCAAGGCAGAGAAAGAAGGGAAGGTTTACTGAGAAGGGAGCGAATGGGAAACAAAAAACTAAGCAAGGAGGAGAACTTGAGTGTAACTTGGTCCTGACTTGACTTGAAGAGTCGGAGAAGGGGTCGGGTTTAGGGTCCTAAATATACTGAACTGGAAAGTCGCAGGTCCCTTGACACTGGTTTCAAGGGTGCACAGACCCAGAAGTGCGGCATGACCAATAGTCTTCAGTCAACATGATCTTGAGTCCCAATGGACACATTACAGAGGTTATATCTGAAGACCGGCTGGTATCTAAGATGTCTCATTTGGGGCCTGAATCTTTGGTGCATCAGTTTTAATTTGCGTCTGGACTTCCCAAAAGCCAAAACAAGAGGGACAACAAAACAAGTTCTGAAATATTTTGTAAGGCATTACTTGCACAAAAAGAGACATCAGGGTCTTGTACTGGTCCAGCTACAGTATATATCATCTTCTGCACAGTTAGTGCCTCTCATTCCAGTCTAAACCCCCCCCTGGTACATGCTTTTGTTAATCCGAAAAATGAACGATTGCATTATCATAAACTTTAATTAGTCATTTCTTTTGAAAAATCAGTCCATCTTTAAAGCTCTGATTAATTACCGAATGGATGCTGATCATCTCAACTGGCAAATACGAGGCGGTATGAAAAAGACTAATTGTACTGTTACCTTTCCTGAACACATGCATTACCATGTCGCACATAGCAAGTCAGAGCAAAAAGCAAATGTGAAGTTCAGCATGAAACCGGGCTAATCCACCATGGAGAATTTTGACCCGACATACATTTGAAATATGCTGCTCCTAGACATTTACATTTACAGAATTTAGCAGATGCCCTTATCCAGGGCGACATAGAAATAGTGCTTCAGGTCTCCATCTAATGATAAATTCATTCAGATAGGGTTGATACAAACTTAAGGTACACAATAAGCAGTCGCACTGAGAGATGACTGAAAGAGAACACCTTCCACGAGCTCAACCCTTGTGCATGACAATCGTCAGACAGCAATCCTTTATCGTCAGACAGCAGTCTTTTAATGAAAAAAAATGGCAAACAGCATGTGAGAGAGTCGGTTCGTGCACCCGAAAAGACACGAGATCATTCATTCATTCATTCACCTTCTACCGCTATATACGACCTTCCCTCGGGTCAATGGGACCCTGTGCCTATCTCAGGTGTCATGGGCATTAAGGCAGGATACACCCTGGATGGAATGTCAACCCATCGCAGGACACACACACTCACATTCACATACACATTCATACACTATATAAGGTATTTCCAAGTCCAAGATGGGCCACTGCAAAACCAGGCAAAAGCACAAACCAAAAATAACCTATGAACAAAAACATGGCAAATATAGTGCACGTAAAAACACATAGCAAGGTCCGAAAACAAAGTCCAAATGGCATGAGGGCAAAACAGGCAGAGAACAAAAACACAGACCAGATTAAAGTCCAAAGGTGAAGGTGAAATCAGGCAGGCGGAGGCGTAAATTAGGATCTTAGGCAGGATCAAAGGAACAGGAAGTAGGGTAGGAATAATACTCAGGGGTGACATAATCTGGCAGCATGACATTGTCTTTGATGTCCTTAAATAACCGTGGTCGTGGGAAAAGTGACAAGCGCCCAGAAATGAGCACCACGAACCCGGAAGCAAGGGCCGGGAGCCCGGGAGATCTTGACACCTTCAGGCTTCGTCCTCTTCTTGAGATCCATCTTAGGGTAAAGCGCAAAACATGCTTGACACCCTTCAAAAAGAAGACTCCCAGGAGATATTCTGGAGTGTCAGGAATGCTGGGAGGGTTGTATTGCTGTTCTAGGGGGGACTATTTTGAAGGGAGGTGGTAGCCCAGTGGTTAAAGTGTTGGACTCTGGCACGGGTTCAAACCCTTCTGCCACTAGTAGGCCCATGAGCAAAGCCCTTAACCCTCAATTACTCATTTGTAAGTCAGCTCTGGATAAGGGCGTGTGCCAAATGCCGCAAATATAAGGTCAACGTAGATAAATAAAGTAGTTTATTGTAAACAGAGTTAGTCTCAAAATGTAATTGTGAACGAAGGGGTAAATAAACGCAATCCGACATCAACTAAACACAGTTTATGTAATCGCCAGTAATGCAGCATGTAATACCTGAATTATTGCACGGAGACTAAAAACAATTCTGGATGTATTCCCAGCTCGTGTTCCCAGGATAGGCTTTGGATCCAACATGACCCTGCCCAGGATAAAGCATTTTCTGAAGATGAATGGAAGGGAAAAACAAGCTTTGCAACAGAATAACTGCAAATTCTCTCAAAGGCATACATTTTTACAAGCGCAAAAGGTCAAGTGGGCTCAGCGTTGCAGTGACTCCTTGTGGACAAAATCCATTTTTCAAACTTTATTAATGCCTTTGATATAGGCTTTGCCCCAGTGGGTCTTATGGTGCATCAGAAAATAAGCCTCTCTACATATTACTTCTCAGAGTGGATTGTGCGTACATGTGTAGACGCCAGTCACTTGCCAAGTTTCAACTTCCCTGGGAATCCTCTCTGATAATTGGACATCCCAGTGGTCGGTTTATACCCCGATTTATCACTGGAGCAACAAAATTGAAGGTGTCAAAGAAGATGTTTCGTTCGAATAAAGACCCCCATGCAGTGCAGTTGCCAAGAGATACGTTGAATTTGAATGTATCTAGTGTATCTAGTGTTGTTACCCATAACAGCTCCAGGCTATGTTGTGTAGGAGTATCATCTGCGAAAGTCTTTTATGCTTTTAGCATGGCCTTCTGGAAGAAAGACTTTCATAAGCACAGGATTGTTCAAAAGAAGATTTGGGTTCCGAGATGGACGCTTTAGTTCTCTTTTGGAGGTTAAAACGAGGAGCATGACCATCAACCCTTCATCACTATTAACATATCAGTAAACTGGAACATCGTGGCTTGTCTGATTCTGTAGATAGCAAGAGCTAGCAAAAGGATTATTCTTAAAAACGTAAGCTTTTACAGTATGTTGCCATGTGTTGCCTTATGATCGTCCCTGAACCCAAAGGAACTCTTTTGTTTCAGTACACAATGTGCTGACTAGAGAACATTTTTTTTCTGTACCAGAAAGCATTCGAACATTCACTCAATATAAATAGTAAATGCAAACTTTTCTTTCCTGGACTTACAGAATGAACACTTGGGATTGAAGGAATGATCACTCGAATCCACTCATGATTCTGGAGGACAAAATGAAAACCTTACACTCCTTCAGCAGTTGAAAAAAAAAGAGTTTTTCCACGTGTCATCCTTATTCAAAATGTAATAAGTAGTGTAACATTTCAATTACTTTATAAAAGTAACGTTACTAATTCCATTCGTCCACTAGGTGGCACTTAATGAAATTAACGCTTTATACGATCTTCCCTCGGGTCACGAGGAGCCTGTGCTTATCTCAGGCGTCTGTGGGCATTAAGGCAGGATACACCCTGGATGGAATGCCAACCCATCGCAGGACACATACACACTCACATTCATACACTAGGAACAATTTTCCAAGGTGCCAATCAACCTATTGTGCATGTTTTTGGACCGGGGGGAAACCGGAGAACCTGGAGAAAAACCCCCTGAGAACATACAAACTCCACGTACAAACCCTGACCCTGGAGGTGTGAGGTGAACGTGCTAAATGAATATTCTTAGCAAAAAAAAATTCAAAATTTCATATTTTTCAAAATTGAGCTGCATCAGAATCACCTGGGGGTTTTGGGGCGAGTGGGTGTGGGTGAAATTTTGGTTGCGAGGGGATGGGGGGTGGACATTGGGATTTGTAATTAAAAAGTAATAATTTTCAAAAATATCTATAATTTAATTACATATTTTTTTTCACTGTAACTGTAACGAATTACAAATTTTATTTTGTAATTAAATTACGCCGTTACATGTAACTAGTTACTCCCCGTCACTGAACATGTGTGTAGATTGTTCAAAGCATATAGACGCAGTGTAGACGCAAACAAAACAACAACAAAAAAACACACAAAAACCCAGATTTTGACCTTTAGTCCTGCAAAGTCTGGAATACCCGTTTGTTGTCCTCCACTGTCTGGTTGAACTCTACACACCTCTTGCTGCAGGCTTTCGGTTTCCCCCTGCTGTCCCTCACCAATGAATAAAGCTGTTACATGATTGAAGAGGGGAAAAGCCTGTCTACTGATCTCTAACACATTGCTTTTGAATGCGCTTATACATGGCACCTGCTCTTTGAAGCAAGTAATGCATATCTGATCCATTACAACCTTGACAAACGTATTTGTTACAAAGAGAGGATTTATTTCATGGCCTGCCGGTTAAAGGAGAACAAAGTGTCTCGAACCTGCTCGGAAGGCAGCCTAAAACGGTTTTAAACCTTGCACGTCACTGGACAGGGAATGAACAATATCAGGCTACGGCGAGAAGGTGGTCTCCAATCCGATGCTAATCCCATTCACAGTTAGCAATAATTACGTGCTTGGCTTGTGGTTAATTTGCTGTTTTAAGTAACGTGCACAGTAATGGTTGGTGTGCAGACTCGAATCAATTGGGAAACAGCGAGGAGCCCAACTTTCCCTCAGCATGGTGTCCAGTAATGGAGTCATATTCTCACTTGTCTAATCCATCAGGAGGTGCTGTTTGGTGCATTCATTTAAAAGATGGGCGGACGTTTAAGACTCCTGAAACACGAATGGGATGATAACGTACGGCATGCGCTCTCACCGACACATACACACACACATATAAATATATATATATATATATATATATATATATATATATATATATATATATATATGTATATATATATATATACATTCAAAATCATCTTCTATCGCTTTATCCAATCTTCCCTCAGGTCCGGGGAACCTGTGCCTACCTCAGGGGTCTTTGGGCATCAAGGCAGGACACACCCTGTATGGGGTGCCAACTCATCGCTGGGCACACACACCCACATTCACACTCCGTGCATGTTTTTGGACCGGGGAGGAAACCCCCAGAGTCACGCATGGTGGAGGTGGGAATCGAACCCCCCGACCCTGGTGTGAGGCGAACGTGCAAATCAATAAACTCACACAGATACAGATACAAATTAAAGATGTGATGAATTATGACATTATAAATTAGCGTGCATCTTGTTTTGTTTTTTGTTTTTTTATTCTGTGTCGGAAAATCAATTTTCGGGCTCGATTTTGGCAATAAAACACATTAATTGCACTTGTGCAAGCATTCGAAATGAATTCTGTTTATTAGGTTAATCAGCTTCTCTGCTGTGTGTCCACAACAATGTTCTCTCATTGCCAGTTTCTTTTTATTCAGCTGCCAAACAGGCTGCTCTTTATTTAGCCGTCGCAATATCTAAATTTGCATCGGATACAAACAAGTAGACTTGATTAAGTCAAAGAATTCTTCTGTCTCTACTACGTTGTGGGTTTGGCGTATGTGTGTGTGGGTTTGTGTGAAATACTACATGCTTAATGATATCCATGTGTTTCCTGCTAGGCTGACATCTTTAATTATCTGATGTGCATTGGGTTCATTATTTTTTCAACAGAACCAGGAAGTTGGAACTGCAGGGTAAAAATTCCTTACCGGTTTGAAGTACGCGCTCTGATCGTTCACACTCGCAGTCTGTACCAGTTGTACAGTTCTCAAATTGTAATGTTTTTGATGGCAAGGTTTCAATTCCTGCTTTTGATTCACGTTACACATTTCTGATTTAGCCTATGATAGTTCATGCGCTTTGCTGAATTCCATTCAGACCCTACGGACAAACACGTTACGAACTTTACAAAAAAAAAAAAAGACGAATGCAGAGCATAGCAAACGAGTGTAATACCCATATACCACCTCCTCCTCCTCCTCCCACCATCCACACACGTATTAACCACCAAATTCCATGGTAAGTACAGTACGTACTGTATACATTAGTGCATTTTATACTGCTTATTCATTTCACATGTATAACTGTTATTGTTTTAATTACTTTTTTTAAGTGGAGCATTCGGGAATGCAGTGAAGTACTGTTTTTATTGCTTATGTATTACGAATATAGTTAGGAGACATAGGGAACACCACAAACAACTTATGAACAAATACATATTACAAACGAATGTACCTCGTCCATAGGGTAGGGACCATATGTGTATGTGTGTGTATATATATATATATATATATATATATATATATATATATATATATATATATATATATATATATATATATCTATATTGTATGTGTGTCAGTGATTTAGAGGTTAGCACGTTCGCCTCACACCTCCAGGGTCCGGGTTCGATTCCCATCTTGGCCATGTGGGTGTGGAGTTTGCATGTTCTCCCCGTGCCTCAGGGGGTTTTTCTCCGTGTTCTCCGGTTTCCTCCCCCGGTCCAAAAACATGCACGGTAGGTTGATTGGCACCTTGGAAAACTGTTCCTAGTGAATAAATGTGTGTGTGTGTGTGTGTGTGTATGTGTTGTGTGTGTGTGTCCTGCGATGAGTTGCCATTCCATCCAGGGTGTATCCTGCCTTAATGCCAATAGACGCCTGAGATAGACACAGACTCCCCGTGTGACCCGAGGGAAGATCGGATAAAGCGGTAGAAGATGAATGAATGAATGAATTAATAAGTGTGTGTTTGTGCATTGGCCGCACCTTTGGTAACTGAGTCACGAGAAGTGGAAGGAAACTACTTTTTTATGAAACATGTCAGCACTCTATAGAACTGAATTCATTCTCCAATCACCACATATTAACCTTGTTGGGGGAAAAAATGTAGGATGGTGAATACACTGGCAGCATTACCAACACAGTCACATTGCATTTTGTTATAAAGTCACAAAAAGGTGATGACATAAATGCCACATGTAATCATTTCTTGTTTTCATCAAGGCATAAAATATAGGGTTAGGGTTTTACTGTAATAAATGTGTGTGTCTCTAATTAGCGAAGCCTCCTTAATTAATCCGGGAGAATATATTTACTGTATTTTGACTGGAAGGAACCACTGGAGATGGTTTCTAATAACGAACGGCTTACCGAATTTAAAGCGATTAAAACAAGTATTAAATCTCCTGCTTAAATGTTGAGTTCTGACAGATTAAAAAAATCAAAAACAAACAGGAAAAAGTGTTTGCGGGAGTTAGTGTCTTAAAGAAAAATGCAGCATAGGCACTAAAAATACTTCTTATTGAAATACATCACTTTGAAATTCGTGCTCGGTGACACGAAAAAAAAAGAGGGGAATTTTTCTTTGTGAATAATAGATTAAATTCCACGATGTAGCATGAAATGTTTGGAGACTGGATTTGCATATTCATTCATTCATTCATTCATCTTCTACCGCTTTATTCAATCTTCCCTCAGGTCACGGGGAGCCTGTTCCTATCTCAGGCGTCTATGGGCATTTAGGCAGGATACACCCTGGATGGAATGCCAACCCATCACAGGACACACACACATTCACACACACATTCATACACTGGGGACAATTTTTCAAGGTGCCAATCAACCTACCGTGCATGTTTTTGGACCGGGGGAGGAAAAGGAGAAACCGGAGAACCCGGAGAAAAAAAAAACCCTGAGGCACGGGGGAGAACATGCAAACTCCACACACACACACACATGGGCGAAACGGGAATCGAACCCGGACCCTGGTGGTGTGAGACGAACGTGCTAACCACTAAACCACCGTGAGCTTTCATTGCATATTTTGATTTTTGAAAAAGAAAAAAAGGAAAAAAAAAAAAAAAAAACTCTGGACTGGGAACCCAATTTACTAGGTCCATTTCTTCGCAGCTGGTAAAATGTGTCCATTGTTAGCCATCATTTGATGCAATGCTTGACTCCAAATGCCAAAGTGCATCATCCAGTGTAACAGACCACAGAAATGAAGTTTGCGGAGTGAAGTAAAGAGCTTAGAGGCATGTACTGTACTGTACGTTCTTAGGAATAAAGGTAAGTTTGTAAAGAAGCTTGTGTATAGAACGTTGTAGGAAAATAAGTTGCTTTAGTTGTATTACATCTAGGGTGGTCAATGTTAAAATATTTAATCACAATTAATCGACTTAACAAGTGATTAATCGTGCATTAATCGCACGTTTTCAATGTACCATGAATGAATGCGTTTCATGTTTCATAGTCTAAATGTAACATATCACTCAAAAGCTTTAATAAAACCATACATTTATTTATTTATTTATTTTACTCTGGAAATTATTCTTTTAATATTAATTTCTTGTTCATGTCAATGTTACTTTTTTAGTGGGGTGAGGTGGGGTGGGAGGATTTAATTTTTTCGATCGGACTATTTTTTGTTTGTTTGTTTTGCTCCTGGCTACAAAAGTCTGCGATTCTGTTATAAGAAAATACAGTGTCTAGCGAAGGAAGTATTTATGGAAGAACCTTTAGCTTTCGATGATGCAATATCTATTGTCATTTTCAAGTGTAAAATATGGGACGTGGCTCCTTTAAGAATTGTGTTCCGGTTGCTTTTCCATATAAACTGGTGATACATTGTATTCAGAACAATGCGCTTTATTGCGTAATACGGATTTGGGAATACGATACGCTTGCGTAAGGTTCCATACGGTAATATACGCTAATATAGTGAGAAGATCATACCTGTTGTGAATGCGCAGCTAGTAGGCGTAATTCGGGGGAAATTTAGGAAGCGTGAGTGGATGAACTGAACTTTCTTTATCCGTTTGTTCTTTTTTTGTTCTTTGTTGTCCGGGTTTTGTTCATTCCCCAACACGACGCAGTGTGAAAGATCACTCACATGCCGCGTTAATCACGCATTTATAAAATAAGTGGCGTCGAAGTGAATTTGCGTTAACTATGCGTTAATAACGCGTTTGCTCTGACAATCACATAAAGGGATAATTGTGTGCACTGCAATTTCTTCGGAAGGACCTGAGCAAAGGCCTGTCGCTTGTCCTCGTGTCTTGCTAAACATCAATTACTTTAAATATGCGCTAAAAATCAGTGAATTGCTGAGTGAAACGGCTGGTTTTAACAGCTGCTGAGGTAAACACTCTTTCAGACTTGAGCCATATTGAAATTGACAAGAAAAACCAATGCTAGAAGAAAAAAACAAAAACAACAATCTCATTTACTTAGGCAGGGTTAGCCTGTTTATTTTATGACGCACCGATGCGTGGATTGAGTGAGCGCACGGTCAAAGAGACGGGGTTAAGTGAATAGGAGAGTCTGCCCTCTTGTTCACCTGATTGGCTTCTCAATTAAGCGTTTGATCAACTTTGGCAATCCGACTACTGGACCTCTACGAGCAGTAAATGACTTTTTCTGAAATTGTTTTAGCCTACGGTGCTCGCCAAAACACACACACACACATACACACACACACACACACACGTGTGCTCGCTTAATAATTGGAGCGATAAAATGTCACGACCACGTTTCACCTTAGTCAGGTTTATTGATTTGACTTCAAAGGAGGGAGGCGAATAAGCTCGTGCATTTAATCCCATAAGGCAGGAGTTAAAAAAAAAGCCCTTTAACAACTTGGAAATGGTTTACTGTGTCTGCCCTTGCAGAGAAAAAAAACAACAACACATGAACCTCAAATATCTATGATCATATAGTTAACGGCAGTTCGTGTTCTTCAAAAGTGTACATGGTTCTTAACCATTCATTCATTCATTCATTCTTCTACTGCTCTATCCAATCTTGCCCTCGGGTCACGGGGAGCCTGTGCATATCTCAGGCGTCTATTGGCATTAAGGCACGATACACCCTGGATAGAATGCCAACTCATCGCAGGGCACTCACACTCACATTCACACACACATTCATACACTAGGGACAATTTTCCAAGGTGCCAATCAACCTACAATCAACCAAGTTGCATGTTTTTGGACCGGGAGGAACCTGGAGCAAAACCCCCTGAGGCACAAACATGCAATCTCCACATACACATGGCCGAGACGGGAGTCGAACCCGGAACCTTAAACATTACATGACAAAACGTATATCTAATAATCTATTAATAAATGTTTCTGAAGATTTTATTAATCCCAAAAGACAGCAACGGAATTTCCGAACTGTCCCCGAATTTAAGCTACTACTAGGTGTGAGCGACTCACTATATTACCATATCACCATATCATGTTAACTGGAAAGCAACCAAAACCGCAACATAATTCTTAAAGGAGCCACGCACCACCAATGTAGCAATTAAAAAAAAAAAAAAAAAAAAATATATAAATATATATATATATATATATATATATATACATATATATACACATTGAAATGAACAAGAAATGTATCTTAAAAGAATGATTTAAAAATTTGAAATAAACATTAAATAATGAATCATTTTATTAAAGGGAGTGAGTGAATTGTATATATTTATTTATATCTGCTACAAATGATGTATTAGAAATTCAGTTATGGTATGTGTGTGATTAAAAATGCAAGTAATCTTGAGTTAACTCATGGCATATATATATATATATATATATATATATATATATATATATATATATATATATATATATATATATATATTAAATAACTATACAAGTTGTAAGAAAAGTGTTTGATCAGCTCTAAAAATAAATTTCCATAGACATTAGCAGAAAAGGTTCTTTCTAATTAACAATCTTTTCATTCTAATGTTTTCTAAATACCCCGAAGAGCACACAGTTTAAAAGAAAAAAAAAAAAAAAAAAAAAAAAAAAAAACCATATATTTCATACAACCATCTCGGTGTGTTGTTTGATCTTCTTCATATTCAGGCCTTAGGCTTGATCCCTCCTAATTGGCATGGCTTTGTGAAGAGAAGACAGGAGAAAGAGGTGGAAGTGTGCGTAATGAAGTGCTGTGAGCAGCCATGAATACTCATGACTTGACTGGAAGTTAATTAACCCGGCTTTAGTATTCCATCAGTCTTCCGGCTGCCCGGGATTGTCAGTCATGCACGGGCTTCTCTAAACAGCCATTAACCAGTTGTATTGATCCTTCGATGACAAGCTAGCCTAAAAAAGCATGTTACTCAGTAACATGACAATTTTTTTTTCTTGTCTTTTCCTCTGTGTATTTGGTATGAATGTACAAGAAAGATAAAAGTAATGAATCGTGAGGGAAAAGCTGTTCACATCTCCTGTAGCATAAGCAGTGTTGGGGAGGGACTAGTTACATGTAATGGTTATTGTGAAAATCATGTAATTAAATTACAGTTTAACATTTAAAAATGTCCGAGATTACAAATCGACAAAACTTTCTCCCGCATCCCCTCGTCCCCATATATATATATGGCTCAAAATTTAATAATACAATAATAATAATAATAATAATAAATAATAAATAATAATAATAATAATAATAATAATAATAATAATACACACGCTATACAAGGGCTTCAAGATCTCATGTAAAGCATATATTTATGGATCTTGGTCAGGGTATTTACATGCTGGAACAGGTTTGAGTCTCCTTGCTCAATTGAAAGGAAAAATGTCATGCTGGCACCTCCAAAGACATCAATATACTGTCATGTCACCAGAACACTTCTGGGACCACGCCCCCTGTGATAGGCGCAGGAACAGGCCTTTCTGGCTCCTATTTAAAGGCCCAGATTCATTCCTCCTTGACATATTGTCTTGACAGGTTTTCTCTTAAGACTCTCCAGCCCGGCCTGATCTTCAGCACCTTCCCCGTTTTCAGACTTCTTCTCATACCAGACTACACCAAGACCACCTTAACCTCCTGAACCTCGGATCTACCGCCAGTGTGAGTACAGACTCTGCCTTCCTTCCTTCCCTGCATGGCCCGTGACATATACTGCTTTGGGGTCACAGTTTGGCAAAGAATAATCTAACCATAGCATCAAATATAACCAAAATCTAAAAAAAGCAAGGCCCTTAACCCTCTGTGCTCCACGGGTATCATGGCTGACCCTGCGCTCTGACCCCGGCTACCAAAACAAGCTGGGATATGCGAAGAAACAGGGAGGGAGGTGGTGGCTTAGTGGAAAGGCGTTGGCATCTGGACCAGAAATTCGCAGGTTCAAAAATCATAACCACCACGCTACCACTAATGGGCCCTTGAACAAGGCCCTTAACCCTCGATTGCTCAGTTGTAAGTCGCTCTGGATAAGGGCTTCTGCCAAATGCCATAAATGTAAATGTAAACAATAAAACAAGAAAGTGCTTTTTATTGCAAAACAGTCCCTTTTTATGGTGTTAATATTACCTCTATATTTGTGCCACGCATCACACCCTTTCTGATTATTTTCGCCCGACCGTCTGCTGTTCCTCTGTTCCGTTCCTTATATAATAGAATGACATTTAAGTTTGTTTGCAAGTCTCTCTCCCTGACTCACTTTCGCTCCAGTTTCCCGCCCACACTAAACCTGAATTAAGATTCAGGTAAATACCTCCACATCCATGCCAGTTGATTGCCTTCGCTCCCTCTGTGGCAGGACCCTAATAGGTGAATATGAAATCTTCTGAGCCAATATATATGCTGAACAGTTAAGTGAAGAGGAACGTTCATCGGAGCCACCGTAACCTCGGTAATGAAGAAAAGCCTGGAGAGACCTTTCTTCCTTCTTTGCCTCGAACCCACTTCTTCCTCTTACTGATAGAAAAGTTGGAGACTCTTACCACAGAATTAAAGGCACATAATCTCTTTAGAGTAGTGCTGAAGAAAACAACGGAGGGTAGAGACGGCGGCCTTGTGAGCAAAAGGTAGTAGCCTGTAGTATGTATAGCTCTCTGTAAGTCCTCAATAAACAGAATAAATAGTGAGTAACGTTATTTTTTCGATTTTTGCCTAATCGGCAGTTTATTCGTTTTCCAGAGCATCAGCTTATGGCTGTAATACAAATTACAAAATAAATACAAACAAATGATCTTTCCTTGATATTATGATGAAGAAGAGTACGTTCTTATGCCATTACAAAACCAATGGGTCTTTACTATGTTTCTTCTTTAATGATAAAATGTAAAAAATAAACAATTATATTTTTTCATGTTTTCGTGTGATTTTTATGCGTTTTCTTGTGTTAAAGCCTACAAATCTCCCCATCTCCTGCCTGAGCATCTCTCGACACACCAATATTCAACGTGGCTAGAAATCAATGAAAGTCAGAACAATTGGAAAATCATGTCAAAAAAATAATATATTAATGAAAAATACATATAGAGAGTAAATGTCAGGGTTGCATGCCGAACTAAATTACACAAATAGGGTCTAAATTTTACGTAAAATAATAATAAAAGGCAATACAAACAAAAGAAATCAAAATTTAAAAATAAATTGGCTCTTGACAAATCACAGGTTCATATCACAGCACTTAGAAATCACAATCATACTAACACACACACACACACACACCAATCGTATATATATATATATATATATATATATATATATATATATATATATATATATATATATATTATATATATACTTTTTGACTTCCCCTGTACTTCTCTGTGTAATAATACTATACTTATTCTTTTCATATAAAAATGTGCAATAACCCTTTAATCTTTCATTTCCTTACTTTTTATTTCTATCATACATTTAAAAAATGTGCAATTGGCAGTTTCTGTCACCAAAAAACAAATTCCTTGTAAATGCAAAACCTACCTGGCAATAAAGCTCTTTCTGATTATATGTTTTTCTCTCGAAAGATCACACAGGGGGAAGCTGTAACAAGAACAGAACTAGAAATCAATGGAAAATACAACCGGCGTCGTATTACACTGTAAGTGTTCTCAGTCGCAGTAAAACATGCACAACAAAGAGGTGGCAGCTCAGTGGTTACGGCATTGGGCTCTGAACCGGATGATCGCATGTTCTAATCCCACCATCACCACCACCAAGCTTCCACTAGTGAGCCCTTTTAGGAAAGCCCTTAACCCTCAATTTCTCAGTTGTAATTTCCTCCGGATAAGGGCGTCTGATAAATACCATAAAGGTAAGTGTCATGCCGTAGTATAAGAAGAATAAAACACTCCATGACAGAATAGTCACAGTGTGGAAACTCATCCTCTCTCCTGTCATTTTTTTCTCCTGCATATCCTCTAAGTATTTTATTCTTTATGTAACTTGACAGTAAGCCCGGCTTATTGGACAGACTATAGGTACGTCTTGAGCTTCATGTCCAAACCGGAGACAACACTGAAATTCCCACGTTCTACAATGACTACTGTAAGATGCCAAAACCGAGGGTCTCGAATTTTTTAAATTTATTTATTTATTTTTAACGAGCACAAGGGATCGCCGGCCGGGAGAATTGGTGCCAATTTTCAATTCCATAGAAAAACGTATGTCGAGTCGTGAGACTGAAATAGCACCCATGAACTTACACCCCGTCAGAAAAAGAGTAGGCTAACACTGACAGGAACTCGAGACACACCGGTGCCATCCTTAACCTGACAGGATTGGCACTGTAATTAAGGCAAGGCTGATGTAACCACGTATTCGCAAGTCCCACATATGCTATGCTGTTCTATAGTAATAGCAGACGCCATGTTCGCTCGGTTCAATCAGACTTAAGAAATCCCAAAGTGGAACCTGAGGGGAGAAACTACAGCACGGGGGAATTGGAAGCTTGCGGTCAGTTTTTTTTTTTTTTTTTGGGAAACGACACAATTTCCCAGAATGGAATCCGTCCGGAGTGTCAGAAACAGTATGATGATGTGGTTTTTACTGGAGCTAACATTCCCTGAGAAAAGCAGATGGAGACGGCACATGAGAGGGGAATGCAGAATCACAGGCTGTGAAGAGAGGGTTTCAACATGGCTGAGGATCAAGAGCGGGTAACACATTCTCATTGGTCACCGGCAGGTGGCTGGGCTCTAGCAGTGATTTGGGAGCAGGTTGTAATTTCAAATGGACCTCACACTAATAATCTACTGTATGAAGTGACCCGCATTAATATAGACTAAAATGCCAAGAATTTAAGGGGGGGAAAAAAGGGAAGGACTCATTTTCTCGTGATAGACGATTGGTCCATATTGATACTGAAAAGCACCTGAGGTTCCTGATGTCCATCCCAATGCATGTGCAAACTAAAGGCTGTTTTTTAATTCTGCGTCAAGTGAACGCCGTAGCCTAAGCGTGTAGCCGTGTAGCATTTATACTTCTATACTTCATTACGAAACACTAGTTGGCAGTGGTGTGGTGTTGAGTTTCTTCTCTCTGGTGTCATGTTGAGTTTCATCGCTGGTGTTTTGGTATGGACGAATACGCCAGAATACATGCAATGCTACATAGGATATACGCTGTCGTGTCAAAGAATCACAGACCTTGCACTGACACGTAGTTTTTTGGCGAGGCGCCCGTCAGGATAGGGTGTAGGCTATGGTGGTGGGTAAGCATCAATAAGCAACGCAGAAGTACACATCAGCCTTTTGGTTATGTCTAGACCAGACATGGGCAAACTACGTCCGGCCGTCCGAATAATGTAACAGCATTGAGCAAGGTGAAAGTGAAACGAAAAACTGCAAAACCTCAGCAATATAGCGTTGAACCAAAGGTTGAACCAGAATGCCATCTTCGTCAAAAGCGATTCAAAACATGGCAAGCAACAGCAACCCCATCCCCCCACAGCGGTCATCAACTCACGTCGCGACACCAAGTAATGTTCACTGGCACGCCACACAACTACATCCCATGCAACTGCTCCCCTTAACCCAGGTTCTTGCCTCTAGCCTGTCTGTCCAATTTCAAAGTCAGTGTGGCCCCTGAGCCAAAAACTGTGCCCACCCCTGGTCTAGACTAATCCGGATGCATTTGAAAAATGTGTTTGTCTAAAAACAATCAGTGTCTACATTTATATTTTAATTATTACCAAAAAGAAAATGCCTGTGGGGAAATGCCCCCCCCCCCTTCCTCCTTGCACTGTGCATGAGCATGAGCAAAATGTACAACTCTCCAACCAGAGTCATTTCTTTTCTTTTCCCAGCTGAAACGTACCGGCAGTGTCAACACGAATGTTTGAAAACACAAAATCTTCTCTCAGTTTTGGCCTCCCGTTCACACTGAGAAGGCGCTTTCAGTCAGCAAAAAGAACGTAGATAAAGGATAAATTCATAGAAGTGGATAAATTCGGAGACGGTATTATTTTCACATCAAAGTGTGGACGGTGAAAACGGAGGCTTTTGAAACGGTCATATTTTTGATTGTAAAGGAAGGAATTTTTGATTGTAAAGGAATTTTTGTAGGAAGTAGCACAGTAGTACAGTTATATATATATATATATATATATATATATATATATATATATATATATATATATATATATATATATATATATAATGCTATTTTCAAATTTATCCGGGTAAGTAAAAATATAGCCAGATAAAGACACTTTTTTTATTGACTGTGTAGATGGAAGACCAAAAAAAATAGAGAGAACAATGTGTTTTGAAAGAAAACTGGATTTGTATGGACATGTCAACAAACTTGATTATTTCCTTGATTATTTAAGGGCAATGATAGGCCCTGGCAGCTTTACAAAGCACTAGCATTTGAATCATTTTCATACTTGAAACAAGCTACAAACCCAGGACAACATCATAAAATTAACCAGACATAAGACATTTCCTGAAGAAACGCAAATTTGGGCGTTTTTTTTCAGGAAGGGGCAGGGCCAGTGATGCAGGTAACATCATCAAAATATCCTGTGTCCGACTCCTGTCGATGTGCAGAGCGTTTAGACATGTCACATGACCCTGTTTCCAAGTTTCGCCTTTTCGCACATCTTTCACGTTTGAGCCACGTGACGCAGTCATATGTTCGCAACCTACTCCATCTGACCTATGAGTGATGTCAAATCTGCATGTCGGGCGAACACAGGCCGAACAACGGAGAGTCAAATTTCCATATTCATTATCTCGTATTTCCCGAAATACCGTACGTGTGTGGGGTTCGTGATCCACTCCGGACCCCCTACGAGCGGATATGCCATATATGCATGTCGGACACTCACAGGCAAGAAAGTTCGGCCCCATTCACTTTCTATGGGAAAAAATTTGGCCCCGGGTTCGGAATTCCGCGGGGTGATTCCTTATAAAAGTAATAGCACACTTCACACTATCGGGCCACACGATATGAGGTATGATTTGTGAGGATCGGACAAAAACTGCTGGACGAGTTACACGCCGAAAATTTGACCGAAACTAGAGAGAGATTCTAATATTGATGTTTTTGCGTAAATGTAATGTTTGCATGTATAAGCTCTGGTATTACCACAGTTATCCCAGTAACATGTGGAGCGATCAAAGGACCCATAACTGATTTAATGAGCCAATGGCAGTTACACTGTACCATCCGTGTGCACTAAGACCTGCATGGATTAATCTTTGAGACCAGCAAAGTGTCCCAGTGGTTAAGGGTTTGGCCTCTGGCCCTGAAGATTGCAAGGTCAAATCCCCTCCACCACCGATCTGCCACAAGCAAGGCCTTTAACCCTCAGTTGTAAGTCGCCCTGGAAAAGGGCGTTTGCCAAATGTTGCCTGAAATCCCAACCATGCAAACCGCTTTGAAGGCCGTTATAGTCAAGGGTTATGGACTTCTTAGAAGCGCTTCTGTTGTGCTTTTCTGTCCTGTGAAAATACCACTGATGCGATCCTAATTGTGGCTCACTGTTATGAAACGTTCACACACTGCAGTTATTTCACTCGAGTTTTACATTAGCTCCAGCGTTGCCTCGCATGCAAATCGGCTCTCATAATACACCTGCCTGACTGGGCTATTATCCTAATGGACTAGGTAGAACTGGTTGAATGGGCCTCCGCTAGATTGGCCATAAAAATAGAGGGCAGCTGCAAACACCACCAGAAAGGACAAATCAGGGCCGTGTATTTGAAAGCAATTCAGCTGTGGACAATTTCCAGACATTCTAATGTCCACCAATGGCCCATGGTAGCTGTGTATTCTAACAACGAGCTGTATTCTACCACGAAGTTTAAACAAAAGCACACAAATGTTTGTAGTCTAGACTTACAAATACACGTCTAAGATCCGCATCGGGTTCGCGTAAAGCCACGTGAAGCGATTCATACTGTACAGTGGCAGCAACTTTACATAATGCAGACTCGCCTGTTTGTGTTTTCCGATCGGACAATAATGAGAAAGCTATATAACATGTTTTTAGATAAAGCAGCAGTCAGACCGGGACCTCGTAATAAAGCTCGATGGCTATTCTCAGAGCAGGTTTATTGGCATTTCGCATGCGTGATGAGCAGTGAATGTTCCTTCCCATAACTCAAAATAGAGCCCGAGTCACATTTAACACATTATGCTGTATTGAATCAGTCATAAGATCAATTTCTTCCACCCTTATTATCAACAATTCCGCATTTTATTTCTTTTCTCCTCCTGTGGTCTCGATATTAGATTGTGACCATGGGCCACTATATGCAATAACTACGCAACTCAAGTATTGCATTGTATCCATGCACGGGCAGTTTATTTCTGTATATTTCCTTTCCAAAATGTTATTTATACAGAAAGAAAGACACAAAATGGTCACAAATCAGCTTTACAGGAATTTTGATAGAAATATAGCACAATATAGTTTTGAAGACTACAGCTGGAATTACATTTACATTTGTGGCATATGGCAGATGCCCTTATATAGTCACATACACAAACACAAACACAAACACATATATATATATATATATATATATATATATATATATATATGGGTGTCAATCAATATATTTAATCTCACATTAATAATTTTCAATGTACCATGAATTAATATATTTTCTCAATCTCTCCCATTAATAAAATGGTTGATTAGCTCATATTTTTTTACTCTGCAGATTATACTTTTAATATTCAT
The DNA here is from genome assembly GCA_030449085.1 of Kryptopterus vitreolus. Taxonomy (NCBI): domain Eukaryota; kingdom Metazoa; phylum Chordata; class Actinopteri; order Siluriformes; family Siluridae; genus Kryptopterus; species Kryptopterus vitreolus. The sequence continues at coordinate 11,504,011 of JACRUU010000022.1, forward strand.
TACTTGTTAATGAATTAATGTCTTGGTCATTTCAAGTGGTTGTTTTAAGTGTAAAATATGGGACGTGGCTCCTTTAAGAATTCTGTTCCGGTTGCTTTTCCATATAAACTGGTGATATGTTTAGGTTATACGGAAGCACATTGCATTCACAAAAGAAAAAAATGCGCTTTATTGCGTAATACGGATTTGGGAATGCGATGCGCTTGCGTAATATACGCTAATATAGGAGATCATACCTGTTGTGAATGCGCAGCTAGTAGGTGTAATTCGGGGGAAATTTAAGAAGCGTCAGTGGATGCGCTGAATTTTCTTTATTCATTTTTGTTTCTTTGTTGTCTGGGTTTTGTTCATTTGCCAACACAACACGGTGTGAAGGAGCAGATCGCTCACATAGTAATGCATTGCATGTATTTGCTTAGTATTATATGTATATATATATATATATATATATATATATATATATATATATATATATATATATATATACACGTGTGTGTGTGTGTGTGTGTGTGTGTGTGTCTGTGTGCACAATTAAAAGCCTTTGTTTGCAAATGGCAGATGTTACTGATCATGTGACCAAGATGAAATCACCATTGTTCCATATTTATTTATGTTTTACTCATCAAATATTAGTTCTTCTCTTCTAATATAAATAACAACATCTTTTGTTGTTTTGTTCAGATTGAGGGCAGGAGTGCAGTGCATCAAGTTCTACATTGAGGGGAATAAAAGTGCTTTCATTTTGTTCTAAATTAATATTTAGATTTCTTTTCCCCCCTGAACGAAAACAACGGTGTGAATATTAATCTCTAATAAGGTCAGCTTTGATTGTGAAGCGTTGCTTCATTACTGACTTCAATCCGGTCATTAGTTCTCTTTTTCGCCAATGAAACTCTAAAAGCATATTAGCCGATCTGAAAGTCTCTTTAGAAAGCTATCGGTACTGGCCATGATAATGAAATCTCTGATTGTTTTGATTATTAATGATTTACCAACGTCTGCTGATGTTGCCTTCGCCAATTTGCCGAGCCTCTTAGATCTCAGCATTGCCTTTGATAAAAAATGCACATTCTGTTAGACATCCTGCAGAGTAACACTGAACTAGAAAACTTGCTCTTTCGAATCAGAATAGAAAAACGACGCATGTTTTATATTCTAGCAGCATGTAATTCGGAACACTTGCAAGCAGCCAAAGGTGAAATTATATAAAGTGTCTATGGAGGGGAAAAAAGCAGTGGGAGTTACCAATTAATGACCAATTCACTGTGAAAAATCCAAATAGTAAAAAGGAAAAAATATTATTTTACATACCTCTATTTCGATTTGTGCAAAAATTTAAAATTTTGCTTAGTAATTGCTGATTTTTGCCACATAAGAATCAGCCAGTCATCAGCAAGGATGAACAGCCGAGCTTGGAACGTTCTAATGGGATGGATGGTAAGTCACTTTAATATTAATAATAATAATAATAATAATAATAATAATAATAATAATAATAATAATAGGGGGAGGGGCACGGTGGCTTAGTGGTTAGCACATTTGCCTCACACCGCCAGGGTCCGGGTTCGATTCCCGTCTCGGCCATGTGTATGTGGAGTTTGCATGTTCTCCCCGTGCCTCAGGGTTTTTTTCCCCGGGTTCTCCAGTTTCCTCCCGTTCCAAAAACATGCACGGTAGGTTGATTGGCACCTTGAAAAATTGTCCCTAGTGTGTGAGTGTGTGTGTGTGTGTGTGTGTGAATGTGAATGTGTGTATCCAGGGTGTGTATCCTGCCTTAATGCCCATAGACACCTGAGATAGGCACAGGCTCCCCATGACCCGAGGGAAGATCGGATAAAGCTGGAGAAGATGAATGAATGAATGAATAATAGGTGTACAGTGGATTAGTGGTTAGCACGTTTAACTCACACCTCCAGGGTTGGGGGTTTGATTCTCCGTCATGTGTGTGTGTGTGTGTGTGTGTGTGTGTGTGTGTGTGTGTGTGTGTGTGGTGGAGTTTGCATGTTCTCCCCGTGCCTCAGCGGGGTTTTTTTCTCTCCGGGTTCCCCCACGGTCCAAAAACATGCACGGTAGGTTGATTGGCCTACCGTGCATGGAAAATTGTCCCTAGTGTCTGAATGTGTGTGAGTGAGAGAGTGTGTGTGGAGTGTGTGTGTGTGTGTGTGTGTGTGTGTGTGTGTGTGTGTGTGTGTGTGTGTATGTGAGTGTGGGTGAATGTGAGTGTGTGTGCCCAGCGATCGATTGGGACATTCAATAAAAGGTGTGTCCTGCCTTGATGTTCGAAGACGTCGGAGATAGGCACAGGCTCCCTAATAATAATAATAATAATAATAATAATAATAATAATAATAATAATAATGAATTTGACTTAATGCACTGTAAAATAGCTATTATAAAGCTCTGTAATGTATTATGTATCTTCCACCAAACATGTCCATGTGATTTTAGGAAAAAAAACTGTTATTTGCCTTACAGCTGGCCTTACAATCTCCATTTAAAGAAAATCAATTTCCTTTTAAAGCAAAATCCCTGCAATCTCCTTTTTTTTTTTTTTTTAAGAAAATCAACACCTTCTTGACCAATCAGCCGGTTCAGAGTAGAGGATTTTAATTTTTACAGTTGTGGGAAATGCCCATAAATAGCTCTGTTGTGTATCGCAGTGTTCACAGTGCTGTTTGATATTATCTTATTAGACTAGTTTTATGGCCGGGCACACTACAGAAAGGCAGCACAGTATTTTATCATGTTTTGTCTGTGTAGTGAAGCTCTAACAAAACAAGTCCTTGTACAATTTGTAGCCTCAAGCCAAAATCTTCCAGCTGCTAGCACACTGCTTCTCAGATGGAGGATTTTATATATATATATATATATATATATATATATATATATATATATATATATATTTATATCTTTGAGATTTGTTTTTCATCACAGAATTATGTAAAAAAATAACTCAGGCAGACAAAAATTTATTTATTTATCTATCAATCATTTATTTATTTATTTTTGGCCCATTTATTTATTTTATTTTTTATGCCAAGCTTTTGGATCTGAACTGTAGCATTGATCGGCTGTGTGTTTTGGGTCATGCTGAACATGAAGGCACATTCTGACACAAAGTCACAAACAGAGACGCAGCAAAGCAGCCCCAGATGCGGTTTTCAGTCATTTTTTCGTCTGTGAACATTCAGCTGTGACTGTCAATGCCTCGACGTAATTAAATATACGTAGGAATTTAGTCCAGCTCGTCCATTAAAGGTCTTTTAATATTTCTTTAGTTTTTTTTCCAGAGAGAAATAATGACAAAAATTGCTTGGGCCCTTAATCGCAGCAATCATTTCTTTTTCATTGTTTTTTTTTCTCTCTAATGTTTGAGATTTTGACTGTCATTCTTTGTTACAACAATTCTGAGGAAAGCGCTACTGTATGCCACACACAAACACACTCACACAATTAAATATACAGGAATTTAGTCCAGCTCGTCCATTAAAGGTCTTTTAATATTTCAGTTTTTTTTCCAGAAAGAAATGACAAAAATTGCTTGGGCCCTTATCGTTTTCTTTTTCATTGTTTTTTTTTCATTTTTTTTGATCGATTCCGATTCACACACAAACACACTCAATTCCAATTTTTACAAATTTCCAATTTTCTAGATGCTTAGTCATGGCGGTGACACTTTGCTTGCTTGTTTATCACAATAATTACACATAGCTTTGTCTTCGTTTATTACAAATTGTAGTCACACTTTTGAGTGATTACCGCGTAAGGTCTCGGCAGATTGGACGTGTGGAAGGTCCTGGCAGGTAGCCAGTTTAAAAAAAATAGGAATATCTGATTCTTCAAGGTTCCGATTCCTCATTTTTCCAGAATCGGAATCGATTTTCCATTTCCCATCCCTAATTATGAGTGGTGGAGTGATTAACACTAATAACCTCATTATCATGGTACCATGGTCCAAAAATGTAATGGGTCTCCATAACTGCATCTTTTGCGCAGTGTGTCCCAGTCTGCAACTTTAGTCCATCGAAGTGACAGGGTCATGAGCGGCCAAGGCTCATTAATGCACATAGAGAGCGAATGCTGCCCGGCGTGGCCCGATCCTCCTGTCGATGAATAATTTAATACTGTTAATGCTTGGGACTCTTTTGGCAGCGAAATGGGACCGACACAATATTAGTCAGGTGGTCTTAATGTTAGGCCTGATCGATATTGTATGTGTGTATATAAACCCCCCCCCCCCTTCCCCCCACCCATACACAAACACACCTATAATGGTCAACGACTTCCAAACAAATATTGGTCTGTGGTGCACAATAAGTTTGCGCCCCTCTGTCCTACACAGTTTTCCCAACTGCACTGTAAATCATAGGTGCATTCGGGAAACCTGGTTTGATCTATGAAATATGGCTCTATTAGGCATTCATCCAGCTTTAAATTTTCGCCGGTGTTTCACACAACGGCGTTCGGAAACGTTCCCGAGCATTTCGCAAGGGTAATGTGCCTAGAAGAGCATTTCATTTCCAGGAGTGGATTTTAGCTTGAGCTACAGCGCCATTAGGTCCTGATGCACTGCTGTTTTTACCATTTCATGCTGTCGAGGCAAAGCTTAGTTCCCCGTGATTAAAGACACAGCTCGCGGGAACCCATCTTGGTTTGTAAAGAGGCATTGCACATGGGGGGGAACTTCCAGAAATAGACGTGGTCCAGAGCAATCCCTGAAAGGCACCTGGAACAGGCTTTTGCACCGTGGGATTAAAAAAAAAAACGACTTGCCTGAGTTCTTGATATGAATCAACCAGGATGCAATATTTCACAAGGGAACGCACTTTTATTTTTTCTTTTTCGTTGTTGAGGAAAAGAAAAATCTCTCATTGTTCATATGATAAGCCTTTATTGTCTATTACCTCTGGAAATGCTAGTATTGTGTATTACCTCTGGAAATGCTGGAGATGAAGCTTAGATGAGGTTTTCACATCCACATATATGTTTCCTGATACTAAAGTGATGCAAGGCTCAATTTCCTTCTGGATAAGCGATGTCGGAAGTGCGGCTTTCTCATCACTCCCTCCCGCTCTCGCTCTCTCTCACTCACTCTCTCACTCACTCACTATCTTCGTCACAGGCTTTTCTTTTAAAGCACGATGCGTTTTAAACAGTAACCGTCCCTTCGGCATTTCCACAGTGTCTGATGTAATCGGAAGTCTGAAGGTAGCAAAACAGCCAAAGAGGCTGTTTGATGAATGACAAGGCCCAAACAACGACAACGCGGAAGCGGCGTCTTATCAAAGAATGGAAAATTCAGCGTGCATCCAAAAAGAAGGGGCCTCAAAAAGGCATCACCCTGCAGCAAAGGATGTGACAGAGATATTTATAAAGGCGGAATAATGTTTTTCCTGAAGCGCAGTGAAAGAACAGGCCTGAAAGTGTCTCTCTCTCTCTCTCTCTCTCTCTCTCTCCCCTCTCGCTCTCTCGCTCTCTAAGAAGCAACATTACACTAAAACCTGTGAAGTGTCAGATCAGACAAAAAAAATCGGTTAAGCATTGTATTCAGAAATAGCAACTTGAGTTGAAATGCAATATTATTATATACAATGGGAATGTTACGCGTACACACAGTCGGGTTACTTATTGTTTACCACTCCATGGTTGTCAGATTCTTCTTAAGAAGAAGTGTCCAAGCCTAGTTTTTTTTTTTAATACTCTCTAGACCGGATGTTACTTTATTATTTATTGTGCATTTTATATTATATATATTATATATATATATATATATATATAGATATATATATATATACTATATATACATATATATATATATATATACCCCAGTAAGGCCTACCACCTTCACCTCCCACCATCCACACATCTATTCACCACATTCTATGGTAAGTATACATTACTGTATTATTTTATACCATTTATTCATTTTAAATAATTTGCTGTTATTGGACTGTTATTTTATAACTATTTTTTTGTAAGTGTGCAGCACTAAGAAATGCAGTAAACTACTGTTTTTATAGCTTATATATATATATATATATATATATATATATATATATATATATATATAGATATATATATATATATATATATATATATATATATATATATATATATATATATATATACGCTGCATGACCTCTGCTCACTGTTTTGGTTTGTTTATTGTGAGCAGAGGTCATGCAGCGTCATATAAAATAAACAAATGTAATATATACAATAATTCCCAGATTTAATTGAATCTCATGATGAACTCTATAGGGAGCATAATGGTAATTATCGAAGCTTTTTTGATAATTAATATTGAATTCATTTAATGGTCATGAATCAAGGTTATAAAATGCTTTTAAGTGTTTGTGTGTGTGTGTGTGTGTGTGTGTGAGTGTAGGATGTAAGGTATTTTATCTCACTTACTTTCCACTGTGAGTTGTCAAATTAAGACGATAATGAGAAAACTAATCTGACGCAGCGTCATATAAAACGAACAACACCAAGCACTCGTTTGCCCATTTCGAATGCATTCATTGTTTTTCACCAATAACAGAAAGGAAAATCTCATATCCTACAAGCAAAAGCAGTCCATTTCTGTATACGAATGGGATAATTAATAAAGTAGTGTCATGTTTACAGCTATCATGTCTAATTAGCGCATCATGTCTATTTCTCTTTCTCTCACAGCAAACATACGAAAAAGGCCTGAAAGTAAATGTAACTGGAAAAAAGCTTCTCGATAGTCCTAAATATGAAACGATATCCGTAATGCTGTAAAGTTTCATTATTAAGTCCTCAGTAAGCACATAATACATAATACAACTCTAAATACTGGCCAAAGTCTAAATGGTGAATATGCAGTGTTTGTCTTCCATTAGTCAAATTCGAAGTCGCAGCAAGAGCCGCAAAAATCAAATTCGCTCTTAATGGCTGGCTGTGCTCGTAACACCACTGCTCACAGGACGCTCCCGTGCAAGCCTGACCTTATTATATTAAGCACAGCATGCGGAATTCAACAAACGCCACTGATCTTGGAGCAGATCACCAAACAGTAGCTCTGTCAGCGCTGGTGCTTCAGCAAGGCGCATCTCCATGCAGAGCTCAGTTCAGGCTCAGTGTTCTGACTCTAGGTTAAACAATGCGTTTATTTGTGTGCCAGCGGTGACCCAGTTGTCCTAGCGAGCGCCTGAAACAGTAACACGGAGTAAGCTCCTAACAGCTGGTTAGGCAGCTGTGTCTTTTTAATGCGCTCGTTTCTCTAAGCGTTTTACTTCCCCCAGCTATCTAATTACTGGCACATTTGACTAATGTCAGTCAATTATAAGAACATGTGCAACCAATGCCAAGCAAAAGATAAAGACATGTCGAAACGTTTCTTTACTTTCCTTTTTTTCTTTCTTTCTTCTGGTGCTCTGCTCCATGTTAAAAGACAATGGGAGATAATTGTGTAATTTTGTTTTGCATTAAATTAACCGTATAAAAAAAAAAAAAAAAAAAAAAAAACGTTGCAGGCAGGTGTATGGCACAGTATTGAGCTTCCGAGGAATACCCAGCAATCATGAATATTTCGGATTGGTCCGATTTTATGGTCCTTTCTCGGAACACTTTAAAGTTTAACGTGGAAATTGCACTTTCACTAGAATAGAGCAAAGCTACGTTTTGTGTATATAAACGATTGTTAATAATAGTGATAACAGAACCACATCTATACACACATATCCACATCCTTTTAACTCATAGTCATATATGCTTTTTTTAATACAATATCATTTATAGCATCCCTTATTCAAGTGACCAATTTCAGTATATGAATAATTATGAATAATGTACCCAAACCCGTCTGTACATTTCTTATTTATAACGGTAAAAAAAAAAAATTATATATATATATATATATATATATATATATATATATATATATATATATATATATTATTATATTATATTATTATTTTTTTATTATATTACCTATGTGGTATGTGTGATGTGGTAGCCCAGTTGGTTAAGGTGTTGGCCTCTGGACCGGAAGATCATGGGTTCAAACCCCACCACACCACCAAGTGAGCAAGGCCCTTAACCCACAATTGCTCAGTTGTAAGTTGCTCTGGATAAGGGTGTCTGCAAAATGCTGTAAAAAAAAAAAAAAAAAAAATATATATATATATATATATATATATATATATATATATATATATATATATATATATATATATATATATATATATATAACAAAAGGCTGTCAAAATGAACAATGTAACAAAAATTCATTCTAACAGCACTACTTTTATTAACGTGCAATTCAAACCGTCAATAAACATAGCAAAAATATTAACATTTACACAATTTAAAACACCATAATTACTTTAAAACATTAAGGCGAATATTTTGTCTTTGTGCTCTGTGTTTGAGAGTTTGTTTTCACTAATAATAAACATGCATTAGCATAAAGCAGGCATATTTGTTTATGCGTTTGTTGATTGGAGTATTAAAAAAAACAGATCAAATGTGCCAATTAGTCGTGATAATCATACGTTAACTCATGACAGTCCTGCGATCAATCGGGATTAAGTATTTGTATTTGATTGACAGATCAATAAATTGTACCCATTCATTAATCTGCGCCTCATAATTACAAAGCAAAAACAATACAAACAATATCGCATAAACATAATTAATACATAATAATACTAATACTACTACTACTACTAATAATAATAATAATAATAAATATAATGATAATAATATTAATATTAATAATAATAAATAATTACTCAGACCATTTGCAACAACACTTGAAAACGAGTTTCCCCCCGAATTCTCTTGATCTTTTCTGAGTAGTTTATTAGAAAGGCACGCATCTCTCTTTATAAGGAAGGAGGACAAAATAACTGACTGTAGACCTCAGAGACAAGGCATGTGTAATTTCATTTGTTTTCTATTTAGTCATTTAGTATTGAATTATTTTTTTCGCCTGGGGTATAATGATGGGTGTACTATCAGGCTGCGACATAATCAAAATGAAAATGAACAGGGTTTGGATTTTTTGAATGCACTTTAAATTGCTATGAAGTAGAGTTGGGCCATGTGTCATATAAATTGAATCTCTGATTTTTTTTTTAGGACAAAAGGTCGATTTTGGATACAGTGGGGAAAATGCGTCTGCTATTTTTACCTGTGTTTTGGGGCAGCCGATGTCATGTTTATCCCGCAGCTCCACACACACCTCCCCATTCAACAACATGTTTGTTTGAGATGCTGGAATAAATTAGTCATGCTTTAGTTATACCTTTACTTTTATTAGTCCCTTTACTTGCTACAAACTTTAGACAAATGTCACAGCTGGACTTTGGCTTGTTGAACGTCTGAAAACCGAACCAAATTGGAACATTTGTATTAACTCTTGCCATTGGGCTCGAATTGCAGTGCATTGATAACATGTCCTTTAAGCTAAATGAGACACCAGAGGCGAGTTTCTGCCGTGCAGTTGTTTTTTTTTGTTTTTTTTCAGCCCTGGAAGTCAATGAAAGCCATTCACTTTGGCTTTCTCACTTGGATGTGCAAGTGAACAGCCTCGGGTTGTTTTCAATGTTAAATGATCAACATATGTCTTACCATGCAGCGTGAGTAGTTCCGTCCGGTAACTGCGATAAGCTTGTGGATTGCAAAGACGTCCGGCGTTCAAGAAGAGGGTATGTGGCGTGACACGCCGACTACTTATAACACCTTCATAATCCATCCTCATCCCAGCAGCTTTCACGCCAATTCTCACCTCCGGACTCCGGCGACCGGACGAGTGTGAAGATGTCACGGGCGTGAAACAACCTCAGTGTTTTTTTTTACGATTAAGGAAATGATGAGCACAAAAAATCAAATTTATCTTAATTCTATTCGGTTTCATTTATGTCAAGTGGCTTTGCTGCGGTGGCTGAATTGTATCTAGGAAAGTCTAGGGTTAGAGTCTGGGTTAGGGGTTGAGAATATAACAAGAAGAACATCGAAACCAATAATAACAGATATGTTATTTCCGACGACACTATTAACATGGTCGATTTAATGGGAAAATGATCCCATTGGGTGAATTGTATCAAGAGTTATCACGCTTGCCTGTCTGCGGTTGAAAATGAACAAGATCAACAAGATCTTATTTTGAAAGAAGTGATATATCATTTAGGGGCACGGTGGTTTAGGGGTTAGCACGTTCGCCTCACACCGCCAGGATCCGGGTTCGATTCCCGTCTCGGCCATGTGTGTGTGGAGTTTGCATGTTCTCCCCGTGCCTCAGGGGGGTTATTTCTTCCCGGTCCAAAAACATGCACGGTAGGTTGATTGGCACCTTGGAAAATTTTCCCTAGTGTATGAATGTGTCTGTGAGTGCGAGTGTGTGTACCCTGTGATGGGTTGGCATTCCATACAGGGTGTATCCTGCCTTAATGCCCATAGACGCCTGAGATCGGATATAGCGGTAGAAAATGAATGAATGATATATCATTTCAGTCTTTTTCTACAGCCGGACTTGCCTACACTTGCTTTTCACTCCACACTCACCGACAGGTTTCTCAGGATCCCTTAGCTTCACTTTTTGGACGCCCCGGGCTACCCCTGCGGCATCATTTTTCAAGAGTTAGGGTTAGTTGGGAGGGAGAATCTGTTGCTGAAATGCTGTTTCACAGATGGCACTTGGATCCAAAGACTTAAGCACTTAAGCTACCACCTCCCAAAACTAATCTCACCAGTTTAAAGGCACAAAAAGGCATGTCCTTCTGCAGCAGCGTTAATGTCTCCCTACTTCAACCTCTAGACATGGGAAAAGATGCTGAGTGGCCTGCTTTAACGCTTAATCTCAGCACTATTAAACACCTTTAAACTGAACTGGAATGCTGCCTACACTCCAGGCCTCGTCACCTCACCTGCATTTTTACAGCATTTGGCAGACGCCCTTATCCAGAGCCACAAAATGAAGCAATTGAGGGTTAAGAGCCTTGCTCAAGGGTCCGCTAGTGACTGCTTGTTATTGTAGCATTGGTGCTATTTGAACCGGCGATCTTCCAGTCCAGAACCCAACGCCTCAACCATTGAGTTTCCACCCTTCTGTTCCTGTTCTACATCAGTTCCTGACTTTCCTAACCCCCTTGTAGCTGAATGAACACAAACCTCCACAAACATCGAGTGGAACATTGTTCCAGAAAAATGGAGGTTCTTATAACAGCAAATGGAGACCGTATGTATAGAAGGATGCTCCTTTTTAAGTTTTAGTCAATCAGATGTTTTTCTGCACCCTTATAGAACTTGTCATTTACATGTATAGCACTTAGCAGGCGCCCTAATCCAATTCAACTTACAATTGAACAACTGAGGGTTAAGGGCCTTGCTCAAGGGCCCACTAGTAGCTTGGTGGTGGTGGGATTTGAACCCAGCGATCTTCCAGTCCAACCCTCTGTCATGATTTGGATGGTAATGATGGTGATTTTACTGTTTTATTTGTTTTGTTTTGTTTATTGTTTGGTCTACAATGGTAGTTTGTTTCCTTGAACTAGTGGTTTGTAATGTCTACCAGACACCATGAAAGACAAACAACATTTTTGGGAACTTCTAAATCATGTATCAGATCATGGATGCATAGGATATTACATTTTCCATGAAGTTTTTTTTTTACATGTTGATGGTAATGGATTAATATTGCACACAAACTCATGGTTACAGTAAGTGAAACCACTTTGTAATGGTTTTAATAGCAACAACTGAGGGTTTGTAATGGTATTTACATCTCAAACAAATAAAATTTCTGCGTTTTATTTTTTTTTAAAGACGGAAATGATATAAGGGTTAATTTCTGGTGGATTCCAACTCGTCAGTATTTAGAGATACAGGCGGCTGGAGACGGGTTTGGATTTATGCTTAATGTACTTCTGAACAGACACCATTAGCCCCCCCCCCGATATGAATTATGCTAATGTCAGTTACACCTATTTAAGCGAAAGCTGTTCAAAGCGAAGGCGGTTTCAAAGAGCCAATTTGTATTTAGCATATTTTGCTGTTAGTCTACTTTGTACCTGCGTCGGATCAAAGATGCTAACTTATCATTAAGTGCCATCACTCGCAACCCGCCGCGACTGGGACTGATAATCAACCTTTTAGAAAGCGTCTCTTACTTTTTTTTAAACAAACTTCCTGATTAAAGGCGAACACATGTTTAATCATATTAAAAGTGTCATTAGCTGGAGTCCTAAACAAGGCAGGAAAATGAACCACGGGACAAGCGCCGCCGCAATTAGCTGCTAATACAGAGCTCAGAGCTTCAAACATCGACAGGGCTGCTATGTAGGACGAAAGGGCAGCGAGTGATTATTTTTTGCCATATCACTTTCGACTACGGGGGGATGAAACTGCAAGGGCGATGATTTATGGGGAATCTCAGGAATAATACAAGCCAAGCAAGGGAAACTTTTGCAGTGGCCCCGGCAGATGAACTAAAATTGGGTTACTCACAAAATGCAAAGGGGTCTGTCTCGGGCTTACAAACTCAATCAGTCATGCAATCCCTGGAGGTCATTTTAATAACGCCCCATGACAGGGAACTCTTGCCAAACAAAAATACAATCTCTTCTCCCTGCTTTTGGAAAAGCAACTCTATTTTTAAAACATGCCTGCATTGGAACAAGACAGGGAAGTGAAAACAAGGATTTTGTTGAAGGAATGAAGTAATGACATTTAAATTAGCTCAATTCAATCCAAGGTTTAGTTGTCTGGGAGCAAATGGAGACTACATGGAGACATTTATTTTTTTATTTTTTTATTTACTCAGAAATACACCTTATGGACTGAATGTTTGTTTACACCTTACTATAAGATTTAGATTCCTTTCGTCATCTGATTTTATAATAACCCCATAGCTTCTACTAGTTGGTGGAGTGTTCTTATGGCAATCTGGTCATTAGTCAAAGACATTTACATTTACGGCATTTGGCAGACACCTCTTAAGGGTTAAGGGCCTTGATCAAGGGCCCACTAGTGGCAGCTCAGTGGTGGGATTTGAACCTGCGAATCTTCCGGTCTGGAGAGATGTAACTTAACCACTGAGCTACCACACATGATAATGACGAATAATAGATAATGATGTATAGTAGGTGAGGTGAGATAGCCTCGGGTCAAATTTACCCCGAATATGTTCAGTGGGGAGGGGCATGGTTGCTTAGTGGTTAGCACGTTTGCCTCACTGTCAGGGTTCGATTCCTGTCTCGGCCATGTGTGTGTGGAGTTTGCATGTTCTACCCCGTGCCTCAGGGGGTTTTTCTCCGGGTTCTCCGGTTTCCTCCCCGGTCCAAAAACATGCACGGTATGGTTGATTGACACCTTGGAAAATTGTCCCTAGTGTATGAATGTGTGTGTGAATGTGAGTGTGTGTGTGTGTCCTGCGATGGGTTGGCATTCCATTCAGGGTGTATCCTGCCTTAATGCCGATAGACACAGAGGGAAGATCGGATAAAGCGGTAGAAGATGAATGAATGAATGTTGAAACTCAAGGTTTCCTCGTCCTTCCTTCTTTTTCCTCCCCACAGTCGCCCCAGTTTCGCTCATCAGGGATAAAACTTTATATTAAACATTTTCTTCTATAACGCTGACATTCTGTAAAACGATGTCCATTGTGAAAAGCACTATAGAAATAAATGAGCTTGAATTTAATAAAGGTGCCTGAAACTGGGATTCAATAAAATAAATCCTTAATCAGAAACTAAGAAAACCCAATGTTAAGATGCTTTATAACTGGTCTCTGAATGCATGCATATATTCCCCCATCGCAAAAGATTATAGACCACCGTCTCCGTGTCTCCGACACAGATATTTTAACACAGATGATTCAAGAATTAAAATCCGATCCTGTCGCGACGAGTCCAAAACCCCCAGAACTGGTAATTCATGCAATCAGTGCTGCAGCCATCATGTCCATTTACAAGCACTCGAGAGCGCATCTCCTCCAAGCCCAGCGACAACAGCGTCTCCATTTTCATAGTCTGTCGCTCTCAAGTACACTTCTCCACTGCGGATGTTGATGGGAGCTGCTCTCCAACACAGGCTTCAATTTGCAGGATCAGAAATCAGCAATTACGAGCTGGCCTTCCTCGCGGAGACTCGCTGATTATCGCTGTGGCTGATCAGAGCGAATGCCCGAGGCCGTGGATTTGGAACAATTCGTCTCTGCTTTCCAAAGCAGCTGTCTTGTTTATTAACTCAGTTCTTTCTTATTTTATGTTATTTTTTTTTTTAGAATAACATTTTTCCCCTTCTTTTAAACTAGCAAATGGACCACGCAAATTCTAATAAAACGTCTGTGGGCATTAAACGCTATGATTCATATCTTTTTCCAACGTCTTTTACCGGATTGCTTTTACATTAATGACATTAATGCTAAGACAAGCAAGTTTGTAAGTGGCCACTCATGCACATACACAGCGCTTGAAAGCTTTGCTCTGTATATTTTACTGCTTATACATGAGAGTGAGCGATGATGAATGGGATATATATATATATATATATATATATATATATATATATATATATATATATATATATATATATATATATATATATAGTAGCAATGTATTACTCACAGTATAATGGCTTCATAAACCCTAAGAGATGATAAGTGTGTTTTTACACAATGTAAAAATCTACTCGTATTTCACAAAGTGGCCGGACGATTTTACTTTCAACAAGTCAGGAAATAAAATAATAAAAAGTAAAATGTGAATCGTGGCTTCTTTTCATTCGATCTTTAGAAAGCAACAATAAAGACCAATAAATAAAATTAACAATAAAATGGCATCATTATTTGAAGGAGTCTCCAATTTTTGGTTTTAAGAAGAGAATTTACACTTTAAAATGTTATGTATGCTTATTGTCAATAGCTATAAATGAAAAAAAAAACAATTATATATTGATCATTTACAATTAAGAAAAGCTGTAGTATAAAAAGAATAGAACACTGTAAATTCAGTTGATCCTCCCAGCCAATTTTTTTTACCCATATATTTTTTTAAAATCTTTACATTATAAATGTTACGTTTTTCTTTCGCTTTATCTTTGCCTGCTTCAATATTCGCCCTTAAACACCCATCAACACAAATTATTAACCTATATTGATTGTTTGCTCTTATGTCAAAAATGGAAATTGTGCCATTTTTCAGGGTAGGATAGAGTAAACTAATAATTAAGAACGAATAAATGAAAAAATAAATAAATAAACCAATAAATAAATAAAGGAGACCTGTCTTAAGGAATTTATAAAAGTCCTACTTGATTTCAGGCATGGATAATGAAGACTACTCTTAGACTTCAGGTTAAATAAAGTAGACATGATTCTTCATTCTGGGGCACGGTGGCTTAGTGGTTAGCACGTTCGCCTCACACCGCCAGGGTCCGGGTTCGATTCCCGTCTCGGCCATGTGTGTGTGGACTTTGCATGTTCTCCCCGTGCCTCAGGGGGTTTTTCTCCGTGTTCTCCGGTTTCCTCCCGGTCCAAAAACATGCAGGGTAGGTTGTTTGGCACCTTGGAAAATTGTCCCTAGTGAATGTGAGTGTGTGTGTGTGTGTGTGTGTGTGCCCTGTGATGGGTGGGCATTCCATAATGCCCATAGACGCCTGAGATAGGCACAGGATCCCCGTGACCCGAGGGAAGATCGGATAAAGCGGTAGAAGATGAATTAATGATTCTTCATTCTACAGTGCAATTTATTCTATATATCATTTATGACAAGGTACCACAATAAACGGGTTAAATCAATCCAATCTGGCAGCCTTTCTGTCACCTGTTAACTTTATCCTACTTGTTTCGCTTCTCTCACTAAAAATACTAATAGTGTGAGCATGTGGCAGTGTTAATACTGGGGCCCCTGGGCAAGTCTTTGTTTGTGCATTTCCAGATTTTGACCACTAGGTGCAGTAATTTCTCTCTTGCGGTAAGTGGTGCCCCAAACACCAAATCTACGTCTGAAAACCAAATTCCGAATATGAAAAATGGAAAATGATTCATTCACTGCTCAACTGCTGGATTCATGTATGATGTGGCATTTGTAACATAATAAACAATACACGCAATAAACGCAATATCTACAGGAAAGCGAAATGATTAATTAGCCTCGGAAGTCTTTCGTTTCCCTGTTTTATACAGAGCCCATGCAGCTGCTACGTGACATAAGAACGACTTGAAGAAAGAAGGTTCATTTTGATGAAAAGGCTTTCAGGTTACTAGCAAATAATAACGGTACAACACAAACAAATCACTCACCCAGACATCTCGCCAGTCCCATTAGTTAAAAAGACTCCCGAAGCAAACCCGACGGGACATCAGTTTATATCTCTTAAATAATGCGGTTTTCAAATCACTGAGATCATTAGTATTTTAATGCGAGGCGGACGACTCAAAAGACGAGTCTTTACGTTTTCGCAGTTTAATCTCAACCACAAATGCTAATGTATTCTTTTTTTTTCATTCTAATCAGATTCACCCGGGGCCTAAAAAACCCTGATTCTTAAAAACAGACTCCTTGAAAGGAAACGTCGGATTTGTGTAATTACGGTTATCTAATTGGCGGAGAGTCAACGTGCTCCGGAAGCTACCCGAGACCTCGTACATGAGCCGAACCCTGTTTTTAATTATAATACGTTTCAGTGCAATTCTGACCGAGTCACATCCGGGTACAAGCATTAATATCAGTTAATAAAGGCTTAATAAGACCCGGAGCAGCAAATGAGCAGTCGTGTCATACGAGCCATAAGGATCGGAATACAGAGACCTGGAAAGAGCAGGCCGTCTCGATAGTAATGAGGTCACACACAGACACACCAACACACAGCAGGTTCAGAGTTCTTTTAATAACGATGGAAAAAAAAAACCCATATATATATATATTTATTTATATCCCATGCCATTAAGATGCATGCTAGAATACGTGGCTGCTGGAGGAAGCAATCAGGAGCTGTTAAGAGCTTCAGCAGGTGTAGGCCCTCGGCCCGTCAGCTGTAGGAGATTGCATTGATTTTCGGGGGGGGGGGTTCCGCCTTCGTCCTATGATGTTAATGAACACCAAAATGCATCACACCTCATAAATAACACGTCCTCCAAGAGGCGGCCCTTCATCATCGAGGAGTCTTTTAGCCTGAAGAGTGAAAACGAGTTTGGAGAAAGTGTAATAAAAAGAAAAAAATCCCCCCATACAAAAAAAATAAAACAAGAGGATTATTCTTCCTTGACGTTTCAGAATAACAGGATGTAATAAAATATGTTTGAGTGAATAACAACCTGAGAAGTACAGAGGATTATCTGATTCTCAGTAAAGGCAGAGCGAGAGAGAGAGAGCTGCTATAAAATGAAATATTTACAGATGATAATGGAAAGGAGAGCCTCGCTGATAGGGCGGTATTTATACTTCTCGTACATGTTTATATTGAAGCGTTTGACTTGCACGTCTGCACGTACTCTCGTTCTCTCTCTCACACACACACACACACACACACACACACACACACACACACACACACACACACACACACATGAAGATATTACCGACTCACGAAAGGATGGTTTGTACACTAATATTTGATTAAACATTCATTTTAATCAACGTTTAAGAGAGAGCACGATGTCTGCGCATTTGACTAATCACACCCCGAAGCATTTTTCGATTTCCTTTTTTTTTTACAATTTTTTTTTTACATTTTTATTTCCTTTGAATGGTTTCAAATAGCCTCCTTATAATAGTATGATTATGTGTATGTGATTATACATCTGTTTTCTGTTTTTCACATGTACAAAAAATATACAGGGAAATAAATGGAATACAATAACATGTACAAAAAAATATACAGGAAATAAATGGAGTAAAAGTCAAATGAAAGAAAAAATGGGATATTTTGAAACCAATCATAGAGAAAAAAATAATTATGTATTCGAAAATGTAATTATGTATTCACATTTATGGCCTTTCTTTACTCAATTGCAACAATAAACAAATAAACTCCACCTAAAAACTATATTTAATCAGTAAACATTCACCAAGATTAATCAAGCAAATCCTCCATGATGCACAAATCCAGCGATTAAATTGTTCAGCGAGTTTTCATGTCATCTGAAGATATAAACAGTATTGTAAAACTTTTATTCCTCCAGATTGCATTTAATAGACATAAACAAGTCAAGACAAGTTCTTTGAACCAGATGTTCCTTATTCTCAATTTTTAGGGTGTTTTTGATAGTAATAAACATACATTTTTGTAAAACACTCATATTTGTACATGCCCATGTTAATTATAGTTTAAAAAAACTCTCAACATATTTATTTAGGGTACCTTTAGAACAGATACCTTTTATATATTGATAGCCGTAGTACAAAAAAATGAAATGAATACAAAAAAAACAAAAAAACAATATATATATATATATATATATATATATATATATATATATATATATATATATATATATAATGTGAAATTAGCATAAATAAAAAAGTATATGACAATATAGGATGTACATGATTCATGTTATAAACTAAAAGAATTACATTAATCATGTGTAATATATATGCATAATGTATAAAAAAAAGTGACAGAATATATATATACTATATATATATATATATATATATATATATATATTATATATATAATATATATATTGAGGAGGGGATTATATTGAAAATGAATGAATGAATAAATAAAAAAAGAAATAGTCCTTAAACAACAACAAAAAATGAATAATGTAATGTAATAAACGCATAAAAAAGTAAATGTTGAGAAAACATCCGGATAAATGAGTATACATAAATCATGTGTATAAACGAAGCCTGACTTGGTGTCGATGATTTATGTGAAGAAATCAACTTAAATAAACGAACGTGGTGGAATCGCATGAAAATGAATGTGTTCTGTAAAGATAATGAATGAATCGCTGGGGGAAAATGTGTCTATAATGTGTATAAACCACTGAAAGACAAAAACAACAAGTGGGACATTTCAAATGTTGCTGCTACTATACTATATTGGGAAAAGTGTTGTGCGTACACGTTATGGCAGCTCGACAACATTTAGTGCCAGTGTGTATGTTTGTGTTGTGTGTGTGTGTGTGTGTGTGTGTGTGTGTGCGTGTCACCTTGGTGAGTGTCCCTGAGCGGGAGCCCATTTCATTCCACTCACTACCTTTCGGTACGCCAATGCAGAGGCGGTGCAGCTGAGTAAACGTCTGCAAATGCATCCTGCGCCCTTGAGTGAAAGGACAGAAGAGACAGAGAGAGAGAGAGAAAGAGAGAGAGAAAAAGAGAGAGATGTATCTGACGTTCTGCTGTGGATCGCACGGCACCGTGTCACCGAGCGGAGAAGAGCTGTCAAACAGAATCACAGGGCCGTGTGCTGGTCTTCTTCACGCGCAGCTTTACAGGAGACGTCACGTCAGGCGCAAAGCGAGAGCTTCTAATTGGAGAGTAATGGTCCCGACAGGCCGCGCGGCGTTCCGGCGCTGCCTCCCGGAGCCGTGGCGAGCCCGCCTCGCTCCCATTTTTCACGCCGTGAGGAATTATTCAGGAGTAATGATTGGCCTCATGCTTCATTGACCTTAAGTCTGGAATTCACTCCGGTGCAAATGGAGCATTAGATCTGTGTGTCCTCGTTGGCCGTTTGGTCGGGGATTACGCTCCGGTTGCTCCGTTGCCTTCTCCGTGTACGAGGTGTTTAATTGAAATATGTTAATGTTGGCAGACCTGCGTTGGCGCTTAAAATACAGTGTCCACCTGGAATAACTTGCATGTTTATCCTGAGAATCTTTTCCAGGGGTGGAGCTCAGTGGTTTAAGGTGCCAGGTTACTGATCGGAATGTCTGGGGTTCCAGCCCCGGTATCGCCAAGCTCCAATCCTTGGGTCCTTGAGCAAGGCCCTAAACCCTCTGTGCTCCAGTGGGTGCCATATCATGGCTGACCCTGCTCTCTGACCCCAAAGGCTTCCAAACGAGTGGTGATATCGCTCACGGGATCAATAAAGTATGTGAAAATAAGTTGTTAATACTGGAAAAAAATACGAAGGGGAAAAAAGGCATGTTTAATGAAGATACAGACTAGAAACAAGTTAAATTATCTGCCAGTGCAGTAAAATAATTACACATGATAAGATTTCCACGTGATAAAACTTTCGAGTCTTTAGAAAAGAACAAATGTTTTAAAACAACCATTAAAACGGAGCTCATTCATTCATTCATTCATCTTCTACCGCTTTTATCTGATCTTCCCTCGGGTCACGGGGAGTCTGTGCCTATCTCAGGCGTCTTCGGGCATTAATGCAGGATACACCCTGTATGCAACCCATCAGACAATTTTCCAAGGTGCCAATCAACCTACAGTGTATGTTTTTGGACTGTTTTTGGACAATAAACTTATCCAATCTGCTCTCGAATAGGATTTAATTCTTGAAACAAGATTTCTCCACTAGAAATAATACGGTAAATCTTATTTGCAGCGTTGTTAATGTAGAAATAGTGATATTTCGCACTCTCGGGTGTTTCATGCTTCTTGGTTAGAAATACAAGTCTAGTTCCTTCTCAAGGTTTTCTTCCTCGTACCATGTAAGAGGGTGTTTTTTTTTTCTTCCTTGCCCCAGGTCACCACAGGCTCCAGTTGTGTCCCACCCCACGCAGATTATGGAAAATTCCAATCATTCAATTGCCAATCAATCAATCAATCAATCAATCAGTCAAACTCTCAAGCTATCAATCTATCTATCGCTTTTCTACTTCACTCAGTCTATTCCACATGTTTACTCTCTGAAACTGATCGACTTCCGAAGCTTCAACGCAGACTTTTTTTTTCCAATTAAATGCATTTTTGTCTGTGCTATAGAAATCTCTCCAACTCCCACAACAAACAGTTTAATGGGGTACAGGATAGAGATACCAGTGTGTGTGTGTGTGTGTGTGTGTGTGCATGGGGGCCGAGAGTGTCTTCCTCATGTGTCAATGTTTCTGACCTTTTCCTCCACACCTGAGTGAAACATCTCCTCCATCATCTTTGCTCTACGACGAGACCTGGACATAACGATCCCCCCGGAATACCCGTGAAGGATGGGCCTCAATCACCCGAGACCTTCAAAAGGGAAGCCTCTCCATTATAATGTGCACCCACGTGGCGAGTTAATCACTCTCGAATGCCGATGAACACGTCAGTAACGGATAAGGTTGACCGCCACCTCATTAAAAGCGTGTCCATTCATCATGCAGCCTCATTCTCTATAACAATAACCACACCACTCCACTCGAAATATGTTTTAGTCGGAGATCGGGATCGCCCGATATGGTCGGGGGTGTGTTTTTTTTTTGCCTTTAATCACGTAATAACAGTTTAAGAGGATTCGTACTGATTAGCACTCTTTGTACGGAGAGGATCTTGTTTTGAAAACACTGCCATGAGCTGCTTTTATTCCGTCTTTTATGAAAAAGATAAGGCTTATTAGACAAAAAAATATATATTTTTTAAAGAATACACCATTCACAGCCGGGAATAAAGTTCCTCTACTTGAGTAAAAGCACAATGCTTAAATATGACTCCCATTAAAATATGACTCTACTATTTGAATAGACTTAAAATCCTACTTCCCCTACCGTCCTCCTGGATGTCCTCTCGATCGCCTTCTCAGAAGCACTTCATTTCGGTTATTTACAATTTGATAAGTGCACTTAATGTGGACCCTGTTCATTCTCTTAAGGAATCTCGGGAGCATGACCTGGGTATCTCTATTACCGAGGATCAATGGGGAGACATATTAAGTCTGGTTCACTCCTCTTCCATATGCACCAGACATGGCCTTTTACAATGTCTCTACAGAGCACATTTAACAAATGTCAAACTAGCCAAGATGTTTCCAGGTAGTAGTGAAGCTTGCCATCGTTGCGAGCGATCAAACCATCTCCATATGTTTTGAAGTTGCCCTCAGTTGACAGACTATTGGTCCAATGTGTTTGAAACAATTGATAATGCTCTTGATATGTAACTTGACCACTAACCCCTTGACAGTACTTTTTACCATTTCCTTGACCGTCTCATCCCGCCTTTACTACAGTGTTCACTAGACGAGCCATTCTCCAGAAGTGGAAACATGTCAACCCTCCATCTCATAATATGTGGATTCATGGCTGTATAAAATCTTGAGAAGAGCTTTGCTTTCAGGATCTCTCAATATTTTTTTCATACGACCTGGAGCCCTTTTTAATATCACATCAAATACACCAGGGATACCAACCTTTTTGATAGAGCTACTACATGGACACCGGTCATATAAAGGGCTACCAGTTTGAAATACTCCTCTGAAATAACAAATTTACCTTTAGATTTATATTATTATTATTATTATTATTAATTAATGATACTCATTTATCTATGAAATACACTTGAGGAATCAACAACGTTCATTTTTACATTTTAGACGCTCTCACTGAGAGTGTCTTTTTATAGCAAGCCTTAGAGCTACTCATGTGCTCCTTGGGGGCTACCTGGTGCCCACGGGCACCACGTTGGTGACCCCTGAAATACACGATAATTGATATCTGGAGGAGGTGAGGATTGATGAGAGGAATGTTCATTTATTTCTAAGTGTCTGTTTATATTATCTTCTACCGCTATATCCGATCTTCCCTCGGGTCACGGGGAGCCTGTGACTATCTCAGGCGTCTATGGGCATTAAGGCAGGATACACCCTGGATGGAATGCCAACCCATCGCAGGGCACACACACATTCACATTCACACACACACACATTCACACAATAGGGACAATTTCTCAAAGTGCCAATCTACCAGCTGTGCATGGTTTTGGACCGGGGAAACCGGAGAACCTGGAGAAAACCCCCCTGAGGCTCAGGGAGAGGATGCACACACACATGGTCAAGACGGGAATCGAAACCCGTGGCGTGTGAGGCGAACATGCTTACCACTTATCCACCGTGCCCCTCTTATTTATATTTATTTATTTACTTTCTTGTTTTTTTTTTCCTTCCACTTTATATTTGGATGTCTTTTGGGTGCGAGGGGTTTGAATGCGGTTATATTGAGACAAAATATGATTGTTTTTTTTTCTTCTTTGCTGAAGTATGTTGTGTATGGTCTTATAAAAATACCAATAACGATATATGAAATGTGAAATGTTGCAGTGAAGTACAAAGTAAGATATTAGATGTTAAAATGCATTAAATGTTCCTGTAATAATTATATTGTTTGCTATATGTACTTTATTGTACAGATAGCTTGTGCATTGATTAGTCAAAGACCAAATCTAAAATGTAATGATGCTAAATTCATATTGAGAGCAAAAGAATGAGACCAAGACTAAGCATTTTCCATTTTTGAGGTCTATCCTTTACCTCAGCTATGTGGCCTTATTCATACATTATACTAAACACTGTTTTCTTAAAATAGGATCTAGTTTGTGCCAAACATATTGCTTTGGAAGGCCAAACTCATGCCGATCAATGGAGATCGATAACCAAGGCAAGTAAAAAAAAAGCCAATATGTCAATCTTAAGAAACCATGTTAAAAGCAGACTGCAGGTCTACACCACTGGATCTGACTGAACACCATTTTCTACATTGTTTGTGTTACGATATAATGCACTTTTATCTATGGAGTTCCAATTGGAGTCTGTGAACACATGTGTACTGAATTTTATGAGCTTGTAATATTTTTAATTCATATTTAATTGAATCATTTTAATTCGCATTTCTCAATTAAGCTTTGATAACAAATCAGTTGTCTTCCGGTAGAAAGGTAGGATTGTAAACATTTTAAAGTCTGTAAATAAAGTTTAAAATGTAAACTTGGGAAGTGAAATAGGTTACAGGAGGCGGAGCTTATATGAGGCTTGTCCTTATTTACATTTACGGTATGTGGCAGACGCCCTTATCCATAGCGACTTACAACTGAGCAATTTAGGGTTAAGGGTCTTGCTCAAGGGCCCACTAGTGACAGCTTGATGGTGGTGGTGGGATTTGGACCTGAGATCGTCCCAGCATCACCGTCCATATTTGAGAATTTTAAACATTTTCACAGCCGTCAATCATTCCAGCATGTCTTTGTTTTGTTTTGTTTTTTTATCTGAGGATAAAAGGAGACGACTGGTCTGTTTTGGAGTGATAAGATAACTTTGTGTTTAAAATGCACACTTCGTACTTTGAGAGTGTAAAAGTTGGCAGGTCTATATATGTTTTCTCTAAAGGTATATCCTGTGCACTGATATATTTTTGCAGTTTCAAGTATCACACCACGATGTACACTTTAAAGAAAAACAAGAAAAAAAAAGACAGAGCGAGAGAGTGAAAGAGAGAAAGAAAGAAACGAAAAAAGGCTCCAGGGCAAAAACAGGAAAAGGCTGTTTATTCAGATAGCATGATTAAGCGTTTGTTTTTGGGCCGAGGCGGAGATATATGGGTCTGCTTGTGTTAATTGCTTGAGCTGGGTTGGACAGAGAGGGCTTAGCCAGGAGGCCAAGTGGTCACTGGTGTCCCTATAGAGCCATAACTCACAAAGAAAGATGAGGAAAGAATAGAAGGGAAATTGAAAAAAAATAAATATGTGGAAAGAGTGAAACAGAGGCTACTCAAATGCACTAATTATCACGTTGGGTTAAGTGTTAATTGCCGCAGTGAGAAACTACTTGTGTTAAGATATATTACGCAGTATCTTTTTCTGCAACACACATGCTTACTGTTTATACTTACATAATATGAGAAAATAAGAGAAGGTATATATATATATATATATGTTGGGCTCTGTTAATTCCTAGGCAAGGAAAATGGTTTAAATCTGCAATATAATTATAATAACTATAATCAAGCTTATCAGGATATTGACTAATTGATTAATTGACTAATTTTTCTGAGATGGGAAGTAGAGAAGTACAAAAAACACTTCAGTACTGTACTTACGTAGATTTTCCTGGCGCCAATACTTTTCCTCACTGTTTATTTTCCGGATGACTTTTTCCTTTCACTCAATACATTTTTGTACAAATATCTGTACTTTATCTACTTTTAGATATGTACTTTTTTTGTTTTGTTTTTTAAAACCAGGCTCGTTCCATTAGCTTTAATCTATTTGATGACATGATCGATATTTCCTGATCACATTTTCCATTCTATATGGTGGATCTTCAGCCTGAATACATTCATTCATTTGTACGGATATATTACTATGCTGTGGGGACCAGGTATCAGCATGACACTAAAACAGGTAGTAATGACTGCTTTTTTTTTACTTTTTTAAGTACATGTCAGAACCTAAACGTCTTGACTTTAAGTAAAATCTAGAGTAAAAGGTGTAGTCAATAATATTTTTTTGACTCTTTTAAAACCTGATTGTATCTGTGGAGTGGCATAGGTGGTATAGTGGTAAGCATAGCTGCCTTCCAAGCAGTTGACCCGCGTTCGATTCCCGGCCAACACAAAGCTTAAGGGGCACGGTGGCTTAGTGGTTAGCACTTTCACCTCTAACCGCTAGGGTCCGGGTTCGATTCCCGTCTCGGCCATGTGTGTGTGGAGTTTGCATGTTCTCCCCATGCCTCAGGGGGTTTTTCTCCGGGTTCTCCGGTTTCCTCCCGGTCCAAAAACATGCACGGTAGGTTGATTGGCACCTTGGAAAATTGTCCCTAGTGTATGAATGTGTGTATGTGTGTGTGTCCTGCGATGGGTTGGCATTCCATCCAAGGTGTATCCTGCCTTAATGCCCATAGACGCCTGAAATAGGCACAGGCTCTCCGTGACCCAAGGGAAGATTGGATAAAGCGGTAGAAGATGAATGAATGAATGAATGTATCTGTGGATCTACTCAAGTGTATGTATTTTGCCACCTCTGGTCTGATTAATGTCACTATTAAAGTTCTGGATTCTACGTTTCTCGTCGTCTTGCTTATATATATATATATATATAATATATATATATATATATATATATATATATATATATATATATATATATATATATATATATATATATATATATATATATATGCACACACACACATACACACACACACACACACACACACACATATATGTATGATATATGAATGAAATTACTGCTTGTTTACTATGAATAAACTGTCATGTGGATCTGTAAAATACTCAACACATGATTTGACGTCTTATTCATGGCTGCGTAACGCTGTTTACGCTCACGATAACACAGACCAATAATTAAATCTGGGGAAACGAGCAGGTGTGACAGCGAACATAGGGTTTGGATGTGCTAAAAACATTCGGCTAATGAGGATCTGCGTCTCTATTTATCAAGGGAGCCACCAATATTTTAGTCGTTGAGATGCACTAATTGTTCCAGTTTATTAGGTACTAGATAATAAACACCTAATAAGCTGGCGTTTTCAAGTCTATAAGTATTTCTTTTTAAATAGATGTTTTTTTTTTTTTTTTACCAGCCGTATTTGTGTCATTTGGACTGTATGTGCAAAGCGAGTCGGAATATAAGAGTGGAAAAAAAAGCAAAAAAGCACAAAAAAAAACGAGGCTAGCTCACGTCGCCGTGTGAAACACACTAGCCGTGGGTGAAGAGACAAAAGGTCAGCCCCCTTTTGGCCATTCTTGAATGTTAATGAGCCCCATTTCGATTCATCCTCTTCTTTTCTCCATTTTCTTATTCTCTCAAGGTCCTTTTTTGTGTGTGTGTGTGTGTTTCTTCTCATTAAACCATGCTCGCAGCCCTGGCTTCTTGTCTTGATCAGTCCGCCCTGAAAAGAAATCAAAGACATCAGATGGATTTCTAACTGATTCTTTTGACAACATTGTTTAATATGATTTTTATTTTATTTGTCACGCACGGACAGAAATGGGGCGTCGCTGATGTGTCAATAAAGTTAACACACATTCACCGAAGAGACCCAGATAAACGCATTTCTTTATTATTATTATTATTATTATTATTATTATTATTATTATTATTATTATTAATGATGCGTCCAGTGTACTAAGTTTCCTCACTTTATAAACACGCGTGCAGTCGTTGCCGAGCGTTACTATGACATACTAATCGCAGCTCGGGCGCCTCTCGTTAATGACTTTTCATGCAGTGCCACGACCAGAAAAAAAAAGAAAAAAAAAAACCTAAATTACTCCAGCAGAAAGGAGTGAGTGTACTCCCAATGCAGCCAACCATCCCTTAAACACGAACTGGTGAGCAAGAGGATTTTATATACCTCATTATCTGACTTCCAAAGTAAAAAAAAAAAAAAACCATCCAAATAGAATCCATGATGAAGAAAGGCAAATATGAAGGAACATTCTTGGATTTCTTATGCTGTATATGCAGTACTATAATGTAACACGAATGTGTTTGTGAAATTAGGAACGAGTTTATTAGAGGTTGTTTTGGACATGTGCAGAGGAGGGACCTGGGGGTGGCAGGCAGGAGGAAAAGAGGAAGGGCAAGGAGGAGGGTTATGAATGTATTTTTTGAAGGAAGACATGCAGGTAGTTGGGGTGAAAGTGGAGAGGATGGTATAAAGTAGGATGATCCGCTGTGGAGAATAAATTCGCAAAAACAGGGGAACGGTGGTTTAGTGTTTAGCACGTTCGCCTTCTAGCCTTCTTCGATTCCCGTCTCGGCCATGTGTGTGTGGAGTTTGCATGTTCTCCCCGTGCCTCAGGGCTTTTTTCTCCAGGTTCTCCGGTTTCCCCCGGTCCAAAAACATGCACGGTAGGCTGATTGGCACCTTGGAAAATTGTCCCTAGTGTATGAATGTGTGTGTGAATGTGTGTGTGTGTTTGTCCTGTGATGTGCTGGCATTCCATCCAGGGTGTATCCTGCCTTAATGCCCATAGACGCCTGAGATAGGCACAGGCTCCCCGTTCATTAAATCCCACACACACTCCATGATGTTGAGATCAGGGCTCTGTGGGTGGTCGTGCCATCACTTCCACTACTTCTACTTCTTCTAAACGTTAGTAACACCAAATATTGATCTGATTTACATTTTTTTCTTTTGTTTGTTCACGTTACATTTTGTAAATCGACAATCATTACTTATGTTTCGGAAAGCATTCTTTGTTCACAGCATTTTTCACACCTGCCTAAAACTTTTGCACAGTACTGTATAAACTAATAACAACAGAAAAACAGTTTATATACAATATTACAAGAAGGAAAATGGCAACTCAATGGAGAATGGAGATAAATTGAACCAAATATGTAACAGAAGTGAATAGCACTTGGAGGTGGACACAATGAGTGCCAAATCAATGAAATGAACAAAACTGCCAGGTGGTCATTGTCTGTAGCATAGTGTGTCTAGACAGAGAAACACTATGAGACATTATATAGAGGCACACCAAAATTACATGTCCACACAGGTGTCCTGTTCCTTTTTTCCGGTTGAAATATCAACAACAGGCGTGTGTCAGATTGTAATATGTGGCTATACTGAAGGGGAACATTAACTTGCACTTAGCATTCAAGCTAACAATATTTAAGTGTTTTATTTTTAAGTGTTTTATATTTTTAAGACATTGCGTTCAATTGATTTGTGTTTGTCTTAACCTCTTTTCAGCTTTCATAATGGCATTTCCTTTCACTTTTATTTTTTGGTCATCAATGATTGGGTCAAGAATTTCAATGGATGCAGCCAATGGATGAAATCGCACCTGTGTATAAGAAAGAGAGGAGAGGAGAAAAGAGAGACGAAAATATGATAAGTTGTATGATGGTATTGTCTGTTTAAGTGTAGATAATTGGTTCTATTCAATGGTGTCTATCGAGCCATGTTATACAGTCCGCCATAATATTACTTTTTAACATTGAATGATTGAGCTTATAGGAAACCAGATAAAAAATGTTTGTGACATACACATTCATACCGAGCGTGACACCTTGTATAATCAAATAAGAAGTGGTTTAAAAAAAAAAAAAAAAAAACATAAATAAATATATATATCTATATATATATATATATATATATATATATATATATATATATATATATATATATATATATATATATATTATTTTCTATAAATATTTACTTTTTTTATTTATATATAATTTTTTTTTACTTATATATATATATATATATATATATATATATATATATATATTATATATACTATATATATATATATATATATATATATATATATATATATATATAGTATAACTAATATAAAATATTTTCGTGGCCATGATAAATCAGTTATACTATAGATAGAGGAATTATACCGGAGCACTTATTCTTGAATCTGATTGGCCAGAGAAGTGTTCATTCCTTTTTTGGTTGTTCTTTAATGTCAAACATGTCCCCCTTTTTCCTGCACTGACTTAATACTTACACTTAAGGAAAAAAGTCTAAATGTCCAACAACTTTGCAAGGTTTTTACTGTTGAGATTATTTTTAAACAAGATGACTATTTCATCTTACAGTATCTTAATGTTAAAAAGAGGCTTGATGATAGTATATATTAGCATATATTATAGTATATATCTCATACCCCTGCACAAATAAAAGTGTACAAATGCTTTATGCTTAATCTGACCACCTTCAAATATAAGACTTTTTGAATATTTAAAGAATAACTCTAGTGTCACTTTAACTACATATTCTTATTATACCGTCCTTATTCAACATTATTCTTTATGCTTTTTAAAACTCATATTCTATAAATATGTAATACACATATCTCTTATAAACGTAGGGATGTGGTAGCCCAGTGGTTAAGGTGTTGGACTCTGGACCGGAAGATCATGGGTTCAAACCCCACCACCACCAACCTGCCAATAGTTGGCCCTTGAGCAAGGCCCTTAACCCTCAATTGCTCAGTTGTAAGTCGCTCTGGATAAGGGTGTCTGCTAAATGCTGTAAATGTAATAAACAGTGTATTTTATAGAAAGACAGTTATACCACATAATATCACTGTAATATTACAGTCTTGCTGAGTGAAAATACCACGATTAGAGCTGAATCCTGTTTCTAAGTGACCTCTGAGTGTGAGTGTAGTGGCAGTCTATGAAACAGAAAGCGAGATTTCCGTCTGCACAAACATTTGGTGCCGGTCCACAGAGGCCTCACGCTTGGTTAGTGTGCGTGAATGTTTTTCCCAACTGTAGGCCGACGTTGACCTTGATGCTCCGCTCGGCGCATGACATGCTCCGTGCACATGACAGCACGGCCTCCCCAGACGAGGCAGTGAAACCAATGTGCGAGAATCGATCAGAATTACGCGCTCGCTCGGTGTTTGGAAAACAGGGGTGCGTCTGTGGGGAAGCGCGGCGGCACTTTCGAACTGTGTTTCCCGAAGAGCGAAGGGCAAAGCGATGAGATGAAATATAAGGATCACGGTTATATTGCCGTTAAACAACAACTATGAATGTTTAAGGAATTTATTTATGTTTTCTTATTTACAGCACTGTGCAATAAAGTTTTAGGCAGGTGTGGAAAAGGTGCTGTAAACAGAGAAATATAAATAATGATTGTTTATTTTTGTCATTCTTTCATCTCATTCATCTTCTATCGCTTTATCCGATCTTCCCTCGGGTCACGGGGAGCCTGTACCTATCTCAGGTGTCTATGGGCATTAAGGCATGATACACCCTGGATGGAATGCCAACCCATCGCAGGGCACACTCACACACACACACACATACACACACACTCACACTCCATGATTCCATGAAGAGAAAGAAGGATGTGAGAACGTCTACATCCACAGAAGATCTGTGTTTACTTCTCCAAGATGGAACAACCTACCAGCCGAGTTCCTTCATAAAATTACTGCTGTTTTGAAGGCACCAAATATTGATTTCTTTTTTGTTTATTCACTGCATTTTGTTCATTGATGAAAGAAAATAATGAACACTTCCATTTTGGAAAGCATTCTTTGTTTACAGCATGTTTTTTTTACATTTACATTTACATTTGCGGTATTTAGCAGACGCCCTTATCCAGGGCGACGTACAGAAAGTGCTTTAAGTCTCGATCTAAGGATAAGATTTATTCAAGAAAGGTAAATACAAACTCAAGTACACAAGAATAGATAGTTGCTGCTTTTTATTTTTTTTTTTATTTAGTGTGAGAGAGTTCTTCATTCGAACAGAGAAGAGCCTTGTTAGAATTTAGGCAGGTTGAACACGTTGTTCGAGTGGAAGTTCGCCACCACATCGCAGCAGAGAAGAGCTGCATTGAGAGACGGTTGAATACCAGGTGAGCGAGCAGAATCATTTGCAGTGGACGAATAGCGTTCTGAGGTAGAACCTGCCAGCAGAGAGTTACAGTAGTCCAGTCTCGAGATGACAAGAAACTGAACCAGGACCTGAGCAACCTGTGTGGATAAAAACGGTCGAATCCTTCTGATGTTGTAGAGAAGGTAACGACAAGAGCGAGAAACGTTAGAAATATGGGAAGAGAAAGATAATTGATTGTCTATAGTTACCCCGAGATTACGAGCAGTGGTGGAGGGAGAAAGTAGGGAGTTATGGAGAGTTATGCTGAGATCCTGACCAGGAGATGAATCACATGGGATCACCAGCATTTCCGTTTTCTTCGGGTTGAGTTTCAGCTGATGAACGCTCATCCACGAAGCGATGTCAGATACACAGGCTGATATTCTAGCAGACGCTGTTTTATCTGATGGAGGGAAGGAGAAGATTATTTGAGTGTCATCAGCATAGCAGTGATAGTCAAATCCATGAGAGGAGATGACTTTACCGAGAGAAAGAGTATAGAGTGAGAAAAGAAGAGGACCAAGTACTGAGCCTTGTGGTACACCAGTGGTGAGTCTGCGTGGAGCAGATGTCGATCCTCTCCATGATACCTGAAATGATCGACCTTCCAGGTATGAGGAAAACCAATTCCATGCAGCTCCAGAGATAACGAGACTCCTAAGGGTAGCTAACAGGGTCATGTGGTTTTTCACAACCTGCCTAAAACTTTTGCACACTACTGTATATATTTAATGCAAAGTCACTATCTCACTACTGGGCAAAATAATGGCTTTTAAAAAAAAAAAAAAAAAACAAAAAAAGGCTTTTAAAGCAGGAATTAAACAAATGCATTGCTCAGGCATGTCAACAGTAATGAAAAGTCAGGTGTGTTATAAGTGCAGGAGACCCTGGGGTGCAGTCAGTGTTCATATTCACCTCTATTTATCCCTAAGTGTGTGAGTGTGAATGCAATGGATTGGCATGCCATATAAGGTGTGTCCTGCCTTGATGACCAGAGATAGGCCTAGGTTTCCCCTGAAGAGAGAAGTCGGATAAGAAGACAAATAAATGAATGAATGGATCGATCTATCTGTCGCTTTTAAGAAAGGAAAGTCAGTTGAAAGATCGCCTGATTATAAGAGATGTATCATAAAAACCTTTATTCGAACGGATAGGCTGAAGATGTAGATGCAAATAAGCAACGTCAAATAGCTGCGAGAACGCTTCAGTGACCCTACAAACACGCCCTTCAATATGCAGCCAGCGTGCTTCATGTTCATCTGGATATACATTTGTTTCTGTTCGGTCGGAATAACCGATTCCTATTATTAGACGCGTCGGCGTCCGAGCGGCACGCGGTGTTTGTGTATATTTAAATTCTGAGGAATGGATTTCTTTATAAAGTCCAACTCTCTCGCTCGCCGGTATTGTCAATTACAAGTTGAAATTGAACCACTGCGGAAAGAAACACCTCCCCCTCCCTCTGCCGCTGTTTTGGCTGCGCCACTCTATTTGCTCGTGGCTCGCTCTGCAATATCGTGTAGATCTTAGACGCCCTTCCGAGTCACACAAGCCAAACAAATAGATTTTATTTTATTTTTTTCCGAAACGAAGAACGGGCCGCCTGCATACGTTGGCTCAGATGCGGGACGGAAGGATCGGCGAATCGTTAGGCGGTATAGACTAAACACTTTGTTTTCTCGACAATCCTACAGGAAGCCCTACAGATTTTTTCCGAATGAGGGAAATAAAATGCTGTCAAATCGATATACAAATGAAACAGCCGTATGTGGGCCCGGGTAACGTTTTAGCACCAGGGCCAATCAGGATGTATCCTGCGTGCCACAGATTCACTGCGGTGTGTCGTGCGATTGAATCCCGGCTGTATCGTGTCGACTCTCGAGATGCAATCTGATATGATCTTAAGTGTGGATTTTACAATGTTTGTTTATTAGGAGTGTAAGCATCACTCACAGTGAACCCTGAAATTTCTGCCATTTATTTCTTTTCTCGTAATGTTTTTCAGCTGTGATGGGTTTCAGTTGCCTTTATAGGATACTTGTGTACAGTATACATATATATATAGATATATATATATAGATATATATATATATATATATATATATATATATATATATATATATATATATATATATATATATATATATATATATATATATATGCAAGGAGATTATATAGTATTAGAATCACGTTTTTCTATGCTTTTCTATGTCTATGTAATGCTCTTATATGAAACATTCTGACCAATAAGGTCGAGAACATCATACAACCACAGTTGCCATTATCATCATCGAATAACATTCATTCATTCATTCTACCGCTTTATATCCGATCTTCACCTCGGGTCACGGGGAGTCTGTGCCTATCTCAGGCGTCTATGGGCATTAAGGCAGGATACACCCTGGATGGAATGCCAACTCCATCGCAGGGCACACACACACACTCACACACATTCACACACTAGGGACAATTTTCCAAGGTGCCAATCAACCTACCGTGCATGTTTTTGGACCGGGAGGAAACCGGAGAACCCGGAGAAAAAAAAAAAAAAACCCTGAGGCACGGGGAGAACATGCAAACTCCACACACACACACATGGCCGAGACGGGAATCGAACCTTGGACCTTGGCGGTGTGAGGTGAACGTACTAACCACTAAGCCATCGTTCCCCCATCGAATATATATATATATATATATATATATATATATATATATATAATATAAATAAATAAAGTTTAGAACCTGTAGTATTCTGGATCTATACCTGGAAATCCATTATTAAACCAGGTGAATGTAAATCACCCTGAAAAAAAAAAAAAAAAAAAAAAAAAAAAAAAAGGAAAGGCAAAATCTACCTAAAGGGCAAAATAATGAATCTACAACAGATAAAGTTCATGCTGGCAATTAACGGCAAAAGTGAAGCAGATTACAGATAAAGGTCATCTATCAGGACTTTACAGCTGTCAGTGAGAGCACTTCAAATTAGCATAAGATGAACATATGCTAGCCTCTCGTCAACACGTGATATTATTAGTACATGTAGGTCCGTTCATCTACATAGTACATGTATGGAAAGATGGAATTAAGTTGCCTGCGTTCACTGGGTTTAATATAGTTTTTGTGCCCAACATTTATGCAGAAACAAAAATTGTATTTTGTATTTAAGTTAATTGTACTTTGCCATTTTTATGTGTTTTTGTTTTTTGATTGAAGGTCCAAATATGTGTTTTTTCACTATAGTCTGAATGATCAGAATTATGTTTTAAAAGATTCTTATTTACTGTGTAAGGGTGCATTAGCCTCCCCTGCTGTGTATTAGTATTCTTTTTTTTAAATATTTTAATTAATTTTTATACAATAGAACAAACACACTCGAACAACAACCACAACATGGGTGGGAAAGAAAAAAATAAAATAAAACACAACATTACATCATGCCTTACACATCTGTACGACCACCCCCCCCCCCCCCCCCCCCGCCTTTTTTTTTTTTTTTTTTTTTTTTATTGCATTGCAAAAGAAAATTACTAGAGAGAGAGACAGAGAGAGAGAGAGAGAGAGAGAGAGAGAAAGATGTGTGTACTACAGTATATGGGCAAAAGGACGTCTTTGGATGTACAAGCGTCATATTGTCCAACAGGATGTTCATTTGCACAAGGCCATCTTTATGAAGAAATTGCTTTACATATTTAAAGTAAGAGATCTCCTGCTATAGAGCTCGGACCTCAACCCTATTACACAACTTTGGGATGAATGTGAACTCTAACATGCCCATCAGACCTCCTCACCTCACCCTACCGACACTGTGGTGTCTATATGAGCACAAATCTGCACAAGATCTAGTGGAACGGAAACGAATTAAATGTGTAATGGGATGTTTCAAAGGCTTTGTCCATATAACCCTGTATATTAGGCAGCACATTGTTCAATTAAACAGACCTGACACTGGGGTTTGAGTGCACGCCCTATAGCCAATCGGAATCGAGTATTCAGACAGAAACGTTTGTGTAAGTAAAGATTAAATCATGGCATTGTGTGTGGTTAAAGGAGAGCGATCGATAATGTTATTATGGTAATGTGAAGCCTCTACTACAGCAATGCTAATGGGAACCAGCTGTTACTATAAACTCTAACCCTTTAGAATTAGTGCGTTAATAAAGCAGTCGGAATCGTTGCTGCGACGGCGAAATGAATCAGCATGATCAGATCAATCACATTCAGTTCGGTTTCTCGTTTGTGTTTGCTTTCCGGATCTAATTTCTAAGGATGTAGTAAACAGGAAAAAAAAAAAAAACAATAAGAAGAAGAAGCAGCGCCACATAAACAATGGCATGATTTCAAGCGCGGAAGTAATTATTGGGATGCGTTCTGGAGTAGGGATTTGGCAAGATTTAAAGAGTAAACAATGAGAGAAAACATGCCGTCATCATTCGGAAAGAACAAAGACGGATCGTCTTTTACAGCCAAATGTTGCTCAACACAACACTGTTTTGCCGTTGTTTTTTCCCCCTCTCCTTGTCCACGTGTTGAGCATTAAAGGCTTTCGAACGAACTCTACTCCTGGAATACTAATGGCTCCAAGAGTTACTCAGGTAGTCTGGTTTCCAGCGTTTTCCCCTCCCCCTAATATAAACAAATGAGCTGCCAGAGATCCAGGAAAAGGGTTGTGCATAAACACAGAGGAAATAAATCATAATCAATCTAACTGCCAATCAATCAGGAGCCACCATATACTCCTTTCCGACTCGGCGGAGTACAGATGCTCGCGCAGAGTGGCGTGTAATATGTTTCGGTGTGTGAGTGTGTGGGTGGTAGTTGTGTCTGAGAATGCCGCAGCGGTAAATTAGTCCCTATAGGAAGCCATCAGGAGCCGTCTTTCTACCCAGCAGGCACTAAGCGCAGCAGGTTGAGCCGCAGACCGGCGCGGAAAATACATTTTTTTTTCTTTTTTACCGCTAGCCGATCATAATCCAACGTCGTCTTACTTCTGGAGTCACATTTAAAAGCAATTATTTCACCCCCGGTAAGATGACGAGTGGATTCCTGTCATCAGAAAGCAAACCCGGGTCATTCTTCAGGACAAGGCTGTGTGTTAGAACGGGGTAAGTATTTCTAATGGCGTGGACTAGGACTCTGTCTCGTCGCCTGATTGGTTGGACAGAAGCGATCCCTTCGAATTTCGCCGTTGTAGATGTGGTAATTAAAACGGCGAGCGGAATCGAGATTGCGTGTCAGTCACAATTTGAAAACTAATGAGCTCAGACTAAATGACTGCCTGGTCTTTAGAGAGACTGTAATAATCGGTCTGAAAATGGCACCGAGTGTGAGAAAAAAAAAAAAAAAATAAAATATATATATATATATATATATATATATATATATATATATATATATATATATATATACGAGAACAAAACTGTATAATTTCATATATCATTAGAAGGTGAAATCAAGGACTTTTTTTTTGCTAAAATGATTATCACTAAAATGATATATTTATCACTGCTAGTCCTCCTTATTCTTCATGAAATGTCCAAAATGTCACGCTATCTTCCTAAATTATTAACTATTACTACTGTAATAATTAGGTGGAGGTGGATATCACTGGGAAATCCACTCCTAAGGATTTCCAGGGA
Organism: Kryptopterus vitreolus; assembly: GCA_030449085.1. Taxonomy (NCBI): domain Eukaryota; kingdom Metazoa; phylum Chordata; class Actinopteri; order Siluriformes; family Siluridae; genus Kryptopterus; species Kryptopterus vitreolus. The sequence goes on from JACRUU010000022.1 coordinate 11,540,879, forward strand.
GGGGAGGATCCTTGGACCTGGAGCAAACACCTTGGTGAAATCCTGCCTGCTTCCCTCAGACACAAGAAGTTGCTCGGATGTGTAGCGAAATAATTAAATCTAACCCCATAGAAGTCCAGATGACGGGAAAAAAAATGGATCTGCATTTTTGAATCGGTCAAAAATGGATCGGCACCTTCATATGTCAGAAAGCTCAACACCTCCCGTACCGCACTTGCTCACCTGGTTCCACCTTCTCTCAGGGTAAGCAGTAAGATCAGCTGAAGGCTCTTCTCTGTTCTGGCACCGAGGTGGTGGAATGAACTTCACTGGCTCATCTTCAAACGACGACTGAAGACTCTTCCAACAACACCTATCCTAACACTTCTTCCTTCTCACTGTCCAGGAAACCATAAAATAAATAAGTAAATACATCCCTCAACTGTGTCTGATGTGTCTGAAAAGTTTGTATCAATCATCGTACCTGAATGAATTTATTCTTAGATGGAGACCTAAAGCACTATTTGAACGTCGCTCTGGATAAGGGCGTCTGCTAAATACTGCAAATGTAAATGCAAATGACGTGACTCGATTTACAGCACCTGATTTATTTTTGCCAATACATTCGTACAAAGGCATGTTTTTTATAATATTCTGTAAAAAAAAAACTAATTATGAGAAACTCCACATGCAGCTGAATGATTCGTTCATTTTGTGCCCATCCTTCATTTGCAAAGTGAAGACCACAATATCACTCTCATTAGTTCAACTCACCTCCACTGACTCCAGGTCATTTCTGTTCCTTGTACTACTGGGCTTTCGCGCGTCTGTATATGAGCGAACGACTCCGAACTCATTTCTGTTTTCTCCATTTTACAAAACAAATCATGTTGTACTTGCAAACCCGAAATGAACACATCACTCTTGGAGACAATTCCTTGGAGCATGGAGTCACATAAAAGAATTGGGCAAAAGGAAAGGGCCATTCACGAGTGACCTGTCACTACTGAGCAGTAAGGATCTACCTCAAGGGCCCAATAGGGGACATTTTTTAGTGATAGTGCTGGAATAGTAACATTATGTTCCAATAACTAGAGCTGGGCGATATGTCATGTAAATTGAATCGACGATTTTTTTAGACAAAATTCAATTTTGCCGTTGTCATGTTTATCCCTCAGCACCACACAAAACTCCTCATTCAACAACGTGTTTGTTTCAGGTGCTGGAACAAACTAGTTGTGTTGCTTCATTTCGTTTCCGCAAACTTCAGACAGCGGGGCTTGTTGAACATCTGAAGCATTTCCATACGACTGATGAAACCACGGCCCCTTTTGGAAACGAATGATTGGTTAGGTGGTAGCTCAGTGGTTAAGTCACTGGAATCTGGACCTAAAGATCGCAGGGTCAAGTCCCACTGCCATCAAGCTGCTGCTAGTGGGCCCTTGAGCAAGGCCCTTAACCCTTAAATTTGCTCTGGATCAGGGCGTCTGACCTAAATGGGATGTAGTAGCCCAGTGGTTAAGGTGTTGGACTCTGGACCAGAAGATCACGGGTTAAAACCCCACCACCATCAAGCTGCCATTAGTGGGCCCTTGAACAAGGCCCTTAACCCCACAATTGCTCAGTTGTATGCTGCAAATGTAAATGTAAACGTAAACGAGCTCTTCGTCAGAGTGGCACCGCCATGTTGTATTTGGTATTTCGCGCAGAACTACGGAAGCTCGCTGTGCCAAACCGAAGTCAAAACGTAAAATGGATTATCGGATTTTCAACATCGACATAAACCATAAACTATCAATAATGATGATTAATCGCACAGCCCTACCCAATAAAATGGATTTCCTGATCTATAAGATGTAATGAACAATGAATGCTTGGGATTACTGGATTATTTACTCATGCATACACTCACACACGAAAAAAAAAAAAAAACATGCCAGGGGATACTGGGTATGAATTCAACCCAGTAAACACACCACCAGTATATCGCAGTATAAGACACCAGCAAGGGGCAACTTAGGCTCACCGATCCATCTGCTAACAATGCTTTCAGAGCGAAATCCAAGCAATCCCACGGAGACTAAAAAAAGGACATCATGTCGAAATCTGCCCCGAAAAATGTGCTTTATTCACCACCTGCCAATAAGTCGAGTGCGCCGGCGCTACGCCGTCGCCGTAATCACGGTGCGCCTTAACCTTTTCTGCCAGCTATGTCTGGGCCTCATAAATCACAGTGACATTAAAAAGGTTTGCAACAAAAGCAGTAGCAGATTGTACGTTTAATCTCTCCAAATAATCTTCCGTGTTCCCAATTTTCAGCCCAGGCTGGTGCGTGTCTGTGGTTTATTTTTTCATTTTTTTGAATGTTTTATTATTATTATTTATTTGTTTATTTATTTATTTCCTATTTTTTTTATAAGAAGACGAAGCAATTTTACTGTCAAGCTCTGTCAAAATGCCAGAACCCAACAGGTGGCTAGTATAATCTGCTCAAATTTGGGTGGGAGACTTTTGCAAAGGTGGTTTACACACACACACACACACACACACACACACACACACACACACACACACACACACACACACACACAAACACAGGAACGGAATGGATTCATTATTTCCTTATCGATTTTAAATTGTATTTAATTTTAAAACGATTAAAAATCCTGACTAAGTAGCTAGGAATGTCATTTTTAAATCGATATTTTTATACAAATTTTATTCATACAACATCGTCCAAAAAGCATGTTTACAAAATTAAATAGACTATAAATATATGCTTTTTTTAGCATCATAAATTACTTCCTGTATTCCTGCTCAGCAAGCCAGAAAAGTCTTGTCTAGGAAAATCACTGCATGCGCTCCTTCTAGAAACATCTCTAGAACATATCTAGAAAATGAGAACTGATTTATCCACAAATGCAGGTTAAAACTCTGTCGCGCAAAAAGTAAACATTAAGCGTGAATCTTGAAAATTCTCTGGGTCCATGCTAGCGCTTGCTAGCGCATAGCTAATGGCCTGATATCTCTCCATGGGAATTGAGATGACGATTCTCTCACGAAATTGTTTCCAACAAAAATGTATTGCCCCCAGTACAAAAGCAAGCTTATTCTGAAGATTTTGATAATAGTATTTTTTGTTTATTGTGTTAGTGTGACCAATAACATGTGAATGTAGCATGATCTGAATGCAGGCTAAGTATGGCTGCTACTTACTGGTTTCTACATACAAGTCTGAATGTAACAGAAGAAACGTTTGTGACTAAAGAGTCTGGATGGAGCGGTAGTTGTTAGGAAAACCGTGCCCTTATTTTTTTTTCCCCCAGTAAAGAGGCATTTTGTAAGGCTTTGCTAATGCTCGAATGGGAAAGAGCAGCTTCAGGTGGAATTAGATATCTGGTCCTGAGTCTGAGCTTTCTTTTATAACGTAATGCTGATGCTGGTGGATTGGTTTCTAGGAGGATCAGCTCCCATGTGTGTCTGTGTGTATATGTGTGTGTTTGTGTGTGCGTGTACTGTATATACAGCATGTTTGCTCACTCAAGGATGTCTAGCTCAAGGCTTTTTCTTACTGCTCTCTGAATTCAGAGTTGCATATGTTTAGTACATATGTAGGGGTATGCAAGTGCATGGTTCCAGAAACTTTATTAAGTTTCTTTATTATTATATATTTTTTTATGGTTACACTGTTTTATGATTATTAATACTTTAAATTTCATTGCAGGGGCACGGTGGTTTTGTGGTTAGCACGTTCGCCTCACACCGCCACTGGCCGGGTTCGATTCCCGTTTCGGCCATGTGTGTGTGGAGTTTGCATGCGTGTGTGGAGTTTCTCCCCGTGTCTCAGGGGGGTTTTCTCCGGGTTCTCCGGTTTCCTCCCGATCCAAAAACATGCACGGTAGGTTGATTGGCACCTTGGAAAATTGTCCCTATTGCATGAATGTGTGTGAATGTGAGTGTGTGTGTGTCCTGCGATGGGTTGGCATTCCATCCAGGGTGTGTCCTGCCTTTCCCCCCCGTGAGGGAAGATCGGATATAGCGGTAGAAGATTAATGAATGAATGAATTTCATTGCATGATACATTCGTTACAGTTGCCAGTTACATTAAGGGTAAAAATGCATACGTGTTTGTCCGTCTAGGTATCGCGTTTTTCCTGCACAAAATCACTATCATTAAAAATAGCATCTAAAAATATTGAAAAATATGGGATTGTTAAATATGCTTTGGAGTGGCTGAAAATACTCCATAATTTAGAATCAGGAGGGAAAAACAATCCATATATCAATGGAAAAACCATCAAATTTCTGATTCCATATGTATGTCCGCCCACTATCATAAAGCACCCTGAAGACCAAGGAGTTATCAAAGTGTTAGACAAAGCTCTGGAAATGTGGATTCTGTTTATAAAAGTAAGTTGAAGCACTAAAAAAAAAAAAACTTTAAAAGGGTTTTCTAAAGTGGCCGTGGATTGCACAAAGTAACCACTAATAACCACAGTGGTAGAGAGAAGGTGGTAGATTAGTGGCTAAGGCATTAGACCACATGTGTCAAACTCAACGTGGCCCTTCATGTCATTTTCTGTGGCTTAAAAGGTGTATGATTGTCTTGAAATAAGGCGACGTTGCTTTAAAGAGTTAAACGACAATAAACTAAATCTTCCACAATGCATGTGAATACTGGAGTGCAGTGTATCCCACATCAGCGTTTACCTAGGGCAAACGCAGAATATAAATGCAGAATACATAGAGGCAGGTTGTAGCTTAGTGTGTTACTGATCCGAAGGTTGGGGGTTTGAACCCCAGTATCACCAAGCTGCCCCTGTAGGGTTCTCGAAGCAAGACCCTTCACCCTCTGTGCTCCAGGCGGCGCCGTATCTTTGGTGACCCTGTGCTCTAGCTCTAAGCTTCCAAACAAACTGGGATATGCGAAAACAAAATTGCACTGTGCTGTATTGTATATGCAACAAATAAAGCCTATTCTTCTAGTAATCAATTTACAGAAAACAAACAAAAAAAAATTTAGGTAGCGTTTGAGAAGGAATGACATATTATGTCTTAATTGTTTGCGAAAACCCCCCGACAATCCCAATTAAATCCGATAGAGGCGGTGATCGGAACAGTACAAAAATTGGAATACTTTGAATAAACGGAGGTTTATGCAAGTCAAGTTGTAATTGCATTCTGCCTTGATTTAATGAATAGTCTTGCACAGATGTGCGCTCATAAATGCAAATGAACCGAGTGATTTGTTTACACGAGGACATACTTTTATTATTATTATTATTATTATTATTATTATTATTATTATTATTATTATTATTATATGTATAAGTCAGAATTCTAAGTTCGGTCCCCAAAAGGGAACAACCTTGAAACAACAGCTCGGAGGGGGAAATCGAAGCGTAATGGCCAGTCGCCCAAATGAACATTGATAAACCGGAGCGGCTTGATGGAAATATCGGCACTGGGTTTTATCTCGTCTAATTATGCATTTGTCTTAATGGCACTGTGGTGACAGGAAGCGGTGCGTCAGCTGTATCTTTCTGCCACGGGGGCTGGTTCAGTCAACCAATCAACGAACTCCCGGAATAAATAAATGAAGAAATAAATATTTAAACAAACAAACGCATAAATACACAAAAAAAAGAAAAGAAATAAAATCCACGTTGCCTTGACAACAGGTGATGAGTATTTGGGGACCCTGATGCTCGGAAGCATAAATTTAGACGTGACATTATCATGTTATTTGGAGGTGCTTGCTAACACGATGCAAGGGCATCAGTGTGTCATCCTGGCATCATGAAGCAAATGCAGATGCATCTAATCAACCAAGCCAGTTTTGTCCTCGCCTTCTGTGTCAGAGAGAGAGAGAGAGAGAATTTTATGTGTGTGTGTGGGGGTGGGGGTGGGGGGGGGGGGGGGGGTGGGGGGTAGCAGTAAGAATTCTCCAATAAGATCCCGGATTATGGACACGATTTTATGCGACATTAACCATCGCCGCCCTGTTTTTATTGAATTGCCCGAGCTTTAGCGTTATACGTACCCAACGTCGTATGCGCACATTGTCTTCATACTTCATCGGCTTCATCACGAGATGCTTAGCTACACAATTAATCAATGACCAAATCCAGCATCAACAAATGTGTACTCGTGCATGACCAATCGGTAGCAGTGATTAATAATGCTCACTCCATAACGGAACATTGATTGTTAATTCGCCGGCGTTGTTTGGAAATGTCTGTTGTTTTTCAATGCTAATTACTTCCCTCAGGTGGCTAATTAAGAGTCGCATACTAAAAGGTTGGAATGTTGAGGAGGGTTTGCTAAGGACGGGGTGATTCAGCGTGCTTTAAAGGGGTCACTAGTAGCTGGTGTTAACATTACGGAAATAAAATAAAATAACCACAGTATTACGACAATAAATTGATGTAAAAGGTATTATGTAAAGTTCCTTTAGTGACAAAAAGTGCATGGATTGAATAGCAGGATGAATGCAGTGAAAGGACACAGAACTGCAAAATTGCAGTATAATCCAGTTCAACGATAGTACAATAAAGTGCAACTGCAGTAAAAGGAAGTAAAAGCATAAGACCGAATATAATGAAGTCACCCTGCAGTATAAGTGCAGCAGTGTGATCGACTGAAATGCTTGTATACAGCACATGTACTACCTTGTACCGCGGTTATAGGGAGGAGTCATCTCAGTGGTTAAGGCATAGGTCTCTGGCATGGAAGATTGCAGGATCAAATCCCACCACCGAGTGGGTCCTTGAGAAAGGCCCTTAACCCTTAATTGCTCTGTTGTAAGTTGCACTGGTTAAGGGTGTCCGCCAAATGCCATATATATATATATATATATATATATATATATATATATGATATATATATATATATATATATATATATATATATATATATATATATATATATATATATATATATATATATATATATAAGATGCAAGATGGTCCTATTCAGCAGATGAAGAGGACATGTGGCTTTGCATGTTACCTGATGTACAGCTGTTATTAATTAGGGTGCACTCACTTTTGTTGGGTACAAGGAAGGCATGCTTTAAGATTTACTTACTAGTTAATGACTTACGCCTGTCCTGACCTTGAGTTTTGCCTGTCCCTTCTCGAATAGAATTTAATAGAATAGCCTTTATTTGTCACATATACATTAGAGCAGTTTCAGTGAAATTCTGTTCTTCTCATATCCCAGCTTGTTTGGAAGCCGGGGTCAGAGCGCAGGATCAGCCATGATACAGCACCCCTGGAGCACAGAGGGTTAAGGGCCTTGCTCAAGCACCCCTGGGTGGCAGCTTTAAGGGCCTTGCTCAAGGATCCCAAAGGTACCAGGGCTTCAGGGCTTGGGATCAACCTCCAACTTTCTGATCAGCAGCCCTTAGCGCGCTTTAAGATACATCCCATCTAAACCAGGTTTTGTATAAAAGATTACTATTGTTATAAATACTATTGTTATAAATGTAGTTATAATAGTATAACTACCATTGTATATATATTTGTACAGATTTTGTGTTGTTTTTGTGTTCAGTGGTAGTAGGGTTGTTTCGGTGTAGGATTCTTCCCTGTTTTTTTTTGTTTTTTTTTTATGAGGGAGTCTGTCTTTTGGGGTTGTGTTTTTTTTAAGATTGTTAGTACGTTTGTTGTGTTGGCCTTGAACCTGTAAACGGTGTTGTTTGGAAACGCCTGTTGTTTTTCAATGCTAATGACTTCCCTCAGGTGGCTAATTAAGAGTACTGTTTATAATGTGAATGATTACGTACTGCGTGAGTATTACTTTCATATGGTAAATTCATACGGTCCACTATTATTACTGTGCATTTTCACACTGTGACCTATTACCGTGCAACTACACACGGTGCAACATTACTGTACATTTTTACTGTGCATACTGTGCGCCATGATACGGCGCCCCCTGGAGCACAGAGGACCTTGCTCAAGGACGCAAGGGTGGCAGCTTGGCGATACCGGGGCTCGAACCACCAACCTTCTGATCACTAACCCAATGACTTAAACCATTGAGCTATACCCTCCCCACATATACACTATATATTGTATATATTGTATAGTTTATATATACACTATGCACTAGTGTATATATATATATATATATATTACTATGCAGCTCCATACTTCGCAATATTGCCATATTACTGTGAAATTCCTTTTTGCACTCTATATGGCATGGCATATCGCCAGTGTTAAATGTGCAGATATCTGTAAATATTTTCCTCTATATTCTCATATTTTTTTCTCATCCTTATTTTCTCATGTGTTATTTTTATATTTCGTACTGTTGTTGGGGTGCATCCACAATTTTCTATTCTATTCTATACCTCAATACATTTTAAGATATCCTGGGTGTTTGATACCAGATACCAGCATCTACCAGACCAGTGCCTTATTGATGCTGTACGCCCCCCAACCCTAGACCGGGAGGATTATATTGGATCTGACCGTGGTTAATAGGTGCAGGTTTGTAGGGTCTAGACTCTAGGTCTGCGTCTGAGGTTAAAGTTTAGGTAATTTTAGTTTTTCTTGTTGTTTTATTCATATTCCTGTGCCAATTTCAGGATCTCTCTCTCTCAGGATCTGCTGGGATTCTCGTGCACTACTCATTCCCTACTAATCCAAGCAGCTTCTTCAAAAAACGTCCGGATAACCCCATGTTAATGTCCGAGGGTCTTTACGGACTAATTACTAAAGGTTATACTTTTTAAAAGCTAATTTTCGAATCCAGGCTCCAGGCTGTTCAATAAATCGCTTCAACGAGCCCCCAAAAAAATTCAATCTTTGCAAAAGCGCCAACGATCATTAAGTCTTTTCAAACTGATGGTCCTGTTTTTTTGGTTTTTTTTTTTTGTTTTGTTTTGTTTTGTCTTTTGTCCGAGGTCGAGTCAGCTCATCATTTTCTCCTGCTGATGTCTGCCGAATTCGTCTTCGCCGCCGCGCCTTTGTGAAAACACACAGTGGCCTCGATTTGAGGCAAACCCCCATTCCCCTGACCAATTTCCGCCCGTCAAAGTCGGTATGTCGATCAGACCGGGCTGAGGGTCTAAGCTGCTTGTTATTTTAAAAACATGGAAGACTGCATGCTAATGCCATCCTTCCTTCGTCCTGGCAAATGAAAGGGTTTTACAGGCTTGAGAAGCATCACAAATAATAGCCCAGACACTTTCATGCGTCTCCAGTGGTGTAGCGTCGCATTACTGTAAAAGTATAGTATATATTGTACTGTACATACACTATACATATAGAACAGCCTTTTTTGTCATATATACATTACAGCACATATATATTAAATATCTTCGTATATATTAAATCAACGCTTGTTTTGGAAGCTGGGGTCAGAGCACAGGGTCGGCCATGATACGGTGCCCCCTGGAGAACAGAGGGTTAAGGACCTTGTTCAAGGACCCAAGGGTGACAGCTTGGTTAACCTGGGGTTCGAACCACCAACCTTCTGATCAGTAACTCAACAACTTAAAGTTGTTGAGTTACACCCTCCCCACACATACACTATATATACATATATACATATATATAAACATATATACTATATGTTGTATATATTGTATAGTGTATATATACACTATACACTATACACTAGTGTATATATATATATATATATATATATATATATATATATATATATATATATATATATATATATATATAGATATATATATATATATATATATATATATATATATATATATATATATATATATATATATATATATACATAGATACATATATATATAGAGGTTGTGAGGTACTAGCCCAGTGGTTAAGGTGTTGGCATTTGGACCAGGAAGATCACTGGTTCAAACCCCACCACCACCACCACCAAGCCCTTGAGCAAGGCCCTTAACCCTCAATTGCTCAGTTGTAAAGTCGCTCTGGATAAGGGCGTCGGCTAAATGCGGTAAATGTAAATATATATATATAGATATATATATATATATATATATATATATATATATATATATATATATATATATATATAGATATCGATTCTGATTCCAATCTGATTCTTAACAATTCCTAGTTTACAAAATGAAGCCACACATAAACATATCCATATCCGTAAACATATCTATTATAGTAGATATATTAGAATAGAAAAACAATTCTCTTCGCCTGTTTTTGTTTTCTTTACGCCCAGTCATTAATCCTGTTGCTAATCCCAGCCTCATCAGTATTTGCCTACAGAATGTCCTCAAACATGGGCTTCAGAGCATTGGACTGTCTTTTCTTACCTTCTAGCATTACATTCTGATTTCACCGCAAATTACAATGCAGGATAGCCAACTGCCGTCTCGCTCAGTGCCCGCCTTTCACGAGGATGTCATTTCAGTCCACCGTCCCATGCCAAGAGAAAGGCTCTTCAGCTCCCGCCAAACGGATGATATCCTTTGCCAAGCGTCCGCCATGGACCCCCCCCCCTTCCACCCACCACCCTTTCAGATGACTCATTTCAGGGAAATTATTCATGGTCCGTGCACTGTAATCGCTCCTCCAATCCCAGAAAATCTCCATCTCGGGTTTTGAAAAGTGGCCAATAAATGAATTTTCTTGGATGGGCGCTATGAAGTGGTAATAATCGCACCGAGTTTCATATGCGAATCGGAACGATGTTCTTTGGAGTGCTCGGATCGTACATACATGTCGAAATTTAACAAGAGGATCAACAGCGTCATGGACGCCATGCGGTAAATAGTGTATTGGAGGAATAGAAATTGTCGTAGGCCAATCGCTTAATTCGTCAGTAGCGCCGAGGAAAAACACTTTCCAAATTGGAAAAACTGCAAAAGCGTCTGTAAATTGTATTTTAATTATTACAAATAAACAAATGACCAGTGACAGTTGGTATGAATTTGCTAGTTGGGCAAAGCCTCATTACAAGCCTCATTATAGCATTAAAAGCATCCTCGTCACTTAATTTAGGCTAATTATTTTGTATTTTTTTTCAGAGGAATATGAGGCAGTAACACCAAATCATATGAAGAAATAAGAAGCGTGGTTTAGTCAGCATAGTTTGCAAAGTTTTGTCTTTCAAGCGTCCCTGTGCATAAGCTACGATTCAACCTGCTCCATTTCCACCTTACAAGGAAAGGCACCAAAAATGGTGCATTGCATTTCATATGCCTTTATTTTCCTACTCTACACAAAAAACAATCATTCATTCATCTTCTAACACTTTATCCCACTTCTCCCTCACAGGGTTTTTACGGGGAACCCGTGCCTATCTCAGGCGTCTTTGGGCATCAAGGCAGGGCACTCCTTGTACGGAATTCCAACCCCTCGCAGGGCGCACACTCACTCGGGCCAATCAACTGACCTGGAGAAAAAAACCCTGAGGCACATGCAAACTCCACACACCCATATGGCGGAGGCGGGAATCGAACCCCTGACCACGGAGGTATGTGGCGAACATGCTAACCGCTAAACCACCGAGCACCTACTAAACCTCACTCATGCCACCTCGTCCTCATTCATTCATTCATCTTCTACCGCTTTATCCGATCTTCCCTCGGGTCACAGGGAGTCTGTGCCTATCTCAGGCGTCTATGGGCATTAAGGCAGGATACAACCTGGATGGAATGCCAACCAATCGCAGGGCACACACACAATCACACACATTCATACACTAGGGACAATTTTTCAAGCTGCCCATCAACCTACCGTGCATGTTTTTGGACCGGGAGGAAACGGGAGAACCGGGAGAAAAACCCCCTGAGGCACGGGGAGAAACATGCAAACTCCACAATCACATGGCCAAGATGGGAATCGAACCCGGACCCTGGACGTGTGAGGCGAACGTGTGAACCACTAAGCCACTGTGCCCCTCCACCACGTCCTGTTACGTCAAAACAAACTTTCCAACTTCATTCGCTTTTTGCTCAGTTTTTTATTTATAAACCAAACAACCAAATCTCAATGTCGCAAAAATTACTACTGATTTAACACAAGTGTAAAAAATTACTCACTCATTATACAGTATTTCAAGATAAAAAAAAAACAAAAATAAATAAATAAATCGATTACATGTTCCATAACATAAAGTACAATCAACACATTTTCACGGCCCTCTCAAAGCTATGATTTTATGAAGCCAGTGTAGTGTGGGTTGGACCTACAATACGTTGTTTTTTTATGTTTTTTTTTACATATAAACATATTATATAAAAATAATACATATTTTTTAAATAAGGAAAACAAATAATATTCATCATATTCTCTTTGACCATTTTATGCAATAATACTAATGATACGCCATTTGATGTATTTATAAGTATCCTTTTGTACATTCCTGTTCACGTGTAAACTCCAACGATGTTGAGTCATGTTCTGGACTGCCGAACACACTGTCTGCCTAATTTCTCAAATCCTCTTCATAGAGATTCAAAGTCTGGCGCTTTGATTGCGGATTATGGATTTAGCCGCACTTTCTGCCTCCGTGACCTCTACCATCGATTAGGCAGTGATACTGTATTTAGAAGTCCATCAATAACAAAATCTGCATCCTGCCATATCTGGGTTACGTGTAATCGTTTAAGTCTTTAATACCTTTGATATTTAGTCGAGGGAGAAAAGGGCATTAGAGATAAGGTGTGTTTTGCTTTAGTGCCTTCTTTTTAGTGTTTTTTTTTTTTTAGTCACTGAATGAAATATTGCCTGGTGAAATTGCCTTAGAGGTGTGCCTATCTCAGGCGTCTTCGGGCATTAAGGAAGGACACACCCTGTATGGAATACCAATCCATCTCAGGACGCACACACTCACATTCACACACTAGGGAAAATTGTCCAAGGTGCCAGTCAACTTGCATGTTTTTGGACAGAGGGAAACCGGAGAACCCCGCCCCCAGTGAGGCATGGAGAGAACATGAAAACTCCACATCCACATGGCGGATGTGGGAATTGAACCCCCAACCCTGGAGGTGTGAGGCGAATGTGATAACCACTAAACCACCGTGCCCCCTTATGTGCGATCATGACATGTTACAAATTTCAGCCACTTCCTCCTCCAATATCTACACAAGAACCACATATTAATTGTCAAGACGTAAGCTTTATGACTAGGGTATGACTTACATTTACAGCATTTGGCAGACGCCCTTATCCAGAGCGACTTACAACTGAGCAATTGAGGGTTAAGGGCCTTGCTCAAGAGCCCACTAGTGGCAGCTTGGTGGTGGTGGGGTTTGAACCCGTGATCTTCCGGTCAAAGAGAATAACACAAAAGTAGAAGCGGTAAATTTTCCTGACATTTGAAATACCAGCAAAAGACATGCTTTACATGGGTTGAAGTGGACGAACTCCTGCTATAGAGCGCTCATATGAACCTTAATGAACACCTCTGGGATGAATGTGAACACTGGCTGCACCCCAGGCCTCCTCACCGCATTCAATTCAATTCATGTTTATTTCTATAGTGCTTTTTTTTGGATGTTTTATTGTTGTATTCACAATGACATCGCATTACAATGTCATAGAGGGAGGTGGGAGCTCAGTGGTTTAAGGTATTTGGCTCTGGACCAGAAGGTTGCAGGTTCAAATCCCACCACCACCACCACCACCAAGCTGCCACTAGTGCTTCCTTGAGCAAGGCCCTTAACCGCTCAGTTGTAAGTCCCTCTGGATAAGGGCGTCTGCCAAATGCTGTACGCATCGTATGTGTCGCAAAGCAGTTTACACAATGTAAAAACTATACAACAATAAATGTGAATATAGATGATTTACCCGTGTATATCCCTGATGAGCGAGCCTGGAGGCGACTGTGGCAAGGAAAAACTTCCTTAGATGGAATGAGGAAGAAACCTTGGTAAATTAGGACTAAATGTGGAATGGGAATATGGTTGGGTATCATTTTAATTTTAGCAATTCCAATTTTGCTCATCGATTCCGATTCTTATCGATTCCAAACTGTGAACCAACCGCAGAACCGTAGTCATGTTGGTCGGGACACCTTGTTTACAAAGTATTAGTTCATTAAAATAATTACACTTAGCTTATTTTTTTTATAAAATGTAACTACATGTTGGAAACCATAGTTTAGATTACCACATAAGGTCCTGGCAGATTGGACACATGGAAGGTCCTGGCAGATTGCCAGGTGGGGAAAAAAATCCATTCAGGAATCGTTAAGAGGAATCGAAATTAAAATTTTTTAACGAGTATCCAATTTTTACTCTTAAATATCCATATTATAATGTGTTGCCCATAAATTTCTTTTTATTTTTTTTCTCGTTGATGTATTGTTTTTCTTTTTTCTTTCGTATTTAGAAGAAAACTTGCTCACAATTACAAATCATAGATTAATCTCTGGCAAGCCCTTTTGTTTGGCGCACTTACAATTCAATCAGAGCAATTTACATCAAATTGTTTACATGGTTTTCTATATCGGGAATTTATCTCATTACAGGAACTAAATCGTTTTCCAGGGTATCGATGCATGTAAGCGTGACGACTCCAAAGCCCAGATTGCACGCGGCGATAATTCGGTTGGGTGCGTCACGATGTCGCAGGTGTACGTCCAAGTGTGCGTCGATTCCTTTCTGTAAATTCACAAGGTCGTATTGAGAGCGCGGTGGAAACCCGATAATTATATATTACCGCTGGAACCCGGTACGAAGGGGGAATAATGAGCTGCACTGATAATGATGTAGACACAAAATAAATAAATAAAACGATGGAAAGAGGTATTTCGGTGGGAAAACGAACATCTGAGGACCAAATTGTCTAAAGCCAGGCTATATTTATAGCTGGCGACGTGAAAAGCATCTCTTAAACAAGCCGAGAAACAGGTGCTGTTTTGTACAAAAGAACAGGGAGAAAAAAACACTCGGTTCTCTGATAAGCAGATCTCGCAAAAACAACAACAACAAAACTCTAAACCTGCAGTGCAGCAAGAGTTCTGCTTATTAACATTTGTTTACCTCCATTAAAACGTTACGTTCTTGGCCCGAGAAAGCCAGACATTGGAAATAGGTCACATCACAGCTTAATTGAATTCTCGTCTCACTCCGGCTGCCAAACTGCCAAGCGAGGTCTTGTGACTCATACAGCCTCGGCGATTGCTGCTTAAACGTGTTACGGCTGTCTGGCCTTTCTATAGTGCCTCGGCTGCAGAATTTTATATACAGCTCTGAATATGACCCTGATTCATAACCCTGAACTAATGAATCATGTTCGGCATTACATCAAATGCACCTGTTGACCAGGAGATGAATAAATGTGTTTGTTTTCTTTGTTTTTTTGTTTTTTTTTTTTCCCCACCTTCGATCCCTAAGGATGTAACACGTCATCCTTACTGGTGCTTTTTTGTCTCGTGTTTGTCAGTGTTTGGGTACTAGTTACATGTAACGGTGTTACGTAATTTAATTACAAAATAAATGTAACAGTAATTCGTTATTATTTACTGTTACATATAGGGCCACATCTGAACAGTTTCTTTAAAAACTTAGGCTATGTTATTAATAATAATAATAATAATAATAATTTGTTCTCCCCAGGGCATGGTAGCTTAGAGGTTAGCACATTTGTCTCATGCCTCCTGGTTTGGGGGTTCGATTCCTGCCTCCCCCAGCTTACTTGTCAATGTGTCGTGTCCTAGCTATGCAGTGATTTGATTTGTAATACGGTTTTTAAAAAAAAAAAAAAAAAAAAAAAAAAAATATATATATATATATATATATATATATATATATATATATATATATATATATATATATATATATATATATATATATATATATATATATATATCTATATATATATATATATATATATATAGTATATATATATATATATATATAGGTAGTATAAGAACTGGATACATATAAATGAAATTCATGAAGTCAATGCCAAAGAAAGAAAGTACAGTATAAAGATAAATTTACTTGGGCTAAAAAAAAATAAAATAAGGGGAAAATCAGATGTGCGCTGCATCAACAGACTCGGCCCAAAACCCTCAAGGTTTATCAGTAGAGATAAGTGAAGGGTTGTTTATGCTCATGCTTCTTCTTCATGACATAGAAATGGGAGCTGCACTTTGTCATGAAACGAAGTTTTGTCCTAGACACAGAGCCCTGGGCTTCAGCCTTCACGGCTACTCAATAGCTGCTTCTGTTACACCCTCCAGACGAGCTCCGACGCTGTCACCATGCGCGGAGGGCAGACGAGCTGTTCACGATGCAGCTCTGCGTGAGAAGCCATGTCATAAGAAACAGCAGCATGTTTCATCGTCCCAAGTCCTAAAGATAGCCATGCAAACAGATCTCTGAGACAGAATATATGGAGAGAAAGTATTGTAACTCTAGCTAGTGCATATGACAACCAGGGTCTGTTTAAATAGCTATAAACAATTCCATATTCTTTAATTAAATAAATAAACATGTATATATTTTTTTTATTTATTAGGGCTGTCAATCGATTAAAATATTTAATTGCGATACATTTCACGATTTCCAACTCATGTTTTCAATGTGCCATTAATGAAAACGTTTCATGTTTGTAATACTCTAAATGCAGCAGATAAATATTTACATTTCTCTCAAAACCTCTCCCTTTAATAAAATGATTGATTATTTAATATTTATTTTACTCTGGGAATTATTCTTTTAATATTACTTTCTTGTTAATTTCAATATTACTTTGTTTAGTGGATGTTTTAAGTGTAAAATATGGGACGTGGCTCCTTTAAGAATTCTGTTCCGGTTGCTTTTCCATATAAACTGGAGATACGTTTAGGTTATGCGGAAGCGCTTTGTATTCATAAAAGAAAAATGCGCTTTAGTCCATACAGATACGGAATAGGCGAATAGATCTGCTTTTAACATGCCATGAATACTGTCCATACAGAATTCAAACATGTTATTTATCACCGCCGTCTTCATGAAGGACAGATTAACTTTTTTAATTCAAGGCTGTGTACATTAGTTTGTTCTATACCACTAGTGTTGAGTTATTTCACTCCTAAATCCTTTCCCTATCCACAAAATAAAATGCTTTTTCTGTGTCTGGCAGGATCATTGTCGGCCTCGGCTTCATAATAGAACTCGGTCGTTCATCACCAAACATACAGCTGATGTACTGTGAAAGGGATTCTAGAGGGATTTGTCCCCACTGTCACATTCATTTCCCTGGCTAATTAATGCTGAATCGCTGTCTCCCGGATCAATAGCGTCTTCAGCTACAAGAGGGTCGAGGGGAGCAGACATATCATCAGCTACACAAGCAACCCAAGCAACCCCCAACTTTTATTTTTTTTTTAATGAGGTCATTGCTGTGTAGCTTAGGTTAGCTTCCTGATGGCCATAAAGAGTAACACATCATGTCAAGCTCATAACAGGTCATTATAAGACTTCTGAAGTAACAATAATAATAATGCACTTCCAATCATGGTGCTTATGTTACACAGTTGGGTCCATAGATATTCAGACAGAGGGATCTTTTTTTTTCCCCCTTTAACAATAAAGCCTACAGCATTCCATATTGCAGTACTTGTCTGAATCTTAGCGGAAGGTTTAGCTCTTCTTTAATTTAAGGTGCTTGTTCTATTGAGTGGGGCACGGTGGCGTAGTGGTTAGCACGTTCGCCTCACACCGCCAGGATCCAGGTTCGATTCCCGTCTCGGTCATGTGTGTGTGGAGTTTGCATGTTCTCCCCGTGCCTCAGGGGGTTTTTCTCCGGGTTCTCCGGTTTCCTCCCGGTCCAAAAACATGCACGGTAGGTTGATTGGCACCTTGGAAAATTGTCCCTAGTGTATGAATGTGTGTGTGTGTGTGTGTGTGTGTGTGTGTGTGTGTGTGTGCCCTGCGATGGGTTGGCATTCCATCCAGGGTGTATCCTGCCTTAATGCCCATAGACGCCTGAGATAGGCACAGACTCCCCGTGACCCGATGGAAGATCGGATAAAAGCGGTGTAGAAGATGAATGAATGAATGTTCTATTGAAAGAAAGAAAGAAAGAAAGAAAGAAAAAAAACAACGACAAACACACAAAGGACAGAGAGAGAGAGAGAGAGAGAGAGAGAGAAGGAAAATGAGAAAGAAAGAAAGAAAAAGAAAATGAGAAAAAAAGAAACAGGAAGAAAGAAAAGAAACAACACAGAAAACAAAGAGAAAGAAAGAAACAAACAAACAAAGAAAGAAAGACATAAAAGACAGAAAGAGTGAGCAAGAGAGGGAGGCAGGGAGTGAAAGAAAATGAGAAAGAAAGAAGAGAAAAAAGAAAATAAACAAACAAATAGAAAGAAAGAAAATGAGAAAAAAGGGAAAAGAGAGAAAGAAAGAAAATAAATAAACACACAAAGAGAATGAAATATAGAAAATATGGAAGGAAATAAAAATAGGGAAAGAAGATCAGAAATATGAAAGTAAACAAACAAAGAGAAAAACAATCAATGTGAGAATTTTTTTTCTTTGTTTTTTTTTCTGTTTGTTTTTTTGATACATCCAGCCACACACACACAAACACACACACATAACATCACTGACTAAAAGTATATGACTTAGAAAACAAACATTCAAAAACCCTGTTACAAATCTGAATAAAACACTGACCTACTACTAAATGAATCTCATGTAGGATTTTTGCACATCCACCATGTATATGTGGTACATTTTACACTTTTATATGAGAATTCATTCTTAAATCTATTAAAAGCAGAAGTGACCCACATTCTCAAATTTGTCCCTAGGATGAATTTCCATGTCATATAATTGAAAGAGCGATCAGGAGTCACGATATATCCGAGTGATAATGTAGGCAGGACCACACCCATTGTTCTCAAATTTGTCTCAAATCCAATTTGATCCTTTTCTTCCAGGTGATTTCATGCTGGAAAACGAAACACACCTATTTAGACGCCTAGAGTTTAGAAATTGAAACCCAGTTCTAACGAGAGATGAAGAAAGAAAGCAGTTAAAATAGGGTTAATATTCATCAGTATTTCTGTGTTTTCTGTGTTTTTTTTTTTGGCACAAGTGGATAAAGTCTGTAGTTTTTTAATCCAGAACCAGCACTCGTAAATGTCAAACAAGACCAGTGTAATAATGTAGGACTTTTTTCAGCTGAGAACAGAACGAGCACCTGCGTCCATAAAAAGAAGCTTAAAATCTTTTAATTAACATAATAGTGTGTAGGCTTTTTTTTTGGACAATATTTTGGACAACAACTTCGACTGGAAATCAGATATTCCATTGAAATGAACCGATCTGAAAACTCCTGTAATAATAGATGTAATATTGCTGTTATTTAATTAAACCCCAATAAGGAAACCTAATAAGCTAAAACCTAAAATAGGAAAAAAAAACAACAACAACACAGAAACAAGTTGTTGACGCAGCTCGATGATATCCATTCGCTTTGGCCTTGCTTTCGTGAGAGTTACTAATGGCGCCGGTTTATCTGTCGATATCTTCCTTCTACTTACTCCAATGTGCTGGATGGCTAACTGAAGAGATCAGCACTCAGAGCTACAAAAAGGCTGCCAGGCGAAAGGAAATGAAAACCCTGTCCTCTTTACCGCCACCCATTCATTCTCTGCTGAGAACAACCGCTCGTGTCACCCTGACATTGTATAAGTGGCTCCTGGTAGCATTTCTAGCTTTCTAACATCAAGTGGTACTTGAACAAGTAAGGCACGGTTTATAAGTGGGGAAGGAAGGGGGGGGTGATCATATGATTCACTGGCAAAATTGTGAAAGAGGTGAGGGAAATGGGATATTGACCCAATGATCCGGTCCAATTAGATTAATGAGTGTTGATAGAACGTTGGAAGAACGAATGCTCAACTCTGATTGGTCCATAGAGTTTTCTTAAAACAGGCAAAAATGGTTCTGGGTTTATTGTTACATTAATGTATGTATTTATTTTTTTATTTATTTTATTTTTGTAAATATTTGATGTATTTAATTTAATTAATTAACTATTTTTATCGATTTTGGAAGGAGTCTCCAATTCCACTGCAGACATTCTGAAAGAGGTGACTGAAATGGGATATATATATATATATATATATATATATATATATATATATATATATATATATATATATATATATATATATATATATATATATCCATTGTCCATATACATACATATACATGTTTTTTGGACCGGGGAGGAAAACCCCCTGAGGCACATGGAGAACATGCCAACTCCACACACACATGGAGGAGGTGGGAATTGAACCCCCAACCCTGGAGGTGTAAGGTGAACGTACTCCCTATATATTAATCATTCATTTAAATTTTTTCATAATTTTTTCATTGCACCAACACAACTCATGATACTTACCGATACATGAGTCTAATTCTAAACAATAAAAAAATATACAATTATTTATAGAACCTTTTGTTGTTATCTTTTTTCAGAAATCCAATAACACAAATACAGAACAGGGTATTCATGTTGCACACAGCGCACAATGAGCCATCAGTGACATATCCCTTTTTTTTTTTAGCATCGTTGTTCTGCCGCAGTTCTGATTTGCAAGCTGACAACAGCCACACATCCACAATGCATTAATACACTATAAATACTCTACCATCTGGACATCATAAAAATGACGATGATTATGATTATTATTATTATTATTATTATTTCACTGCTTACAAATAGTTTTAATTAATTTACTTTGTTTTTAAAAGCTCTAACGGTGCCTGATCCACAGAAATAATCCACACATCTGACAGCTTCTTGATCCGCCACTCGCCATCCGTCACTTCTCACATACCTTCTTGTGACTGCGCCGGTGTTTAATGTGTGTCCTACACTGTCGCGTTCTGTCATCTACGATTGCATTGAATGCTTTTATTCTATCCATCGCATGTAATTATGTCACTGTAGATTTTTGTGATATGCAATGATGATCACTTGTGTTAATCCATTTGATCAAATCAAGTATTTCTAGTGTCATAAAACATACAGCCTAAATCTGCCAGCTTGTTTTGAGCACATAAGTCTATCATGTCCGCTTTTTGAAGCGGCAAAAAAAATCTACTGACGACAATCAAAAAAAAAAAAAAAACCTTCCGGTTTTGGAAAAGGAAAAACTCATTTGTCTGTAAACCAGGTCACCGTGTTATACATGTATATCTTTTTTGATATATGGACATCATGTTTTCCATAATCCTGCTGTCCCTTTCGCAATCATTGCAATATATCATTCATTCATTCATTCATTCATTCATTCATTCATCTTCTACCGCTTTATCCGATCTTCCTCGGGTCACGGGGAGCCTGTGCCTATCTCAGGCGTCTATGGGCATTAAGGCAGGATACACCCTGAATGGAATGCCAACCCATCGCAGGGCACACACACACACACATTCACGCACACATTCATACACTAGGGACAATTTTCCAAGGTGCCAATCAACATACCGTGCATGTTTTTGGACCGGGGGGGGGAAAACCGGAGAACCCGGAGAAAAACCCCCTGAGGCACGGGGAGAACATGCAAACTCCACACACACATAAGCACACTGGATACACTCATGTTTTACCTGTACACGAACCAATGAGATTTCAGTAATCGACCAGCCATCAAAACACTGAGCGATTGAGGAGGAGCTTCTTCCCCATAGAGCATTCCAAGTCTAAAGCAAGAAACACCCAGTACTGGGGCTTTTCGCCGTGCTCTTCTCTCCTGCACAAACATCACACAATCGGACACTTTTACACGGGATGATGTACATGTAACTAGTTACTCCATAGTATATATATAAATATATATATATATATATATATATATATATATATATATATATATATATATATATATATATATATCCATTGTCCATATACATACATATACATGTTTTTGGACCGGGGAGGAAAACCCCCTGAGGCACATGAGTGGTATATATATGAGTGTATATATATATATATATATATATATATATATATATATATATATATATAAGTTTTTAGGTGTGACAAAAATGCTTTAAAAAATGCTTTAAACAAAGAATGCTTTAAAAAATATAAGTGTTCATTATTTACTTTCATCAATGAAGGAAATGCAGTGAATGAAGAAAAGAGAAATGGAAATCAGATCAATATTTGTTGTGAACACACTTTACCTTCAAAACAGCAGTAACGCTTCTATGTACACTTACACACTGTGTTTATGAAGGAACTCGGCTGGTCGGTTGTTCCATCTTGGAGAAGTAAACACAGATCTTCTGTGGATGTCGACGTTCTCACATCCTTCTGTCTCTTCATGGAATCCCACACACACTCCATGATGTTGAGATCAGGGCTCTGTGGGGGGTCGTGCCATCACTTCCACTACTTCTAGTTCTTCAAAAGGGAGTAACACCAACCAGACATGGGACATTTTCTGAAGAAAATTTCCTGACGAAAATTTCTATTTTCCCCATTCATTCTCTATAGGGCTGGAATGTTGCGGATTTCCCAAAATTTAGAATGGATGTAGGGTTCGGGAGGTATATGAATCTAATCCACTCCGGACCCCCTATGAGTGGATGTGTCATATGTGCATTTCGGACACTCACATTCCGAGCTGAGGCACGAAATTTCAGCCCCATTCATTTTCAATGGGACCGCCAGGATCCGGGTTCGATTCCCTTCTCGGCCATGTGTGTGTGGAGTTTGCATGTTCTTCCCGTGCCTCAAGGGTTTTTTCTCCGGGTTTCCTCCCGGTCCAAAAACATGCACGGTGGGTTGATTGGCACCTTGGAAAATTGTCCCTAGTGTATGAATGTGTGTGTGTGTGTGTGTGTGTCCTGTGATGGGTTGGCATTCCAACCAGGGTGTATCCTGCCTTAATGCCCATAGACGCCTGAGATAGGCACTCCCTCGTGACCCAAGGGAAGATCGGATAAATCAGTAGAAGATGAATGAATAAATGAATGAATGATCAGGAGTACAAGGTCAAGTACGAGGCACAAATATACCAAAAATGACGAGCTGATGGTTGATTGTGATCACACTGGAGATCTCATAGATCGGTACTTTCGCTTTTGTGTAGTACATGAGTGGATTCCATAGCTTTTGCTCATGCGGACCTTTCCTAAAGCAATATTAAACCTACAATTTTGCTCAAATGCCTCAGAGAACGTTATTTCCACAAAGGCCATAAAGCTCTAATAGAATCCGAGTCAAGTCTAGTGGATATTTTGTTCCAGCCGTGCAGCGGCGATAAGCAGAAATGCGGGACAATAGCAGGGTCTCGGAACTGATAAGTTTTAATCCTGGGTCATCAGCAAAACGTTGGCTCTGATATTAAGGAAGAAAAAAAAAAACAAGCACAACATCAACAAAAAAAAAACCCTTCTTTTGCCATCTGCTAAAACCTGGTGCCACTTTACTCCCTGTAGTTACTGATGTCGAATCACTGGCTGAGTTTTTCAGCAATGAAATAAGCAAGGCTTCTGTCAGGTGCCTGTGTGTGAGAGAGTGGGGACGCGAGTGTGTGTGTGTGTCTGTGTGTAAGCAAGCAACACTCACACCCCTGTTGTTTGCTGATAACCCAGGCTGTTTGTCAGCACCTGTTCGCCTCGACGGCATGCAAATGCGCAACACAAAGTCGGCAAAATGAACACGGACTTGGTAATGGAAATAATATATTTTCTTAGCGCACGCTAGCGGATACGTCTGTGTGTGTGCATGTGTGTGTGTGTGTGTGTGTTTGTGTGTGTTTGTGTGTGTGTGCTAAAGAGGGATGCTTGATCATGTAGGTGGAACGCAGGACTGTTTTTATTTCCATGAAAATTCGAACCCCTTCCTCCAGTTCAAAGATGCAAAAGTTTTGGCACCCTGGCTGGATATTGTTAAACACTATTTTATCTTCTTTCTTGTTTTTCTTTCTTTCTGAATGATTTCTGCTTGTTACCTTAAAGGCTCATGGGAATGAAGACGCCTTTATTCAGATGCAAATGAGAGGTAAGGGCCTTGCTCAAGGGCCCAGTAATTAAAGCTTGGTTGCGGTGGGATTTGAACCTGTGATCTTCTGGTCCAGAGGCCAACGACTTAAGCACTGAACATGACGATCTTCTACTTCAACGCATCTGAAACATATGTTCATGAAGCACATGGGTATTGTCGTTCTGAAGGACAAAAGGATCCCAAAAAGTTCTCATGTGACCACTTTGTAGCATAATTTGTGACAGCTATTACTATTTCAAGCAATGTGCAACATGTAAATATATATATATATATATATATATATATATATATATATATATATATATATATATATATATATATATATATATATATATATATATATATATATATATATATATTATATATATATAATCGTGTGTGTGTGTGTATATATATTAGCTATTATTAGCTGTCATTATTAGTAATGGCTATCACATAATGGTCACAATTGCCCTTTTTGGGATCCTTCCTTCAGAATGACAATGCCCCTGTGCTTCATGAAGATATGCTTCAGATGTGTTGAAGAGGAAGATAGCCTCTGGGCCGGACGATCACAGGTTCAAACCCACCACCACCAAGCTGCTACTACTGGCCCCTTGAGCAAGTCCCTTAACTCTCAATTGCATCTGAATAAAGGTGTCTTCCCAATGCTGTACATGTAAAATTCTCACCTACATCAGTACCTGACTTTATTAACACCCTTATATCTGAAATCACCATAAACACACTCCAAATGTGTGGATGTTATTATACGAGAAAATAGGACTCTAGAAAATGTGGAAAACATCTGTCGATATAGTGCAGATGCAGTAGTGAGATAGATAGAGAAAGGAAAGTAAAAGAAACAGAGAGATCAAACTGTCAAATATTCCTAATTTTGTAGAGGTGTGCAGGCACACAAACACACACACACACACGCACGCACATAAGGAACATTAGATTTCAGGTGACCTATAAGGCTCAGAACCCCAGCGCTTGCGAGCGACCGAGAAGGAAATGAGGTAATTACCACATTACCAAACAGTAAGTGATCGTTCCTTTATTTTTTGCATCCCCATTGGCTGAGACAGACAGTCTCATTTCCATATCACAAGGTGATCCCGTGGACTGGATTGACCCATACGTGCCACCCGGCTGATGGGTATAAATTAGAAGTGTAAGAGCTGTGGACGTCTGGGCTCAGCCCCGGCCACGAGGCGGAATTTTCACGCACGGTAATGCGCCGCTGATCGATGGACAATTCATTTCGCTGTTTAGTTGAGGTCTCTTCCTATTACAGAGGCGCACAGAGGCTGCTTTTTCCGTTCAGTCATGAAGTCAGAGGAACACGAGCAAAGATGGGGGTTGGGGAGCGGGTGGTTGGGCGACCCGGAGTGGAATATTGGAATATTCCCCTCACCTACATCAGTACCTGACTTTGTTAACACTCTTATATACTCTTATATACATTCTTAACCCTCGTGTATATATTATATATATATATATATATATATATATATATATATATATATATATATATATATATATATATATATATAATATATCATGGACAAATTTAAAAATATATATTTGCAAAATAGAATGATTTTTGGAGAATAAAATTAGGTTTTCTGTAGCCTTTTATGTTGGTGTCGGTCGAATGGTTTTGAAATTCAACAGCTGTTACATATATGAGATTAATATTTTTTCCCAATTTTTTCATTCAAACTCCTGTGATCATAATTACTAAATATTAATAAAAAAAAATAAAAAATAGCGATGTCTGATACAGGAAATAAATGCAGACAAAATTACTTAATATTAGTATACAACAATTTTAACACTCATCACAATTTTGTCTAACTTTTTATTAGTAACAAAACTGACATTGATGCATTGTTAGAGAGAGAGAGAGAGAGAGAGAGAGAGAGAGAGAGAGAGAGAGAGAGAGAGCAGGAGAGAGGGAGAGAGAGAGAGAGAGAGAGTTTGAGCTTTATAATTCAAAAGGGGGCCAAACAAATCTGAACCCAACCAAAGATATATAGCATATTTTTCACTATTTGCTATGTTTGTTTTTGTTTAAGGCATGTTTGTTTAAAAAGTACAATTGCAATCTCTATTCCAGTCATAATGTATGTGATGTTCTATTTCATCTGGCAAACAAGAAATACAAAAAACTTTTTTTTTTACCCTCTTTTTGTGCACGGAGAGACGAGCATTTGGTGCAGAGTGTCGAGATAAAGATGTAAGACAGATTTGTTGGTACAGAATTAATCACGCCTGCATTGTTATGTATTAACATAGAGATTGATGTTTCTTTATTTGGCCCTAATTAGCAAATAGTCATTTTGCGGTAGAGAGTGGGGGATAAAAAAAAAAAGACGACTATGTCAATAAAATAAAATATGTTTCAATTTAAGAAAAAGCTTTGAGACCCATACTAAAATCAATACCGAAGGCATTTATTAAGATAAATATGCAAGTCATGCAAGTCATTCATTTCCACGTCTTGAAAACATTCTCTTCAGTCGACAGAGAGAGGAACCGAAGTTCTCTTACATGCCTCATTCATTGTATTTCACACTCTATAAGCAAACTCCTCTGTCCTGTAATAGCTTTGCTGGTGGGATGCCAGCGAGTGACTCCATATTCAGTTTTCAGTGCTGGACATCGCCGCAGTGCAGGGACCGACCTCGAGGACAATGCTATACACATTATCATCTTCTAAATAAAAACTCAGACCTACAAGAGCATCACAACTTGCCTTCCACACTGGTGCTATATATATATATATATATATATATATATATATATATTAAGATATATATATATATATATATATATATATATATATATATATATATACATACACGTATTTCATTCGTATCCAGGATCTCAATCCGACTCTGATGTGTGAAAATATGTGCTAAAATATCCATTGTTTACAGAGTGTAGCGTCGACGAGCAGGTCTGTGATCCCGGAGGTCAGTGTATCCATGAATGCATCAGAAAAAAAAAACGACAACCGACAACATTTTATGTCATGTTGGAGGAAGACAAGTCCAGTCACTCGAGGGAAATGAAGGGCTTTCTTGCTTGCATGGTCCAAGTCCTTTAAAGAAGCAACATGACACTCAACACTGATTGGGATTCATAATATAGCCCAGATAACAGACGTTTTCCATATAAAAGGAGAAAAAATATATAGTGTATATAATATATATATATATATATATATATATATATATATATATATATATATATATATATATATATATATATATATATATATATATATATATATATATATATATATATATATAAGTGTAAGTTGCATTAACATTATTTTGTAATGTAATGTAATACTCCTGTAATGTAATCCTCTCAAACAATGCAGTTTAATAAATATGCCAATAAAAACAGAAACAATCTCATTTATAGTACAATCGAACCTACACAAGATTTAAGCTTGTGTATAAGCATATAAGCATTATAGCATTATAAGCCTTAAAGCATTATAGCCATATGTTTGTTAATATTTGACCTCTTATAAAAAATAAAGCATTTACAGCATTGATCTCATCTATACAACTGAGCAGTTATGAGATAAGGGCCTTGCCCAGGGGCCCAAATATAATGGCCTTTATTTTGTATTCGATTTTTATTTTTCAATTGGAATTTACTTACATTTCCTATAAATAATAATAATAATAATAATAATAATAATAATAATAATAATAAATTGTAACTTGGAAATAAAACAAATATTAAATTAAATAACACTTTGTTTTAAGACCATAATCCAATTTTTCATCTTCATAACTCTCGACCTGAACTTTTTCAATTATTTCATTATCTAGCTACTTGCTTTAATTCATTTATTTATTTATTTTACAATTTTAAAGCAAGCATAAACCCGAGACGGATTTGAGATTGAAGGTATTTTATTTCTGGGTATAATTATGTTTGCGACAAATAAAAAAAAAAATGTTGATTTGTTTTTTTTTTAGTTTGTTTATATGTTTTTAATGGCTTTAGTAAAAAAAAATATAAAATTATATATATAGAATAACAGGAATTTTCAATACAACTGATTTGTATCACAATGCCTCATGCGAACCTGTTGCGTATTATTTTCCAATTGCTTTACATTTACATTTACATTTGCAGTATTTAGCAGACGCCCTTATCAAGGGCGACGTACAAGAAGTTCTTTAGGTCTCGCTCTAAGGATAAGATTCATTCAAGAAGGGTAAATACAAACTTAAGTACACAAGGATAGACAGTTGATTTTTTTTAATGGATATCTGGACAGTGAGATATATAGGAGAATAAAAAGGAATGTTAGGATAGGTGCATGTTAGGATTTACTGCACCTAGATACATTATATGCATACTGACTTACACCAAGTGTGACTATTTCTGATTCTGGAATCAGATACTTAAGATTAAGAATCGTAAACATGTTATACATTTAAATTTCTATTCCTCTTATCGATTCCTTGGGGAATTTTTTTTCCCCCTTGGTAATCTTCCAGTAC
Organism: Kryptopterus vitreolus; assembly: GCA_030449085.1. Taxonomy (NCBI): domain Eukaryota; kingdom Metazoa; phylum Chordata; class Actinopteri; order Siluriformes; family Siluridae; genus Kryptopterus; species Kryptopterus vitreolus. The sequence goes on from JACRUU010000022.1 coordinate 11,569,329, forward strand.
CTTCTGCATGTCCAATCTGCCAGGACCTTAGGTGTTAATCTATACATCAGTTTACAAGATGGAGTGCTCAAAACTGTGTCTACACTTTTGCAATTATTCTATTAAAGTAATATGTTGTAAACAAAGTGACTAAGCTGACTAAGCATCTGCACTTGGAATCGAAACTGGAAATCGAATCAGAATCGATAAGCAATCGCTAAATTAGCAATCGATAAAATGAAAATGATTCCCAGCCCGACTCCTGTCACGGTTTATATGGTGGGCATTTCAATAGCAATAGTCGTTTGCGAATAGTTCTATACCGCAGGCCCGTGATGCCGGTTGATTATTTATAAAAGTGACAAATATCGGCATTAGGGGTTAGCATAACAATGTTCGGAGCTTAGCCCAACCAAAAATCTGGCACATGAGATCTCGATAATTGGATGAGAGGAGAAAGATATAAAGAGAGAGAGAGAGCGAGAGAGAGAGAGAGAGAGAGAGAGAGAGAGAGAGAGAGAGAGGGAGAGGGAGAAAGCAGAGGATAGGGAGGCAATAACTCGTGCTTGGTCGCAGGCCCGGTAGCAAATGACCCCAGGAGTATTGGCTGTGTCAGCTTGCTGCAATTATCATTCAGCCCAAGTGGAGCACCCTGTTTGATATCTGCCAAGGTAATTTAGTGGGAGAGATTGGGCTGTGTCCTTCTCCTTCTCTCTTTCTTCTTCCTCCCCTTCTGTTCATATGCCGTGTAGATGCTTTCCAGCTACATTTTGTCCACTGGGCTGAGATGGAGATGGTCCTCTCTTTTTTCTATTTTTTTTTCCTTCCCCCTGCAGACACCAGACCGGGTTGTTTATTTGCGACCGGGAGGCTGGTGAGTGAAATTAAGTGACACGGAGTGAAATTGTTTTTTCCATGCTGCCTTGCCTCCACATGTCTGATTACTCCTCTTTTAGTGAACAGGGCTTGGAAGGTTTCAACATGAGCCGTGCTTACGGACGACACTTCCATTTGCCAGTGGAGTGAACCAAGAAGAACCGACCTGGAGAGGAGATTTATGTTATCATTTACTTATTTATTTGTTCTTCTTTTTTTTTCTTTCTTCTTCTTCTTTTTAAAGCCGTCTCAAGTCAATCGGAGTGCAAGAGAGTCAGTATGGACAGTCACTAAGTAAGGGGACGAATATAAAAACAACCAATCGAAATCAGTTTTAATCGGACCACTTTTTTTGTTGCCTTTAAAGGAAATGTATAAATTAATTAACGTATTATTCTTTCATCTTCTAGCGCTTTATCCGATGTCTCTCTCGGATCACGGGGGAACCTGTACCTATCTAAGGCATCTTCGGGCATCAATGAGTGGACACACCCTGTATGGAATACCAACCCATTACACAATGCACTAGGGGCAATTTTCCAAGGTGCCAATCAACCTACCGTACATGTTTTTGGACCGGGAGGAAACCGGAGAACCCGGAGAAAAACCCCCTGAGGTATGGGGAGAACATGCAAACTCCAAACACACCTTCTCCTGTGGAGTGTCCCTCCAGTATACTTGCAATGCTACAGGCTGGTCCATCACCCTGACATTTGTCCGGTTCTATTGCCTTGACCTTGATGCCACTCCTGACCCCATCTGTCCTTTGTCCAAGGTGTTCTGATTCACACAAGGCAGGGACTTGTCAGTATGGCGGTATTGGGCTCTCATTCCTGTGTTTGTTCGCATTTGCTTTTATGACATCATCAGTGGCTTTAACGGAGCAACATCTCATCCCCTCAGGGAACCCAGGATACATGCGTAACCTTGGAAACATCTTTACAGTACTTTTTTTGGAATTGGGTATATATGTATACTGTATATTTTATTTATCAATTTATCCATTCATTCATTCATTCATTCATTCATCCTTTTTCAGAAGACGGTTTGTTCATACACCCTTAGTAATCGCCCTGCCATGATATGTTACTGTATGTTGAAGCATCCGCGTGTAATTATTACATGCTGTTGTTTCGTTTCAGATTCCGCTGTCGAATTAAAAAGGAATTAAAACATTCTTTGTTAAAAAAAAACTTGAAAAATAGAAGGGCTATAAAGCTATTTAAAGCTACAAAGATTATACAGTATAGGGCAGGCAATTATGAAAGTAATGAATAAAACGGGGAAAAAATTTCATTGGTCATTGTTGTGATTTTTCTCAGTTTTCTAGTCATATAAAAAGGAAAAAGATCTTGTCTAAAACTTTCCCTGCACATAGACCATCTTTCTTTCCTTTTTTTATGGCCTTATCCGTTTCCTAGACTTTATTGAACATCGTGTCGAAAAATGTATTTTCGGAAAAGACCCACACCTGATCTAGATACTGCTTTAGCGTGGACATCATTCTGTTAGTATACAAAAAGTCACTTCCTTTTATTGCTTTAACGAAGGCGTCGCTGGAAAAAATATACTGCATTATAATCCTCATATAACACTACTGTATGTAAACTAGAATTTCTGTTTGCTAGATGGACGCTATGCTAATATAGGTAAACACCGTCTGGCTATCAGAGACCATTTCCATGAATAACACTGCAAAGTGCAGTGATTAACCATATGACCTAAGGGCAAAAACACAGCATGGTGTTTACTAAGGGGAATCCATGTCTTTTTTTTCTGAAGAAAACAGATGGTGTCAAAACACATGGATAGCATAAGACTGTACAAGCATGTGCCATAAATAAAATATAAAAAAAAAAAACAGTCGGCGGTCAGAAAAATACAGCTATTAGGATAGAACGTTTACATTTGGCAGAGGCCCTTATCCAGAGCAGCTTGGTGGTGGAGGGATTTGAACCTGCGATCTTCCAGCCCAGAGGTGCCTTAACCTGTTTCTATTAACGTTCAAAATGTGCAAATTTAAATAAGCCAATTGAAAATACGGCTAATGGAAACGATCAAATTCGCAAAAACACACATGTGATGCAAAAAAGTTTTTACGCTCGCATGAGGTGTTTTTTTTTTTAGATTATGTGAAAAAGGAATAATTCGTAAAACTGTAGTGGAAACGATTTTTTTTTTCCGCACTTCCAGGTCACATGGTATATACGTGAATTGGCAAGTGACATCGCAAGTTTTATTATAGTTATTATATTTATTATTTATTTATGATAGGATCATTTGTCAACATTTTTTTAATCCAAATGTAGAAAATATAGCAAAAGTTTGGCGGAAAACTGTAATGGAAAGGTTTTTTTTTCGCATTTCGCATTTCCAGGTCACATGGTATATACGTGAACAGGCTGCGATATAAGTAAACCTGTCGGAATTTTATTGAATGACTTATCGTGAGTTTTAGTAGCATGATATGGTTAGCGGAAACACCGTCAATTCGCTACCGTTTTGTTACCGAAATTTATAAAATGGATACGTAAACACTTAGATACCACTTCCCTCTGGATAGCACACAAAATAAGTAAACAAGGAAATTGAAGTTCTAGGAAATAGAAGTAGACAAGCCAGTCCACGTATGACATTAAACAGGTGTACACAGTAGGATAGTCAAGCAACAATAAAACAGGTGTGTATGAAAAAAAGATGTACATAAAAATAGCATCCAATTTCCTTATGGAAGATGTTTCCGCAAGGGACACGTCCCAAAATGCTCGTCTGAAAAACTTCTGGCTCAAATAGCTATTCTTTTGTTCCTTCCATCCCGGCGAAGAAAGCTTCAAAGAGCAATCGAGCCTCCGTTCGAGCACAATAACAAGCAAGCAAACATTTCCTTTCCCATTGTAGTGGCGGCGATGATAAATGAACGCGCGCTGGTATTTACTCTCCTCACTCGGAAGAATCGCGATTCCCATATTTAACGATGGCAGGGCGCGCTGCTTTTCACCCGCGCTCGTTTGAGTTGTGAATATGCTAAATCTGTTTTATGCCTCAGG
>JACRUU010000022.1:11575730-11663230 GCA_030449085.1 Kryptopterus vitreolus
TAATAAAACGCTCCCCTCTCTCCTTCAGAGGCTTTTATCCCACACACCATTACTGAAATGGTCACTAAAACGCACGCGCTTCATTCGTCAATGTGTAAAAGTACATTTCAATCCTTTAGTATTTATGTATTTATTCATCTGAAACATGCTTTTATTTAAATCTACTTGCAATTGAGACGGAATGCAGACCTTCCTAAAATGAAGTGGAATATGAGGGATAATATTTTCTGCTTAGGATACATTTTTCCAAAGAAAATAAAAAAGAAATAAAGGATTTAAGAATGAACTTTCTTTTTACTATGGACATCATAATCGTCCCAATGAACAAGTCAAGTGAACAAGTGAAGAAGAAGATTTACTTGATCTATCTATCTAACTATCCAGCTATCTATCTATCTATCTATCTATCTGATCTATCTGTATCTATCTGTCTAATTCTGTCTGTCTATCTTATCTATCCATATCTATCTATCTATCTATCTATCTATCTATCTATCTATCTATCTATCTATCTATCTATCTCTATCTATCTATCTATCTGTCTATCTATCTCTCTATATATAGCTGTATAGATAGATAGATAGATCAAGTGAATCTTATCTATCTATCTATCTATCTATCTATCTATCTATCTATCTATCTATCTATCTATCTATCTATCTATCTATCTATCTATCTATCTATCTATCTATCTATCTATCTATCCATCCATCCCTCATCCACCCTCAATCCATCCATCCATCCATCCATCTGTCGATATTATTGTCTGTCTATCTATCTAAAAAAGCTTCTTGCAACTGAGATGGAATGCAGACCAGCCATTTATGAGAAGGAATAGACATTTAGAAAGAATAACATTTTCTGCATTTCCTGAAAAAACAAACAAATAAACAAAAAAAAAAGAAAAGCCATTTATAAGAATAGAAAAATGTAGATTTTTTTAAGTATGCACACTGAAACAAGAGCAGAATTTGTGTTGATGTGTCCAGCTTTGATTATGACACCTAATAAATAATATATATATAGATATATATATATATATATATATATATATATATATATATATAGATAGATAGATATAGATAGATAGATAGATAGATAGATAGATAGATTGAGACTGTACTGTAATCCAGCGTCATCTGTCTTTCCTTCATTTTTCACTACACTACCAGCCACAAAGTATGACGTTTGCATTCGTCAGATTATAAAGCACGCTCTTGTGTTTTCAGTCTGACACACACACACAGACACACACACACACACACACACACACACACACACACACACGTTCAATAAAAGAGGCTTACTTAGATTCCTTACACACCACCTCTGACATTAAACAAACCTTGTTATCCCGTGTGACTCATCCTGCGTTTGAGTTTCACTCGTTTCTAAGTTCTGTCTTTGCCTTGTCTATGTTGTGTGTCTTGTTCACCAGACACACTTCTCTTTATTGACTTAGAATTTGACCTTTTAGAATTGTCTGGACATAGGACTGTGGCAGAGATGGGGGGGGGGGGAGGGGTCCAGAAACGGCTGACAATTCTCCTCCTGTGGAACCGTTGTCCTGCTCCGTGCGTACCTGGAGGAGTGCCTTCACTAGAATAGAAGATTATACCTTATTTGCCACATGTACATTACAGCACAGTGAAATTCTTTCTTGTTTGGAAGCTGGGGTCAGAGTGCAGGGTCAACCATGATACAGCGCCCCCTGGAGCACAGAGGGTTTAGGGACTTGCTCAAAGATTCAAGGGTGACCGGCGCCGAACCACCCAGTAGCCCAATGCTCTACACCTTCTATACCTCTATACTATACTCTTTTAAAATGATATCAACTGTATATTCATTCATTCATTCATCTCAGGCGTCTATGGGCATTAAGGCAGGATACACCTTGGATGGAATGCCAACCCATCGCAGGGCACACATACTCACAATCACACACACATTCATACACTAGGGATAATTTTCCAAGGGTCCTGTGTATGTTTTTGGACCGGGGGGAGGAAGGGAGGGGAAACTGGAGAACCAGGAGAAAAAACCCCATGAGGCACATGCAAACTCCACACACACATGGCCAAGACAGGAATCGAACCCGGATCCTGGATATGTGAGGCGAGGCGAACGTGCTAACCACTAAGCCAACGTACCCCTTATATATATGTATATATATATATATATATATATATATATATATATATATATATATATATATATATATATATATATATAGATACACACACCACACACATGTGTTTGATATGACACATATGTGTATGCATTTCTGTAATTAAACATTCAGTTATACACACACACACACACACACACACACACAACACACAAACACAAACACATACGTCTATGTATATGAAGATCTTAATTTGTCCCATATGCAGTGTTCACTGGAAATTCCTTTGAAGCTTCCAATGTAAACATCAACAAACACGATGCCAAAAGCAAGCCTCAGCCACGAGAAGCAGTCGTAAGGTGTGTTTATCGTTAGTTATTTTACATGCTAACATTCATTCAATATACTCTTCAACAAAAGTTTCACACATTTCATTAGTCGCTTGTCACCATCCTTGTATCCAACACCCACCCACATGCTGAACATTGACACCAGATTGACTATTACTTTATTTGCCTCTCATCGAAAGAATGAGTGTGTGTGTGTGTGTGTGTGTGTGTGTGTGTGTGTGTGTGTGTGTGGTGTGTGAGGAGAGTGTGTGTATTATAGTGGGCAGCTGAAATACCTTGCACTGGGCTTGCATGTTTTTTTCATCGCTCGCGCCTATATAAACACTTTTTTTCTCAGTTTTTCTAACAGCTAAATGTGTAAAGCTTGATTGCTGTACACTTCTCATAAAGGAAATCGCGGTACATCAGACGGCTCTCATTTCAAACTCAGAGAACTAAAAAATAAAAAAACAACAAAAAAGGCCTTTCATTGCTTTGTCAATCATTAATAAGGAAATGCACAATAAAGGTAATAAAACTAAGAATTAAACAAATAGATAAAAGTAGGTCAATACGGCTATTATTTCTTTACATGTTTAAGTTTTATGAAGAATCTTATATAGGATTTTTTGACCTAAAAAAAAAAAAGAGTCAGTATTGTTCCATTCAATGCTGAGCAGCTGATTCAATGCAAACAGCTGGTGAGTCACTACAAACTTGTGAACCCAAATATGTGGATGTATAACTACTTGTAACAAGATACATGTGATGGCGTTACGCAATTTAATTACAAAATAGAAGTAACAGTAATCTGTTACAGTTACAGTTAAAAAACATGCAATTAAATTACAGTTACTTTAGAAAATGTTGAAGATTGCAAATTTTATATATATATATATATATATATATATATATATATATATATATATATATATATATATAGGTTTGGAAGCTGAGATCAGAGTGCAAGGTTAACCATGATACAGCGCCCCCTGGAGCACAGAGGGTTGGTTCAAGGACCCAAGAATGACATCTTGGCAATACCGGGGCTCGAACCACGGCCTTCTGACCAGTATCCCAATATATATATATATATATATATATATATATATATATATATATATATATATATATATATATATATATATATATAGACATATGTGTGTTTTGGATTCTTTGGAAATGTATTTTTTGTCTTGACCTCTTTGTCCTATTTTAGTTGCTAGTATTCAGCTCTAGTACAGTTCCACTCCTGGCTTTCTCTGTTACAGGAAGTAATTTAATGCCACAGTCACAACACATAAAAAGTCATCAACCTGTGAAAATGCAAACACTTCCTCTCTTACCAATAACCCTGGCGTTTTATTTCATTTACACCAGGCTTTGATCGACGATGACAGAATAGCAATACCACTGTACTTGTTTATTTTTATATAATGTACTGTGTTCTTTTTTCTTCTTCTGTTTCTCTGCAATAGCACAACATTACAATATATAATATACATTTTGGCTCCAATAAATCCCCACAATTCCGTGCCATAAATCTTATTTTGAATCTTTATATATTTATATATTAAATAACAAATAAATCAGTGGATTGTTTTTTTGTTTTTTTTCCCCCGAAATGCTCCAGTTATCCATCACACACCAATGCAGCACTTGGGCCCCACAATATTCCTCTTTTATTAACCAAAGGATGACACATCAGAATTTTCCGTATTTATAGTTATGTTTAATGTTGTGGAACGTCTCTGGGACACGTTTGTTTCTTCTCACATACATTTTACTGGCCTATATAGTGCTTTTATCTCGATAATGAAATATTTATTAACGATAATATAATAATAAATCCAATCGAGACAGTAGAAGATTGGAAAATACCAGGCAAATAAATACCGTCCTATTTGTTGTGTAGATTCTGATTCCTATATTCCTGCTATTGTAGGTCACCATAAATTCACTATAAATGTATAAAATCTATCTGTGCGTTCGGAGATGTTTTAATGTTTACATCATTTGTATGAATGCTTATATCTTAAACTGCTTATACAACACTATACAAGCACCCAGTGTTGGGAAGGTTACTTTGGAAATGAAATAGGTTACAGATTACAAATGACCCTATTCAAAATGTAATAAGTAGTGGTTAGCACGTTCGCCTCACACCGCCAGGGTCCGGGTTTCGATTACCGTCTCGGCCATGTGTGTGTGTGGAGTTTGCATGTTCTCCCCGTGCCTCAGGGGTTTTTTCTCCGGGTTCTCCGGTTTCTTCCCGTTCCAAAAACATGCACTGTAGGTCGATTGGCACCTTGGAAAAATTGTCCCTAGTGTATGAATGTGTGTGTAAGTGTGAATGTGTGTGTCTTGTGATGGGTTGGTATTCCATCCAGGGTGTATCCTGCCTTAATGTCCAAAGACGCCTGACATAGGCACAGGCTCCCCGTGACCCGATGGAAGATCGGATAAAGCGGTGGAAGATGAATGAATGAATAACGTAACGCCGTTACATGTAACTAGTTACTCCCCAACACTGCAAGCATCTATAGTGTATCTATAAGGTCTTTCACTTTTTTCCACATTTTTTGATCCTTACTCTAAAAGTTATTCGAGTCAATTCAAGTAGTCTTTATTGTCATGTCAACAATATACAGTGCAGTATACAAAAAAAAAAAAAAACGAAATAACATTTCCCCAAGACCATAGTGCTATAAAAGACAATGTAATTTAACACGACACAATATTACAAATAATTCTAAACTAAAACAAAAAAAAGAAATCTATAAGTATCTGTTTTTTTAAAGGGTTATCACTCAGAAGCTTTTTTTTTTATTATTATATTTTTAAGCATGTGCTTAGATTGCAATATGCAGCACTTTTTTTTTAACAGTATTAACAATTAATTAATCCGCCCTCAAGAACGAAATTTTTAAAAAGGAGTTTTGGATGTAGAATTAATTGGCTGAAATGAGTGCAGCTCAGCCCTGGGGTTTCGAAGAAAAAGAATATCTCAGTATGAAGTTGCTCTGGACCTCTTTTTCCTTTTTGTTCCAACCCCCCAATCGCCCTCCCTTCCTATGCACACTGGAGCATGCTCAAACTACATAGACGGTGCAACTGAGGGCAAGCGGATAGAGGTTGGGGAAAGGGTGAAGAAGGAACGTAATGAAAAAAATGCACTTGTGTCTGCTGCTGATAATTGACTAGATGCTGAAGGCTGTTTAAGGGGGACTATAGAGGGATTAGGGTAAACGCTGACACATGCAATTTTTTCTTTTTTTTTTTTTTTTTGTCTCCGTAAAGCAGCAGGTCATTCGCAGTGACCCCTAGTGTACTTGCAGAGTGTGTTACTGAAATCAAGTCCTGGCGCAGTGCAGTATTGTTTAGAGGCTGCAGGACATAGTGTGTGTGTAGGTGTGTGTTTAGAATGACCGTACTATATTAATTAATCCTTATGAACTCATTTACTGCCTCTAAGCTTGGAGCATAATGCTAATCATTTAGATTAAGCGTTAGATTAGATTCAACTTTATTGTCACTGCACATGTGGGTACAAGGCAATGAAAAGCAGTTAGCATCCAACCAGAAGTGCATTTCACAGTGCAATAATAATTAGTATATATAATCTGTATATATAACCATAAATACCATTTATATATGTACAATATGGACAAATATATGAATATATATGCATGTATAAACAGTAAAAAAGGGAGAGGTAATACTGAGACTAAAGAGTAGGGGTAAGTATATGCAATATGTGGAATGTATGGTAATTCCCATATTTAAGCAGTGTAGGGTATATTAATAATATTAAGGTAATTAACCATTATAGAATTGCTTTTATTTGTTTTTTGGGGGGTGGAAATAAATTACTAAAGCATGCTGAGAGAACTGCCGATGTTGTACAGTTGTTGATTTTGTCAACAGACATATTTTCTTAACAATAATAGGTGAAAAACTATTTGAATAGGCGTATAATCAGAAATGTAGCGTTACACCCTACAGTCATTTTCCCAAAATGTCCAAATATGAACGTTTGGTTCTGAAATTGAAGAAGTCATTAATGAGGAAATGCACATTAAATGTAATGCAATTACGAATGAAACATATGGATAATTATAGATGATTTCTTTGCATGTTTAAGTTTTATGAATAATCTTATACAACCTGGTGAGTCACTAAAAATTTGTGAACCCATTTTCAATTTGCGTGAGTCATTATGATTCACACAGAGGTACATTTGTTGTTGTTTATCCCAGTAAAAGTGTAATATTCGCCAGATTTTGCTGTGGAATGTTGTTATGTAATTACATCTTCTGTTTATTTGCAGAGAACTCTTTAACAGTGGACGTTTACAGAGATAAAGCAATTCTAAAGTTGTATAAGAGAATTTATAAGTTTACTGGCTATACGCAGTGTTGGGAAGGTTACATTGGAAATTTAATAGGTTACAGATTACAATTGACCACTATTCACAATGTAATAAGTCGTGTATCTTTTCAATTACTTTTTAAAAGTAAAGTAACTGTTTACATTTGTTTACTTTCATTTGTCCACTAGGTGGGGCTCAGAAAAAGTGGGCTATGTTTTCGTAATTGAGCTGCTTCAGAGTCAAATTGTTGAGGGTGGGGGGGGTGCGGGTTTGTGGTCGAGAACTTTTGTTGACCAGGGTGTTTGTTGACCAGGGTAAACTCCCTAATGCTATTATCACTTACACTGTACTGTAGCTGTAAACAGTCATTGCTTTGCTAGTCAATTTTTCTACTATGTTTCATTCATCTTCTACCGCTATATCCGATCTTCCCTCGGGTCACGGGGAGTTAAGGGGCACGATGGCTTAGTGGTTAGCACGTTCGCCTCACACCTCCCGGATCCGGGTTCGATTCCCGTCTCGGCCATGTGTGTGTGGAGTTTGCATGTTCTCCCCGTGCCTCAGGGGGTTTTTCTCCGGGTTCTCCGGTTTCCTCCCGGTCCAAAAACATTCACGGTAGGTTTTGATTGGCACCTTGGAAAAATTGTCCCTAGTGTATGAATATGTGTGAATGTGTATTGTGTGTGCCCTGTGATGGGTTGGCATTTCATCCATCCAGGGTGTATCCTGCCTTAATGCCCATAAACGCCTGAGATAGGCACAGTGACCTGAGGGAAGATCGGATATAGACGTAGAAGAATGATGAATAAATGAACAACTTAAGTTTCTTAAAATGACAAAAGGTATTTTCTTTATTATAACAACTTAAGTTGTTGTAACTAAATTTTTTTAGTAGAATTTCATATCGACTAGATATTAATGCCAGTTTCACGACTTCTTTTGCAAGTCTTTTGACTTTTTCAAGTCAATTTTGCCACTTTGAATCTTGCTTGTTTCAAGAAGGGCGTTTTTGCAGTGAAATACTGCATGAAATTTGCGTCAAATTACTACTTTTGAAAAAATATGTTTTTAACGTTAAAGTTTTTAAAGTTGATTTCATAGAGAAATTCATTCATTCTTTATTTCTTTCTTCTTTTTTTCCATTCATGGCACCAGCGATTCCCAAGATACTTGTCTTTCAGTCCTGACCTCGCTGCATACTTTAAAGTGACATCATTACAGTATAAAATAGCATAATTTGCTGCAAAATGGAGGGACGGCTGGTGGTAACAAGGCCTTATTAACACTTAACCGGTGACGGAGGTTGTGAAATGCACACACACAGAGACACACACACATACACGATCGCATCGCATCATCAGAGACCCTGCCTTGATGAGCACAACAGAATCCGGATGAGCAATTATATTTGCAAATGGAGGACGCAGAGGAGCAGCGACCTTGTCTCAGTTTGTCGTGACCTTCATCTCGGCTCCCTCTGCGCATATCTCTGGCATACAGGTTAAATGAATATGCTTATAAATGTATGTGTGTGTGTGTGTGTGTTTATGGGGAGGAGAAGGGATGCATTTCTGTAAAGCTCCATCATTACAGAGATGACAGGAAGGAAAGGGCTGCTGATGAGGAATGGGCCTCAGGAAATGACGTGTATTATGTTCATCAGTCAAAGAGTGGGAGGAGCCTGGAGAGGGGCGTGAAGGCTTTTGTGTGTGTGAAGGAGTTAGGGATGGACCAAGAAGACGGAGGATATAAACACTGTTGCTGTAGCTGAAAAGTTCAGTGGTATTTTATTATACTTGTAAACAAGTAAAAATATAAGTCAATGAAAACTGACCGCAATTTGTGAAATCTATAGAAGTCAAAAGAGGTCATGAATTTAAAATGTTTTTTCGTGAATTTTATTGACATAACAAAAGTTGCTTTATTGTTATTACAAGAAAAGTTTCTTAAAATAACAAAAGTTCTTTTCTTTGTTATAACAGCTTAAATTGATACAAATATCAAAAGTTGTTATCTTGTTATTAAAGTTTCTTAAAATAGGTTTTAAGATTTAAGTGTATTTAAGTTTGAGTTTATATTTAAGTTGTTTTCTAGTTGTTATAACTTAATTTTCTCAAAATAAAAAAGTTGTTTTCTTTGTTATAACAACTTAAGTTAAATAACAAACGTTGTTTTCTTGTTGTTACAAAATAACAAAAATCTAATGTTATTGTTATTACAACTTAAGTTTCTTAAAATAACAACAGTTGTTTTCTTGTTGTTACAACCAAAATTTCTTAAAATAACAAAAGCTGTTTTCTTTGTTATAACAACTTATGTTGCTACAAATATCAAAAGTAGTTTTGTTGTTGTTACTACTTAATTTTCTTAAGATAACAAAAGCAGATTTTCTTGTTATAACAACTTAAGTTTCTTAACATGACAAAATTCTTTTCTTGTCATTACAACTTATGTTTCTTTTGTTGTTTTTAAGTTGTTTTATAGTGATTATGAATAGTGATTATGTGATCCAATTTTCTCACCATAAAATTTTTTTGGTTATGGCTTAATTTTCTAACTTATAAAAGAACTTTTTGCTTGTTCTATAACTTTTTGACATCAAAGTTTTCTCATTATCATGGCTTAATTTATTAATCTCGAAAAAATCTAATATGATATTCTGGTTGCTCTGATTTAGTTTGCTTGTGACCTCGACTTTGAACTCCATTCTCTTCTAATGTAATTGTATCGCGAGAAAATCTCACACCTGTTACTAGTTTATATCATCTAGTGTGTTTTGATGTCTATAATCTGAGGGAGTCCCCACTTTTCCAATGTGAAGGTAAATGTGTTTATCTATGATGCTTGGATGATGCTGCCTCTTGAAAAAGCGCCAAATCCACAGAAAATTATCAGTGGAAACCAGGTTTCTTATGTCAATCACCAGTGAACAACTTTTCTTGTGCTGAGATTGCGATATAAAACAAGAAAGGAAAAAATATCATTATGCAAGTCTTATAATGGAAGTCTTTTAATGGACTTCCATAGAAAGCAGCATTAAAGTATAGCAGTTGGTGTATGATGGCTGCCCGTGGATTGAGGTAATAATTGTATAAATACACACGTCCTTATCCTGGACCTTTCTTACTGCTTATTTCCTACCTCTTCCACCCTGCAGGTATCCGCCACTGTCACTTTGTATTTAAATAATAACTCCGCCAGAACCCGTTATTGATTCGGGGGTGCGAAACAAGACAATGATTGTGCTTGGAAATGATCAGCGTCGCAGGTTAAAGCCCCCTCCGGCAAACAAGCCGAAGATTTATGTGCCGGAGTCCCCCCTGTCTTCTAGGCTGACAAGGGAGAAGAATGGCCCGGCCCATATCTGCTTCACTTTCGGGTCATGATCGATGGACCTTTCGGAAAATGACTGTATCCAGCTTTATTCTTGGATGAGCTGCACAGAGGAAGTTTACGTGCTTTTATTTTTTTTTTAGACCGACGACTTCGATGGAATTTTGAGAAACTCCTTGTGCACTGTGACAGAATAGAATACAGGCTAATGTGAGTGCTTGAAAATTTGTAGCCGGGGTGGTAGATCACTGATTAAGTCGCAGGTTCAAATCCCAACACCACCAAGCTGCCACCAAGTGGCACCTACTTAGTCTGCCCATGCCTTTAGGGTTGCCGGTGCCCAGACCCAGATAAATGGCTGCTTTCGGAAGTGCGTCCAATGTAAGCCATGTGCCACCCTTGTGGTGACCCATAATGGGAGCAGCTAAAAGAGGTGATCATGACATCACATGTCCATAGCATGTCCAGGTGACTGACAATAAATCCAGCTCATTTTTGGTCAGGGTAAGCAAAGTAATATACTATATGGGCAAAAGAATTGGGACATTTCCAGCTGGTTTACTGTTCTTCAACAAAGTTGGAGGCGCAGGATTGGACAGGATGTCGATCCTATCACTTGGCCTGGGAGACCAGAATGACAGTGCACCCGTGTCCGTAAAGATATCATTAACATTCGTTGGACTGGAAGATCTTGAGTGGCCTGACCTCAACCCTACTGAATATCTACCCATAAGAAGGTTAGGTCACTCAAGATCATCCAGTCCAAACCATTGGGACTAAATGTGACTAAACGTTCCGAGAGGAACGACAAGATGGCCTGGGGGCCTGGGGGACCCTGACAAAATGGCGCATGGGATACTCAGCAAGTACATATAAACCTTATGGACCTTCTACACAAACTATTTGGCCTTTTATGTATGCAAGCATATAGCAGTATAAAATGTCTAGAGATATCATGTCTGGCTCATATATAAGCTCATATATCCATAAGAAATTCTCTGCTGATTGGTAACGTGTCAGTTGTCATGAGAACAAGCGATAGACATCCATTAAACTGTGGATCTCAAAACGGAAAAAGTCTGACCCAACAGGGTCGAGAAAAACCGCAAAAAGAAGAAAAAGAAGAAGAATGTCTTGCGCCCCAGTGTGAGGGTTGAACGGCAAACGAGGCAATCCGCTATCTATACAAAATTAAGCAGTTAATACTCTGATACAACGGCTGGCTCGGAACACACGAGTTATCATGTCAGCCTTGCTTAAGATTTGCAGAGAGCATTAGCACTCAGCCAATAACAACACACATGCTGACTTGGCACCGGATTCCGGCAGATCAGCCGTGGCTGCTCACAACTCCTTCAGGCTAATTGGAGGATCTGGCCAGCCTGCTAGGAGTAGTGACAAACCATTATACATAAGTGATTTCCCTCTGCCTGTGTGCTTTTGTGCAAAACTTGTGGACTTGTCAAATGATCGCTGGATTCTGGTAAAAAAAAAGGGTAATATTTGTTTTTTTTATGGACATACACAACATATGTCATACTTATTCCACATATGTCAATCAATGTCATTTTTACATTTAGATTTTAATGCCTTTTTTAATTGGTTTTATTATTATTATCATTATTATTATTATTACTAATCTTTTTTTTAACATACATATTTAACATAATATATATATATATATATATATATATATATATATAGATATATATATATATATACTATATATATATATATATATATATATATATATATATATATATATATATATATATATATATATATATATATATATATACATATATATATATAGATCATATCTCAAATCCATCCATCCTGTTCATCTTTCCACCCTTCTGTTTCCTATCTATTTTTTTTTTTACTGAAATTGCTATTGTCCTGTGTTTTCACGTTCTCCATCCTTCCATCCATCCGTCTCATATGCATCCATCTTGTCTCTTTTCACATATTTTTGCATTTATTTATTTGTATTTTTTTTTTATTAAAGAAATTCATACACTGGCTACCGTCGATAACTTCATCCATCCATGCATCCATCCATCCACCCATCCCTCCGTCCCTGTCTATCTTTCCAACGAGCTATTTTATTTATTGAAATTTATACACCGGCTAGTGTTTTGAATAGTGTCTCCATCCATCCGTCCATCCATCTAGACCCTTGGTCTGTCCATCAAGCCATCCATCGTTTTGGTCTGCCGATCTGTTTATCTATCCAGTGTATTTATTTATTGAAATGTATAGAATGGCTGGTGTTTTGAATATTGCATCCATCTAGTTAATTTAGCCCATGTAAATATGTCTATTCGTCTTTCCATCTCTCTGTTGTGTTTCGAAACAATGCTGAATAAAACATCCAGTCGTATCCTCACTAATACGGAATTGTTGCCTGCTCAGGAGAATAACCCAAAGCAACCCCACTGCCCCAACATCAGCACCTTCATGTAGTAAGAAACGACATTCGGGGCAGTTAAATCCAGTGCTGAAAGTAGTATTTGTGGAGGTGAAGGCTCTTGTAATGCTCTGTATTCTGGATGGTTTTTTTAGCATGTCCCTGTGTGTTTGTCCTCTGTATACTTCAGCACCTGTGCAGGGTTCAGACTAACAGCTGGGCTGACTCCATACAGGCTCTGCTTCAGTCTGGGAAACTGGGTCAGCAGGTGCTACACCACACACACACACACACACACACACACACGCACACACGCACACGCACATTTATATTCCCACATGCCGACCTTGCATGAATATGTATGCATACGTAAATCACTCAGCAGTAAACAAACACCAGGTTCAGTGAGCCGTCCTGTGTGAATAGTATGTTTTGCTATATAATGATCCTACACACAGGCGTATCTCGAGTAGAGAGGTGATTTTTGGGTCTGAACCCAAATGCATGTTTGTTCAGACTTGGATAACAGAGCACACACATGGCACGGCTGTTTATATATAGCACATATCAGATAATATATATATATATATATATATATATATATATATATATATATATATATTATATATATATATTTTTTTTTTTTTTTTTCCCCCACATAAAATATTCAACACTGTCTTTCGGGTGTTTATTTGCCCATTCGATCATTTCACTGCAGCTATCTTGGTGAGGAATAGGATTAACCAATCAGGATTAGGCATTTCCAGGACAGTTCTAGTTCAGGGGAATGAGTGATGACAAGAGATAAGGAAGGGGAAAAAAATCATTTCCTACTGTTATTTGAAGATTTAATTGCTGTCAACAGAGCCATCATGATCCATCCATCTATTTTCTGTGAGATCTTGCCTTAAATAATTAACTGGACATTTTTGAATAGCAATCTGACATTGATTGCACTGTATTTTATCCATAATCACTTTTATTAATGTTGTCATTTATTTGAAATCTTTTTTGTAATCATTTTTAATGTTTTTATTGTGGTGATCATTCATTCATTCAGTCATCTTCTAACCGCTTTATCCGATCTTCATTTGGGTCACGGGGAAGCCTGTGCCTATCTCAGGCGTCTATGGGCATTAACGGCAGGATACACCCTGGATGGAATGCCAACCCATCGCAGGACACACACACACACTCACACACATATTCATACACTAGGGACAATTTTCCAAGGTGCCAAACAACCTACCGTGCATGTTTTTGGACCGGAGGAAACCGGAGAACCCAGGAGAAAAAAAACCCCTGAGGCACGGGGAGAACATGCAAACTCCACACACACATGGCCGAGACTGGAATCGAACCCGGACCCTGGAGGTGTGAGGCGAACGTGCTAACCACTAAACCACCGTGCCCCCTATTGTTGTGATTATTATGTGTTTGTAATTAATTGTGTTGTTTTTATTTCCTTTTATTTAAAGCATTTTGAATTGCCATTGTGTATGAAATGTGCTATATAAATAAAATTGCCTTGCCTTTGCTTACGCATTGAAGTTTACGTCTTGCTCTACTTTCATTTATTCATCTAATATATCTATATATATATATATATATATATATATATATATATATATATATATCTATATATATATATATATATATATATATATATATATATATATATATATATAAAGCAGGTTTGTAGCTCAGTGGTGTAAGGCATTGGCCGACTGATTGGAAGGTCCGACTGACCCCTGGTACCACCTAGCTGCCACAAGGCCCTTAACCCTTGGTGCTCCAGTAATCCAGTAATATATATGTGTCAATTCTATTCTTCTATTCTATTTGACAAGCTATATCTGACAGTCATGCCATAATTTGCATCTGGTTCTGGAATCCAGACTCAAGTGGACATGAAGCGGAAAGCATTTTCGCTGGAAACGCCAGCATGCTTCGCGAATCGTGACCATTCCACAAATCCGAGCTACATCCCAAAAAGTCTCACGGAATAAATGTCGCTCCTCGTCCCTTTCCACAAGAACCCAATTAAAACAATCACCGCCGGATTTCAACCACAGCAGATGCCCCGTGATCCAAGTCTAAAAGCAACCTCCCTTCGACCTAATTGTGTTTCTTGATGAAATGTTTACTTAATTACTCTCTGTTTACTCACCAAGACCCAAATCTTAATCAGTATGTACATTTCTAGCCAAAAGCAGGTCACGAGCCAGCTCCGGGGTTCGATTTCCAGTTCTGAATAATGACTGTGCATCTATAAATAGTCGTCTCAGAATAACTCTGCGCCGTCGCATATGAAACACGGATGTTAAGGAGTTGATCGGATCTGATATTATTCGATGCTTTTCCAGAAAACGTCCATTTGTACATGTACGGCTGATTGAGAATGAAGAATGATCAAACTTGGTTTAATTGGTTTGACCTTTTTATTCGCTTTCAGCCCGGGGAGGAAAGAGAGGCAGCACAAGGAGACGCCATCCTTGAACAGAGAGCAGACGGCCACTAGCCATTAACAACAGCGATGTATGCCGCGTCCCTCTCGGCCGCTTTGAAAGACGCTTTTCCTCGCATTGCTAAAGATCGTTTAGCGGACCCTAAAGGATCCAGGTCACTTGATGCTCGCCTCCTTAATTATCAGCCCATATGGGGTAATTTTCAAACAGAGGCCTGGTGGGGCTACAAACGCCACGCCTGCACGCCCGACCTTAACACCTTGTGTGTTTATTTATCCTGTGACATGGTAAGGTTTGTGTTGCTATGTTTTTCCAAAGAGTGGCCATGTTATCTTTTACATCAGATTGACGGAAGGAGGGGGAGGGGGTGAGTGACGGCTCGCGGTGGTCGACGACACAAAGAGAACAGAGCCAGTCTGGAATGGAGGTACCTGTGCGAAAGTGAAGCAGCTGGAGAATATCGATGCGTCTCGCTTCGGAATTACTTTCCGAGCTCGGCGGCGGATCAAAAAAGCCGCGTGACGCGCTCGATCCCGCGCCGATGTTATCGTTAGAGCTGAAATCGAAGGAGGAGCGCGGGGAAAGTTACGGAGCGCGCGAGGATTCCGACGGCGTCCTCGCGGCGACACCGAGCAAACGCAGGGTAACGGAATAATCCGAGAAGGTGCAATCGGGCTCGGGGGGAGGGAAGATGGAAAAGGCTTCTGCCAGACACACACACACCTCGCACCCACGCTTCCTAATGTGCAGCCGGTAATAAGATATTGATTCTCCGTGTCGATGAGCATTCCAACCTGCTGTCCTCTGCCATGGCAGGTAGAATGCATAAAAGTCTGGAGCCGTCCCGCTAACAGGGCTCCGTCAGCTAGTGACACCTGTGGCGATGAAATACTTACAGATAATATTCGGCGACGAGGGACAATGCGCAGGTGTCATGGAAAAGATTCGCAATTAATAACCGTAAATTGCTTCGAAGAGAAAAAGAAATATGGATTTTAATACAAAAGTGTCCAAAGTAGTGTATATGACTGACATTCATTCATTCATCCGATCTTCCCTCGGGTCACGGGGAGTCTGTGTCTATCTCAGGCGTCTATGGGCATTAAGGCAGGATACACCCTGGATGGAATGCCAACCCATCACAGGACACACACACTCACATTCACACACACATTCATACACTAGGGACAATTTTCCAAGGTGCCAATCAACCTACCGTGCATGTTTTTGGACCGGGAGGAAACCGGAGAACCCGGAGAAAAACTCCCTGAGGCACGGGGAGAACATGCAAACTCCACACACACACATGGCCGAGTCGGGAATCGAACCCGGATTCTGGAGTTGCATGGCCAACGTTTTTTTAATAACTTTTATTGTAATATCAGTAATAAAGCACATGAAGGATTTACGAAATGTAAGATGTGATGATCCCAATACCGGTAAAAAAAAACGTGCTAAGTATTATAAAAAAGTTCAATTAAATGATTTAAGCGGAGGGGGTGTAGCTAAGTCGTTTAAGGCACTGGCCTAATGATGGGAAGGGCGGGGGTTCGATACCCCGGATATCTGACACCCTTGAGTCCATGAGCACTTCCCTTAACCCTAAATGTGCTCCAGGGGGCGCTGTATCATGACTGACGCTGTGCTCTGACCCCAACAAGCTTTGATATGCAGAGAAAGAACTTAATTGTGCTGTAATTTATATGTGACAAATGTCTATTTGAAAAAGTCTATTCAATAAATGCTACATTAATTATTAGATAATAATTAGCGAATGAAAAAAACAATGTTTTATGGGGACTTAGAGTAAAAAAATTACTTAGATTTACAACTTTACTTCGGACTGTACAGCATTAATTACTGATTAGATAACGTTAGCTGTTCAAACCTCAGAACTGCCAACCTGCCACTGTCCGGACCCCTCGAATAAAGCCCTTAACTCCGTCTGCTCCGGGGGGATGTGTCTTGATCCAGAGCTAAATTGCTAATGAGTTTGATTTGTGAAGACGTGAGTTTATGTCTGCTGTAATCTATATGTCACATTTAAAGCTTTGAGACATGTCTAATCCCGTTTTTCTTCTCACAGGAAATGCAATACAATTATCTAAATACGTACATCCACCATGTTCTATCTGGTGCAGGGGGGGCAAACTTTTATGACTCAGGGGCCACATTGACTTTCAATATTTGAGGAGGTAGCTTCAAATGCATGCATGTCAAACATAAACATATGACAGGCATTGTTGTTAAAACATCATTAATATGCATAGACTAATTCGCCACCTGGTGGAACGTCAGGCAATTACAGGTCAAATGAATACAGTAATTATGATGTGAATTGATTTGGACAATTCTGTACCCGGCCCGGATTAAAAGGACCAAGGGGTCCGGATGTGGTCCACAGGACATAGTATACCCGCTGCTGGTTAGGGTCTCCCGGGCTCATCCCGGACTCATTTCCGGTTCCGTGACTCGCACTTCTGGTTTGGTGGCCATCTATCTATCTGTCTGTCTGTCTGTCTGTCTGTCTGTCTGTCTGTCTGTCTGTCTGTCTATCTATCTATCTATCTATCTATCATCGCCTGTGATCTGATACCGGACTGTTTTGTGGAATTTTGCCCGCCCCCTTTTGCTTATTTTGCCTTTCTTATTAAACGCTGTTATTTTTAAACGTGTTTACTTTGTTCGTATCCTCCTTCTGGGTCCTCTATTCATCCCATTCTTGACTAAATGTTTTGGTTTGTGATGGAACCTATTACAATATCTGCAACGGTCTGGAAGGTTAGTTATGTCAGAGCGGCTTCTACTAAACTAGAATTAAGCATTCAGCAGCATCGGTGTAAAAAAAAATTATTAGCCATTTAATGAGCCACTAAGAAATCAATGTGTCGCCTTAATAATCGTGTCATTATTAAACACATCATGATGTTATCAAGAATCTGATGTGGAAGGAAAAAATGCTTTAGGTAATATGCAGAGCACAGACCCAGATTGGATTTTTCAGGGGAAGGGGGGAGGGGGGGATTGCCAAAATGTTTCTTTTTGACATACATGACATACTAAAAAACAAAGAAGCGTTGGAAAATTGTGCTTAAAAATGTCAAGGTTTGCCTTTTTAAATTTATTTTATAATGATAACAACAATAATAATGATAACAACAATAACAATAACAATAATAATAATAATAATGACGACAACAACGACGACAATAATAATAATAATAATAATAATAATAATAAAATGTATGAAAGTGTTGTTTATCTTGCAGCAAACCTACATTTTAGGGCTTTCTATGCTGTTTATTTTCTCCCTTTTTCTTTCATGAAGAAGAGATGTAAGGAGATCTGTAAGTATTGAGATATGATGTCTGGTGTCATAACTACCAAGAGGGAAAACTCATTCATCGTTGTCTCTGGAGAGAATGTAAGTGTGCTGAGAATCTCAATGGAGCTACGCCTTCTCAAGGGGTTTCAAACCCCAACTTAAAGCAGACCAATTAATTCCTAAGTGTCCTCTAAAGGAGTTTTTCTAGATTCGGACAGATGGACTGCAGTCTGCAGTACCAACCACACGTCTACAGCAGCATGTTCTCCCAGATACTCCAAATACCATGACATCGGCTTCACTGATAGCTTTTGTATTCTTTGCGGTCATCCATTCTATCTATCTATCTATCTATCTATCTATCTATCGATCTATCTATCTATCTATCTATCTATCTATCTATCTATCTATCTATCTATCTATCTATCTATCTATCTATCTATCTATCTATCTATCTGTATCTATCTAAATATCTATCTATCTATCTATCTATCTATCTATCTATCTATCTATCTATCTATCTATCTATCTATCTATCTATCTATCTATCTATCATTCTATCTACAGTATCAACTATTTATTAAAATTCTATCTATCTATCTATCTATCTGACATTCTATCTACAGTATCAACTAAAATTCTATCTATCTATCTATCTATCTATCTATCTATCTATCTATCTATCTATCTATCTATCTATCTATCTATCTATCTATCTATCTATCTGTCTGTCTGTCTGTCTGTCTGTCTGTCTGTCTTTTTGTCTGTCTGTATCTGACTCTGCATCTGTCTGCCTTTCTAACAATCTCTATCTATCTATCTATCTATCTATCTATCTATCTATCTATCTATCTATCTATCTATCTGTCTATGTCTGTCTGTCTGTCTGTCTGTCTGTCTATCTATCTATCTATCTATCTATCTATCTATCTATCTATCATTCTATCTAAGTATCAACTATTTATTAAACTATCTATCTATCTATCTATCTATCTATCTATCTATCTATCTATCTATCTATCTATCTATCTATCTGTCTGTCTGTCTGTCTGTCTGTCTTTCTGTCTGTCTGTATCTGACTCTGCATCTGTCTGCCTGTCTAACAATCTCTATCTATCTATCGACATTTCATCCATCCATCCATCCACCCACAGTCTGTATTAAAGACTGTGGTGATTTTACTCACTATTCCTTCTTCAGTGTTTCTCTCTCCATGTTCTTGACTGTAATATCTGTTGAAGGCCTTGAACTAGAAAAGGACAGAATGAATATGGACCGTCTGTCAGAAGCATGTGTACAAAATGACGAGTCCTTGCTTGTATGTCACTGTCCCCGTCAATCACAGTCACTATTCTCCAACCCAATCTGGACCCGCCCCCTTTATCATTTATCTTAGCTGACAGTTGTTTTATATCTCTTTATATATCTTTATAACTCTCTCTTTTTTTTTGAGTTTCCCAAAGCCACATTGAAGTCATTCATTTTCAGGTGAGCAGTGTAAACTATGTCTTGTTTTGAGTCTGTTTTACCCGCTTCATGTTATTACTATATTATTATTATTTCATATCTTACGGTAACTTTCTGCTCCAGTTTTCTGACCTTGAGCGTCGGTTTGACGGTGTCTTCTCGATGGAAACGAAAAGAACCATTTGGACCGACGCCATTCTCCAGCGTTGTGTTTGCGAAACACGGCCATGTCACGTTGGATATAAAGTGACAATCCTAATGATTTCTGTGTTGTTCTTGCCTGCTGTTCGGTAAATTTGTGCTGACGCTTTTGACACGTGCAGTTGTTGTTTTGTTTTTCCTTTACAGATAATCTTTTTAATGTAGCCAACATCTGTTTTAAATCCACAAAGCATATGCTTTACTAAAATAATAATGTCCATTTTTTTTTTAGTCCATGTAGACTTTAATTTTTTTAAACAAATAACTGAATAATAGGGTGCAGGTCCGTATTTTTCCGCACACCTGGATGCCTTTCGGACTACTTTTGCAGTTCCTGTAATTGTATTTGAAATTTGTTCAGCAGGCTATCATTGTTGCAAAATCACATAAGCACGGGGATAATGGTTCGAGTTTTTTTCATTTATTTATTTTTTTATGACTTTATTCATGCAAAATTACAACAAAATGGCTTGATGGCAATTTTCAGTGCGATTGTATTAACTGCTAGCTGCAATCTACCACCTGCAGTAACACAACAACCAACGTTCGAGCTTCTGCATGGCCAAAAATAAATAAATAAATAAAAAGATAAATAAGGGGGCACAGTGGCTTAGTGGTTACCACGTTCACCACACACTGCCAGGGTCCGGGTTCGATTCCCGTTTCGGCCATGTGTGTGTGGAGTTTGCAAGTTCTCCCGGTGGTTCAGGGGGTTTTACTCCTGGTTCTCCGGTTTCCTCCCGGTCCAAAAACATGCACGGTAGGTTGACTGGCACCTTGGAAAATTGTCTCTAGTGTATGAATGTGTGTGTGTGTGTGTGTGTGATGAGTTGGCATTCCATCCAGGGTGTATCCTGCCTTAATGCCCATAGACGCCTGATATAGGCACAGACTCCCCGTGAGCCAAGGAAAGATCGGATATAGCCGTAGAAGATGAATGAATAAATAAATAAATAAATAACATATCTTCAATCGCTATTTCTACGGCAGAACGACTGAGGCATTGATTCACTGTGCCTGTATATTCGCTGCCGTATTCATCCCATTAGGGTGAAAAATCCACAGCCTGACCCAAAACCCAACAGAGCAGACCTGTCCTCCTTTGATTACTTCCTCCAGGGATGTCCCATAAACTCGGAATGACAGCCCGAAGCCTTTGCATATGGAAATGTAAGCGTCAGCAGACTGTCCGCCCTGACGCTCGCCACTTGATTAGTTTGCTATGAGAATGACCTGACAGCGCCGTGACTTCGTTTATCACCTTCTCTCTCCTTTAACATTGAGACTAAATGAGTTGTCCGTCATCATCGTCAGACCAAAGCGAGCTGACCTTTGCGCTCAAAAGCCAAAAGCGGGCTTTTTATCCCGGGGGAGGTTGCACAAAACACGCACGAACGCACGTTTGCTCGGTGTTCAGCTATTAAAAGCTGAGAATGTACACGGATATATACCGTCTATAGAAATGCGAGTGTAGCTAAACATCTATCACACCGGAACACTGTTGCACTCCGTTCTCTCTTCCATCAGCAACATTTCATGCGGGGGGGAAATTAATCTACATGTTTGAATCTTTAATCTCCTTATATCCAAGTCCTATCTCCACTGCAATCTGCACTTTAATTCCATTTCCGGGTTTTTTTTTTTTTTTTTTTTTTTTTTTTTTTTTTTTGAAGAGGATTACCGTTGATTGAGAGAGGATCACGGCATACTTACAGGAAAGGTCACCTTCCGAGAGTACGGATTGGAATTGTACATAGGCACTGGGAATACCTTTAGTGGCGGCATCCCTGGGTTCAATCAGGGGTGAAAAGATTAGCTTGAAAATTTCCTTGTGGAAGGGGACAGTGTTGGGGAGGAACTAGTTACTGCATTACGTAATTTTATTACAAAATTAAATGTAACAGTGATTCGTTACAGTCACTGAGGAAAAATGTGTCATTAAATGACAGTAACTTATGAAAATGTTAAAGATTACAAATAGGGTTCCAAAGTCCGGGCTGTAGACATGATTTTCAACTGAAAGGTGATTTGGATTTGAATTATGACAATCCGCTGTAGTTTCATTTAGAAAAATAGAACCGAGGGTTTTTTTTCCGAGGGTTTGAACATTTTTTCCTTAGAATGTTAACTTAAAGCGCCACCTAGTGGACAGATGAAAGAAATCGAAAATCAGTAATCAGTTATTTTACTTTTATAAAGGCTATTACATTTCCAAAGTAACCTTCCCAACACTTCTAGCGTGTATATATATTATATATATATATATATATATATATATATATATATATATATATATATATTATATATATATATCAATTGAAATATATTCAAATATCCCTGGAAAGATGTCTGGACCCTGCACCAAAGAACTAGCATGTCATCCTCAGTTGCGTTTCTGGAGTAAATCATTTGCTCGAACAAAATTTTAGAATGTGACTACAAAGTATACACTCTATATTATACACCAGTGCATACCAAGTCTACGTGCTTTTTGCTGCCCTGGGTCATACGATTTGTTCACTGGCTGAATCACTGAATTTCGACAATATATATATATCATAGTCTTAATGATGAATCCAGAATCCTGCCATAGACACTTCCTTCTATTTTTAAAAGGGTTCAGAGTAAAAATGCAGAGTAGTAACCATTAAACAGTGGTTTATAATAGACGATTAATTTTTTTTACCGTTAAAAAATTCACCGTAAATGTAATCCATTTCCTTTAGAGAACTGAAACTGGTTGTCCACCGACCAGCCCCATCCATCCGACCTGACCCGGAGCAATCGCCATGAAGAATGACTTTAAGATCCTCTAAATGTAGGAATAGTAATATAGTGAAATAATACAATATGCACTAATACATTGTAAAACAAACTGAGATTTATTTAACACTAGTATTATTATTATTATTATTATTATTATTATTATTATTATTGGTAGTAGTAGTTGTGGTATATATTATGTATTTATCATTACTACTTTTTATTTTGCCACTTAAATGGCGCAGATCATCGTATGAATTGAAATATTACACAAAGATCACCGAAGAATAAAAGATGATAAATGCAAAAAGTTTCATTTATTACAAAAAATTAAAAAGCAGTTTTTTTTTCCCTTTGCATACGAACAAAAACAATGCAAATTCTATTTTAGGATTGCTTAGAAAAAGAAGAAGACAAAAAAAAACAATCCTATAGAAATGGTAGTCTCTCAGGAGAGCACTTTTCTCCGTTCACAGAGCATTGTTGCAAAAACAGGAAGAGGCGTTTCAGATGACAAGTGAGCCATTTGATTTCCTGAGCTTATAAACATCTTCTTTGTAAAGGAATAAAAAAAATAAATAAAAAATCCTACGTATACCTGAACAGAATCCTCCTATTGTTTCTACATCTCATACCTGTCTACTCACCCACCTCCCTTTATCTCGTTCCTGTACCTGCTCATCCCTTCTTTGCACGGTATCGGTATTAAGCCCTTTGTGTGCTCCTTTTGAGTTCAATAAAGATCTCGGAGAGCTCTACGGAGGTCACGGCAGGCACGGGTCTTCGGCAAATAAGAAATTGCAGCGGGTACAATTAAAGACGGAGAGCTGCGGATGTCTATAGACTTTGCCGTGCCGTGTTTGTAAAGCACTCTCTGGAGTGTTTTACGTACAGATTCACAAGCCGAGTGAGAGAAGTGATGTATAAGCGTGTGTGTGTGTGTGTGTTCTAAAATTCAATCTCCGTTATTGAGTTAAAGAATCTTTACCTGGTTTTCTAATCAGCTCATGCAGGACAGTGTGCAACACCTATTCAACCCCCCAACCCCCCACCCCCGAATGGCGGCTAAGTCGGGTGTGAAGGTTGCATTCTTTTAAATTGATAAATAGTTTAATTGCATCTTCTCTGCCGGCGTGTTTGTTTGCCAAGGCCGCGGCGTCAAAGGGGAAATCGGTATGAATTTAATGAGAGGTGAGTGCGAAAGCGCACGATGTCTTTTATTTCACGTACGGTACTGCGCGGCATTTTTTTTTTGTGTGTGTGCTGCAGCTTGGAAATCAATAACGGAGAGTACATGTTACATAATTGGGGAGAGAAGCAGAAAATACACTATGGACAAAAGGTGTTTAGATGCTTATAAGATTATTATTATTATTATTTTTAGTAGTTTTCGCTGACTGGCTAAAGTGCTGCTTTATGAACTATTTCTATAGCTCAGTGTCGCATTTCCTTTTTTTTTTTATTAATAAGTAATTATTTATTCATGAAGCATGCATTCATTCATTTCTTCATACACTTGTTTCCCTTCAGTAACCATTAATAGATCAGAATGAATGACTATCCAACGTACACCACTGGTTTAAACACCAATCTATGTGTTACTATGGAAATGGGCTTTAGAATGTCTGTATTTTCTGTAAATAGTATATTATGGAGGGGGCATGGTGGCGTAGTGGTTAGCACGTTCGCCTCACACCGCCAGGATCCGGGTTCGATTCCCGTCTCGGTCATGTGTGTGTGGAGTTTGCATGTTCTCCCCGTGCCTCAGGGGGTTTTTCTCCGGGTTTCTCCGGTTTCCTCCAGGTCCAAACCTTGGAAAAATTGCATGTAGTGTGTGGAAAAATGTGTGTGTGTGTGTGTGTGAATGTGTGTGTGTGTGTGCCCTGCGATGGGTTGGCATTCCATCCAGGGTGTATCCTGCCTTAATGCCCATAGACGCCTGAGATAGGCACAGGCTCCCCGTGACCCGAGGGAAGATCGGATAACGCGGTAGACAATGAATGAATGAATGAATGAGTATATTATGGATCCCTATCATTTTACTGCTACTGCATTTTTTTACTCCTTCTATATTTTACTGCTAGTTATACATCTCTGTACAACTATGTATGTAACAAATAAAACTTGAACTTTAATGGATTTAAGCTCCTGGACATACAATCTTTAAGACACTATTCTTGAAATGGCTTTACGTGTAACCCATAATATACACTATTCATTCATTCTTCTTCTACCGACTTTATCCGACTTCTTCTTCTTCTTCTTCTTCTTTATCCGACTTCTCTCTCAGGTGACGGGGAGCCTGTGCTTATCTCAGGCGTCTTCGGGGCATCAACGCAGGATACACCCTGTATGGAATGTCAAACCATCGCACGGCACCCACACATACACACACACACTCACATTCATACACTAGGGACAATTTTCCAAGGTGCCAATCAACCTACCGTGCATGTTTTTGGATCGGGGAGGAAACCGGAGAAAAACCCGCAGAGAACATTCAATCTACACACACACACACACAGTGAATTGAACCCCCGACCCGGGAGGTGTGAGGTTAACGTGCTAACCACAAAAGATTCTATAATGTACTGTACATAGAGGATAAATATGCATGGATTACACGTTACACATGTATTGAAATATAAGTGGATGTTTGTATTTAATTCGTACATTCTGTAAAGATTGAATATGTTGAGGCGATAACATGCTTTTTACTCCTGCATTGTTTTTTGGCAAAGTAGGGCCATTGTGTACCACGACACGCTACAAGATCATTTAAAGGTGCAATTACATGCATAACACCAGATGTGTTCAAATGAGCTCATTTTGAGTGTGTGTGTGGGGGGTTCCATTTTTCTAAAGTAGACACAGCGCTCACACATTTACATTTACAGCAGACGCCCTTATCCAGAGCGACTTACAACTGAGCAATTGAGGGTTAAGGGCCTCGCACAAGGGCCCACAAGTGGCAGCTTGGTGGTGGTGGGGTTTGAACCCATGATCTTCCGGTCCAGAGTCCAACACCTTAATCACTGGGCTACACACCTCACACAACCAATCTCGTGTTCATCTTGTGGACCTATAAAGTAGCCTTGCAACTAAATCTTCATATAAAAATTGGGTTTACTCGTGTTCTCTTTGACTAATAGTGAAATTTGTTTGCTGATCTGAAACATTAAAGTGTGACAAACATTGCAAAAAGAGAAAATAAAGGGAAATAAAGTATATAAAATAAAGTATTCCCCTGTAATATTTCTGAAGATCCTTTAGTTTGGATCCCGAGTCTGGAGGTGAATTTTAAGAAATACAGAAGCAACAAGAAGGGCATGTCAAAATGGTACTGCACTTGGTTACCCACTGGTGGTATCATTGTGGTCATGGGCTTTAAACCTGCAATCTCCTGGTCCAGAGGTCTTACGACTGAGCCACCAACTCCCATTCTTCTGTCCTGTGTCGTTTCGTCAGTGACTTCCCTAGCTGAATGAAGCACGGTGGTGGGCAAACTACGGCTACATCCGGCCCCTTGGTCCTATTAATCCAGCCCATCGAAGATTGCTATATCAAATCAAATAATAATCATGACTTCATTCATTTGACCCTGTCCTGTAATTGCCTGACGTTCCACCAGGTGGCGCATTAGGCGCGATGATACGTTGAGTATTAACATGAATGCCTTTTATATGTTTCTGTTTGATATGTATTCATCTGGTGCTAGCCTGGTCCCATCTGTCAAATTTTAGATATCAATGTGGGCCCAGAGCGAAAAAGTTTGCCCCCCTCCACCCGTGATCTAGTTGCTATGTGTGCTCTGTTCCGGTTGAAGTGGTTATACCAGGAATTACATCATTCATGAAGTCAAAAAAAAAACTTTCCGAAATATGGGAAAACGCATACATTTGGTGCATGATGCAATACGCAAGAATATGTTTTTTTTTAATCAGTGCCCTGTGAAAAAGTGCACATTATCATACTTTTCTGAATTATGTTAGATTACATTTATATTAAATGCAATGAGTAGAACTTTTTTTACACCACTTAAGTGGGAATTTATTGCATCTTTATATGTACTTTCATTAATTAATTATAGTGTCTTTAAAGTATAGTTAAAGTACTTTAAAGCATTGCTCGGGTGGAAAAAAAAAAAGTGTGAAATGTCCAGCAAAAGGCATGAAAACAACTGATATGATCACAGAAACTGGACAAACAAACGATGAAAGGATTTGTGAGTGATTCATAAGACAGGAAGAGGAATTTGATCAGATAAAAGCTTATTAAGAAATCTTTCTGACAGACAAAAGAATAGTATTAAAAGAGGGGAGCTATAAAAAAAAGCCACTGTTGAGAAACAGATACTTGAAGCTGCTGGAGTCTCTGGAGGCTTAAGAACTTCTCAATTCAGGATCTCAAAGAAAAGCTCCTAAATAAACTCCCAACTAAAAAGCTCTTAACTCTGATATATATATTTTTGTCTTTGTAAGTGTTTTTGCTACTTATTGTATGGTGTCCTTGAGTTTTGTGAAAGGTGCCTATTAATAAAATGTATTATTATTATTATTAGCATTATTATTAATATACTAGAGGGGCACGGTGGCTTAGTGGTTAGCACGTTCGCCTCACACCGCCATGGTCGGGGTTCGATTCCCGTCTCAGCCATGTGTGTGTGGAGTTTGCATGTTCTCCCCGTGACTCAGGGTTTTTTTTCTCCAGATTCTTCGGTTTCCTCCCCCGGTCCAAAAACATGCACGGTAGGTTGATTGGCACCTTGGAAAATTGTCCCTAGTGTATGAATGTGTGTGTGTGTCCTGCGATGGGTTGGCATTCCATCCAGGGTGTATCCAGCCTTAATGCCCATAGACGCCTGAGATAGACACAGACTCCCCGTGACCCGAGGGAAGATCGGATAAAGCGGTAGAAAATGAATGAATGAATGAATTAATTAATTAATTAATATACTAATGGAATACTTGAAATCTGTTTCGTAAAACTATTTGAATAAAACAAAACAATTATTATATCCATGTTCAATGCAGTAAAATTGATGTGAATCTTGAAGTTCATTATAATCATTTTAAAGTGC
The DNA here is from genome assembly GCA_030449085.1 of Kryptopterus vitreolus. Lineage (NCBI taxonomy): Eukaryota > Metazoa > Chordata > Actinopteri > Siluriformes > Siluridae > Kryptopterus > Kryptopterus vitreolus. Next base: position 11,603,607 of record JACRUU010000022.1, read on the forward strand.
ATTCGGCACTTTAAATCTGTTTTGAAAAAACAAACAATAGAAAAGAGAAATAGAAAATAAAACAGAAATAAAAAAGCAAATAGACAATAAATAATACTCACACTCTACTCTTCAGCATGTCCGGAGTGTGATGTTTAATGCCTATAATGAAAGAAAGTTTAAAACATATGGATTTGTTTGAATGTAGAAGACTTGTGCATTTACAATACACATATTTGTTGTTATGCATAGTTATAGTTCATATTACAACTATGAACTTGTCTGAAAATCCTACTTGATCAATGCACTGATTCAAAATACAAGATTTGAATATGTATGTAAAGCAAAAGAAGCCCATCGTACAATGCACTGATGCTATGTAGTTTCAAAACACAACATGTTTTAATGGACATTTTAATTTGCATATCAATATCCGTACTTTACTCTCTCCTAGGACTTTTCTCGGATATTTTGTTCACACCGGTGGTTTCTTGCTCGCTCGCTGACGAATCGATCGCACCTGGAGAGTTGTGCGCATCGCCGCAACATCAGTAGTTATGTAGCACCGGTGACAACTGTTTCCCAGCAGGACCCGTAATCCCCGTTCTGCAGTCCATCTGGGAACAACTTAAGACAGCTCCCATTACGAGGACAAATCCTTTAGCGTTGGCGGCATCTCGCGAGACGCGCTTATCAATACGGGTTCTTGTTCCTTGTACGGCGCATGCATTATTGATGTCTAGCTTACTCTCAACGGACTCGATCCCATCGGAGCGGCCGACTGAAGACGTCCATGACTCAACCGATGCCTGGCGGTAACTCTGGACTTAATGTATCGATGTAGGACAGGAATGGATGTTCCACTAAACAGCAAAAAAAAAATCTATTTCGCATTTAATTCGGCGGCATCGCAATTCAAGGTGATTTCAAAGTTTCGTGAGAGAGGAGATTTTCATGGCGGGGCTTTTTCATAAACCAGGTATCAATGAGCTATCGAAGATAAAAGTGTTTTTTTGTTAAGCTAGATATGAATGATCATTTAATGCAGGGGTATTCAATAAGTTTGTCATGAAAAGTATCCCAAATGAGTACCCGAGTATCAGTGATGACACAACAACAATATAAGTTGAATTTCTGCAACTTACATTAAAACATGTTTATATGTTTTATTTTGAAGCATAACCAAATCAGTAGGATTTTCTCCATTTAAACAAGGTCATAGTTGTCTTTATACTAGATATGACTTTGTCACCGTGGGCTATTCCCGGAGGTCCAGAAGAAATTACCTCCGGAGACTTAAGGGTAAGGGGGCACGGTGGTTTAGTGGATAGCACGTTCGCCTCACACCGCCAGGGTCCGGGTTCGATTCCCGTCTCGGCCATGTGTGTGTGAAGTTTGCATGTTCTCCCCCGTGCCTCAGGGGTTTTTTCTCCGGGTTCTCCGGTTTTCCTCCCCCGGTCCAAAAACATGCACGGGTAGGTTTGATTGGCACCTTGGAAAAGTGTCCCTAGTGTGTGAATGTGTGTGTGTGTGTGTGTGTGTGTGTGTGTGAATGTGAGTGTATGTGTGCCCTGCGATGGGTTGGCATTCCATCCAGGGTGTATCCTGCCTTAATGCCCATAGGCACAGGCTCCCCGTGACCCGAGAAGAAGATCGGATAAAGCGGTAGAAGATGAATGAATAAAATGAATGAATGACTTAAGGGTAAATGGCTAAAGGTAGATTATTTCAAAATTTTCCCGCCCAAAAGCACCAAAAAAATATCGTTAAGTAGACAATTGTATCCAGACTGCACAGAGATAAAAGGATAGATGGATGGATCAATGGATGGATGGGTGGATGGAGGGATGGATGGGTGGGTGGGTTGTATTGTATTGAAAGTCTTTGGATATTGTATGATGACATTTTCCCTTCACTTGAATCTCGGAGGCCCAAGTTCCAGCAGAAGATCTGAGGTTCAAATCCCATGGCCACCAAATGAACAAGGCCCTTATCCCTCTGGATAAGGGCGTCTGCCAAATGTTGTACATATAAATGCATGTGTTGGAGTGGGAGATCTCTCACTATAGAGCTCTGAACCTCAACCCTTCCCCAACACCTTCCAGATGAACGTGATTTTTTTTCTTTTACTCTTATATCTAAATGATCCCAAACCTCCTCAAGTCCACTCCAAAATGTAATGGAACACCTGGAACGTCTCACATGAGTACTGGGTATTATTCTAAATGTAAAATGGGATGTTTAAAAAAAAAAAAAACACACAGGAATTTTATGGCTGCACTCTTTTGCCCATGTAATATAGATATAGTGCAACCAAAAAAAAAGGTGTCATGTGACTACAACACATTATAATGCTGAGGAGATTTTTAAGCCTTTCAATTTCATTATAATACATTTTGTAATAATGGGTTTTGGAAAGAGAGAGAGAGGAAAAAGAAATGAAAAGGGATGAAAAGGTTTTTTTTTTTTTTTTAAATAACAAATTAGAATGGGTTGAGAGAACATAAGGACAAGACTTCTCGAGGCAGCATTTGACATGCCTTTTTTTTTTCAATTTCCAACATTGTGCAATTTAACAATTTGGCGCTTTAAGGTGCACCCAGTTTTTCGGTGAGTCTTTCTCATTACCCGGGTTCCGACGAACGAGCTTCGTTTTTTTGCGAAGCATGCGTGTCTCCTCTGGGTGCATAATTACATATGATTTCATCGGGGATCCACTCAGCTCGAGGTAACAAGATGAATGATCTGCGCGTTTACCTCATTTATTTTCTAATATTCACAGTCTACTCTTCAGCGTTGCCCAGGTCTGATGTTTTATGCCTTTAATGAAAGCCCTGGGCTCCCAGGGTGTTTGATGTACTATTTAGATTACAGCGGGCCCGAGTAACATTCCGTGTTTAAATGAAAAGGAGAGCGACAGCCAGAGACGGCGCGAGAATAAGCAACGAGACAGGACCATGACATAAAATTCTAACCTGTGCAATGAAGATTAATGGTGGTGCGCAGATCCACCGTGACTCCATTAAAAGAGATCTAAGCAAAAAGAAAACAAACAGATTGATGCCGAAGCCGTGGGAAAGCCGGCGCTCTGATTGGTCGGGAAGTCGACGGATCTTTGTGCCACCTTTAATTCAAATCACATTTATAGCATTTGGTAGACGCCCCTATCCAGAGCGACTTACATTTGCAATACAGAGCAATTGAGGGTAAGGGCCTTGCTTCAAGGGCCCACTAGTGGCTGCTTGGTGGTGCTGGGATTTGAACCTGAAACCTTCTGGGCCAGAGCCCAGTGCTTAAACACTGAAAAATAAAATAAAATAGAAAAGGGCCCTGCTTGAGGACCCAGCAGTGTAGCTAAAGAAGGTGGTAGCGTAGGGGTTAAAGGACTGGGCTCTGGACAGGAAGATCTCAAATTCTAGCCCAACTAATCTGCCACTACAGGGCCGTTGAGAAAGGCCTATTTTCAGCAAAGCGGAGCGACAAGACCGGGCGCAAGCTGACGAGCGGCGGGTGCACTCGGGCGGACGCGAAAAGACCCGAATAGACCTGAGAGAGGCGGGCCGATCTTCGAGCAAGAGACAGATGGAAAGGGGCAAAAGCTGCGTGCCATGCCGCGAGTGGGCGTCGACGGGCGTCGGAGGTTGGCTCTACGGCTCGTGAGACTGTGGGTGTGTCCCGGTGTGAGTAGGAGGGATGGAAATCACCGGGACATGCATGGAAAGTAATGAAAAAATATCTCTCTGCTTGGTGATCGATTGTCTGTTTCTCAGGTGCACATTGCACAGCATATAGACATACGGTAGGTTACGGGTCAATGTTATTTTGTGTTTGTGTACATGTCCTGCACTGTTTTGTTTTTGCGCTGTTTGCACCAGGTTGTGCACTTTATGTAGCTAGGACTAATCTAGTCTAGTCCTCAGCTCTGTGTTTTGCAGCTTCACGTTGTGTGATGTTATTTTCGGGAGAAGCTTTCGTCTTGTATCACTGTGTGCTGTGTCATATATATATATATATATATATATATATATATATATATATATATATATATATATATATATATATATATATATATATATTCATCTACTACGGCTATATCCGATCTTCCCTCGGGTCACGGGGAGCCTGTGCATATCTATCTCAGGCGTCTATGGGCATTAAGGCAGGATACACCCTGGATGGAATGCCAACCCATCGCATGGACACACACACACACACATTCACACACACTTCATACACTAGTGACAATTTTCCAAGGTGACCAATCAACCTACCGTGCATGTTTTTGGACCTGGGGAGGAAACTGGAGAAAAAAGAAAGGGAAGAAAAACCCGGAGAAAAACCCTCTGAGGGACGGGGGGAACATGCAAACTCCACACACACACACACACACACATATATATATATATATATATATATATATATATATATATATATATATATATATATATATATATATATATATATATATATATATATAATATATAGCTGAAATGACAATATTAACCTCTTGACTTGACTAGTGGCACTATTGCCAAAGCCAGCTCCATGGAGATCTGGTATACATGGGTTGGAGCATGGTTTCAATTCTATTGGGATGAAATGGAATGATGACTGCACACCTCGACTTCCATCAATACCCGAACCCTTCATTCCCTTATGGTGGAATGAGAATGTTTGTGTTTGCATGCTACTTAAATGTAAAAGGAATGAGAAATTTGTATAAGGGAGGTGTGCAGCCCAGTGGTTAAGGTGTTTGGACTCTGGCCCGGAAGATCATGGGTTCAAAACCCCACCACCACCACCAAGCTGCCACTAGTGTAGCCCTTGAGCAAGGCCCTTAATTCTCAAATGCTCAGTTGTAAGTCGCTCTGGATAAGGGCGTTTGCCAAATGCTGTAAATGTACAATAATAATAATACTGCTAATAGACTCTGCCATGGTCTACGCCTGCCCTCTAAAAGATTTCTCTTTTTAAGTTCATCATTGATCCTCCCACACATTTGCAAGATGTTCATCTGCGTCTTCTATTCATTAGGTTAGAGCTGACAATTGGAATTTGCATGCCGTCTTCCTGGAGAAATTTGCAACCCTAAGTCTTCATTAGGTGATGGATATTCTGGGTCCCAGCGGAGAAAGCGCCGGTCGATCGTGTTCGGCTTTGAGACGAGTGACAGCGCGCAAAGAGGAGTGTCAGCAGCCGGGGCGGCTGAGGGAGGCAGGCAGGCGTATGACACCCAGATGATAATGCCTGACAGTCATGATGGCACTGTCTAAACCTTGTCGCTGTCACTGAGCTCCAGCCGTCCTTCCAACATGGCTGCCACTCACCAGGCTACAAGTGCAAGTTGTTTTTCTTGTCTTTCTTTCTTCACCCGCACAGGATTAAACACTTTATCTGAATGGATTTTTAATTTATCTTCACTTTCTATTCCAAGATGAAGGACACACGTTGTTTGATTCCACCATCTGTGCCGAACATACCGGACCATGTTTGCCTAGCCTTGGTCCTCATTAGGATTCCTCTGATGGAGTTTCTTTCTCTTTTTTTTTTATTTTTTGTTCTAGTTGTTGTTGTTGACTGTTTATCGGTCTTTTTGAAAAAGCAAGGCACACTCTTTTCTTTTAATCAAAAATTCATCAAAGCGCCGTAAGATCAGAAGGTTAACTGTTTTCAAAGATATGTTTTTAGGGCTTTGCCTGGACATGTATGTAGTGCGCTAGGACGAGGATTCCTGTATTTTTCTTTTTTTTTCTTTTTCCCCACTCAACTTTCAGGTGTTAAGGGTTTCGAAAATAAAAAAGCGAATGAAAAATATCTCGACGCTGGATTTATTTGAAGATAATGTTGAAATCATTGCACAACAAACTGCCAATAAAGTAGGTGTTTAACATTGATTTTCTGATTGGAAAGACACAGGTTCCTGTATTGCCACTCTACAGGACTTCGATCAAAACCCCCCCAACCCTTTTTTTTTTTGCTTCAAGGGGCATTTTATCATGGCTGACCCTACTCTAGCTGTGCACCCCAGTTTCCTAACAGAAATTTTATTTGATATTTGGAACATATTTTAGAGAGAGCCTGTGCCTATCTCAGGCATCTATGGGCATTAAGGCTGGATACACCCTGGATGGAATGCCAACCCATCGCAGGACACACTCACACATTCATACACTAGGGACAATTTTCCAAGGTGCCAAATCAACCTACCGTGCATGTTTTTTTTTGGACCGGGAGGAAACCGGAGAACCCGGAGACAGAAAAACCCTGAGGCACGGGGAGAACATGCAAACTAAACACACATATGACCAAGATGGGAATCAAACCCGGACCCTGGCGGTGTGAGGCGAACGTGCTAACCACTAAGCCACCGTGCCCCTCATATCTATACATCCTCTAGCTATATAGTGCGCAAGTATCTTCTTTCAGCTATCTTCTTTTCAGCTGCACCCATTAGAGGGCGCCACAGAGAATCATGTTTCTCCACGCTACCCCTGTTCTCTCCATCTGCCTCTTTCAACCCCAAACGACGTACCAAACACCGATCTAATTTATATATATATATATATATATGATATATATATATATGTGTGATGTATATATATATATATATATATATATATATATATATATATATATATATATATATATATATATATATATATATATATATATATATATATATATATATTCTATAAATATATATCTATCTAATTGATATATATATATCTATATATATATATATCTATATATATATATATATATATAAAATAAATCTTGACTTGACACCTATTTTCAGTTTAATTCACTAAACATTAGCCTATGAAGCTTGTCAAGCATGATTAAAGCCTGTTTATTTATTTACTTATGTATTTATTTATTTCATTTGAAGCATTATGAATGTTGACATGCCACACCAAAATACTGTGGTCTCAAACCACCGCTGTGTTTCCACTACCCTAAATAACACTGCGGTGATTTAATCTCCCCTGCTGTAGAAGCTCCTTAGGGGTAATAATCAGACGTGACCATTGTGCAAGTGACACAAAGCCATTGTAGATCTATGACCCTCCACCCAGAGGAGCCTGTGGCCCTTACAACAGGGTCACAGGTACCATGCTGTTCGACATCCTTGGCTTCAAATCATATTTGTATGCATTAAGTAGCTACAGATTCACTTAGTCGGATTTTCCAGTAAGTTACAGCTGTCAGTACCCCGTCTCCACCCCGTCTTATCCCTAATGTTATGCGATTCCATTCTTTCGGTTCTTCCCTTGATTTCCTGGTGCATTTGAGGCTTTGTGTTCCTTTCTTCCAAAATATACATTCTGTCTTTCTACTGCTAGACATTGTTCAACCATGTATTTTGCCATCCTAGCCCTGTGTTTCTTTATTTTCTTTTTTATTTTGTTTCTTTTCCTCATTTTTGATTTCTCGTTTGTCGACTCAACTGAGTCGAAGGTTTGCATTTTAATCTTGTAATCAATCTTACCAGAGTTCATTTATTCTTAGAAGAAGACTTAAAGCACTATTTATATGTCGCATCTGCTAAATCTGCTGTATCTCAAATTTTTGTCAATATTATAATATATAATATAAAATATTGGATAAGACCCTAAACTCACACATTTTGCTCAAATATTTGTTTATATATCAAGTCTAAACTTAACTTAACTAAATCTATTTTTAAAACTCACTTTTTCAGTAGTTTTTACATGTGTTATTTTCTGTGATGTTTAGTTCCTTATGTAATTTATATATATATATATATATATATATATATATATATCTATATATATTATATATATTATATATATATATATCTATATATTATTATATATATATACATATATCGCCTCACAACGCCAAGGTATGAACCCGCCACCGGGTTCGATTCCCGTCTCTGGCTATGTGTGTGTGGAGTTTGGATGTTCTCCTCCGTGCCTCAGGGAGTTTTTCTCCGGGTTCTCCGGTCCCCCCCCCCCCCCCCCCCCCCCCCCCGTCCAAAAAACATGCACAGTCGGGTTAATTGGCACCTTGGAAAATTGTCTCTAGTGTGTGAATGTGTGTGTGTGTGTGTGTGCCCTGCGATGGGTTGGCATTCCATACAGGGTGTATCCTGCCTTAATGCCCATAGACGCCTGAGATAGGCACAGACTCCCCGTGACCCGAGGAGAGAGGGGAGGGCCCGAGAAGATCGGATATATAGCGGTAGAGAAGATGAATGAATGAATGAACACACATATATATATATATATATATATATATATATATATATATATATATATATATAATATATATATAATATAAAAAAACAAATAATATAATATTAATATTGTATAATATTAACAATAAATATACATTTATTAGTATTTTTTCTCCTATACACTTGGAGAGAACTATATAGTGCTATATAAAATCAAGAAGACTATTATTAATAGTACATTATTTGGAATAAATTTGATCTAAAACTTTGAGCATTGCCTCAAAGCAGCGTTAGAGAATGTAAGAATTCTACAGCGTGGGCCAGGGGAAAAGTAGCCCGCAAGCTTGGCAGTGGTTTTAGACGTGGCCTACTTTTTTCATGGCCCACCATGTAGAATGAAAAAAATATAAATAAATGAAATAGAAATTAATTTTGTGTATTTATCCCTGATATGCAAGCCTGGGGTGACCGTGGCACGAAAAATACTCCCTTAGATGTAAATATCTTAAAATGCCTGTATTGCATGTAAACAAAAATGAAGACGCTTCGACCTTTCTGTTTCCTTGAAACATTGCAGCAATGTTGGGGCATCATTTTTTTCATATATATAAACACATATTTATATTTATAATACATATTCATATTTATTTGTAAAGCATATTTTACAGTAGAGCACTGACTCAAAGCAGATCTGCACAAATAAATTAGAAATAAGGTTATATAAAAGAATGTGTAGGTTTATTGCAGTAAAAACTTTTTACATAATAATTTTTACATAATAATAATAATGAGCGAGGGAAAGTAAGGAAAAAGTTCCCTGAGGAAGAAACCACACGAGGAACCAGAAGCCATCTTAATTTAAGTGGCACCAAAAGTCCATTCATTGCAGTTTCATTGTTGAGGAGTTATAGTTATAGGTATGTCAAGTCAAGTAGGGTTTATGTCATTTGAACAATGTACAGTGCAGTACACAGTGAAACTAAACAAAGGTGCTACGTCAAACAACATAAATTAACGCTGGACATCGAATTACACGTAACTCGTGTAAACGTAAAACAAAATAGGAAAAAAAAGAAAACCGAACTAAAAAAAAACAAATAAACAAGATAATAAACAATCCTCTATATTGGTGTAAACAGTGTGAACATTCACTGAGGTAGAATAGGTTGCAAACAATGTGTTTTTGTTGTTGTTTGTAAATGATGCATGCATAGTATACTGTTATTATTACTGTTATATTAGTATTACAGTCCAAAACTAGTGTTTTCACATACACTAGCTGGCCGCTTTACTAGGTACATCTGTCCAACTGCTCATTAAAGCAACTTTCTAATCAGCCAATCACATGTCAGCAACTCAACTTTCAGTCCAGTAGTACCAACTGACGATTGACCAATCGTGTCAACGTCACAATACCTATTGTATTGTTGCTGACCATGCCCATCCCTTTATGACCACAGCGTAACCATCTTCTGACTAGCCCACTATGTCATAAAGTGCGGATCATCTCAGACTGGTTTCTTGAACATGACAATAAGTTCACTGTGCTCAAATGGCCTCCAACAGTCACCAGATCTCAATCCAATAGAGCACCTTGGGGATGTGGTGGAATCGCATCATGGATGTGTAGCCGACAAAAATCTCGACAAAAAGCCGACAACAAGGAACTGGATTTTTCCAGTTCCTTGTTGAGTCTATGCCACAAAGGATTAAGGCAGTTCTGAAGGCAAAAACCCAGAACTATCACCCAGAACTGTACCTAATAAATTGGCCGGTGAGTGTAGATTCAGTTTTGAGAGCGCTTTCAATGAGCTATGTTCTCGTTGACTGTCTCACTGTGGGCGGAAAGTCAAACTATAGAGAAAATTATGCGTTTTCAAGCAAAATCTTGGGATTTGATCATATACTGGAGCTTTAACTCAAATGCTGAGGGTGCTATGAAAATTTATTTCTCATTGTAATTAAACTGATATGAGAAACTGAGGTTTTAAATAAAATAAATGACCGGACAAGAACACACCTCCTCAACATATACTGTACACATATTATGGCTCGGGGAGGAAAACCAAGCCTCGTTTAGAAACTCATTACTGCATTCCATCCAAAGTACTTTCACAAATCAACTCCATCTTCACCTAATCAACTAAATAATCCATGCACTCTGCAGACAGCTCTATAAATAATTCCATTCGCCATGGCAACTTGTATTAATACGTTTGCGCCATGAGTGAAGTAACGCGCCGTTCTTTTAATCGCATTTGTTCCTGAAGGCTTTCAAAGGGGTGATATGCTTCTACGACTTGTGCAAGGTTTTAATCTATGCTTTTTTTTATAAACATCCCTGTTCATTGTCCTGGGAGAAGATTTGCGTTTGCATCGTCTCCTCTTTTAAGGGCTAAAAAGGCGGCCAACGTAAAGAGCTTGGCTTATAAGAGAATCCGATGAAGGGAAATGTCTTCATAGCAGTCGATTGGTAAGTGTTTATTAAAATGCACCGTCATGCAGAGACAAGGATGTACGGCTTTAATCAGGCCACACTGGGAAATAACATGGGTCAAACTCCAGGAGTGCACTAAAGGGAGGGGGGGGGGGGGGGGGGGGGGATAAATCTCCGGGAAAATAAAATAGGAAACAAAACAAAAAACATTGTGATATGACTTGGGCGTCAAGATGCAATTACTTTGCTGACATTTAGTTCCCCTATTTCTGGGGACTCCTGTCAGACAAAGCCACGTCGAAAACAGCTCATTTCGATGAGCACATTTTCACAGAAGCGATAGCAGTACCCCAGATGACGCCGAGTCGAATGAAAGAAAATAGCATTACTTATGCGTTTTACTCGAGCAAGGATGACCAGACTCATGACGGGTACAGGAACTGAATAGAAGAATGTACAATTGGGGAGAAAAAAAAAAGTTGTCCGGAAGCTGGAGGCCCATTTAACGGGACAACAATCTGCAACACATAAGATGTGTAGAACTATAGTGTTATCAATGCAAAAAGCATGTGATTAATCAGGTAGTGTGGGATGGACGGACGGACGGGCGGAATTCTGGCGCTATATAGGCAGCGCGCAGTGTGCCGGTTGGATTTGACCGATCGACTCCAGAAAATGTCTTGTGCATCGCCAGTTATACCATCCTTTTGTTTAACGCAAAAACCAAACCAAAACAGAAATAGACCTGATTAGTCTTTTGGTCAGCCACAGCATGAGTTATTGTGAGGGGGTGTAAATGAAGTGGCACATGCAAGAATACGGATGATGAAAAGGGAAAGTTGTAGTATTTGTGCGGTTCTCCGCAAATCCACTTGTATTACTCATGCTTCTACTTCCCAGTGTTAACCTGCTATTACCGGTCGGAACGTGCTTATGTGTAGTGAAAAAAATCGGGGCGAGTTTAGTGCAGAAAAAAGTTGTTTTTGATTGAAAACATGGCTGCGAAATATTTTGTGGAAAATCCTAGTTATGAGGCTCTCGAGACTTGTAAGAAAGATAAATTAATTGTAATATAAGGCCGTAATATCAGGAAAGCTCGTTTTTGCGCATGTAGTGGATTTGGGACTCCTGCTTGTGCAGCTGGTTGTGGATAAAACCAGTGAGTCGGTGGCGGACGCCGCGGTTACTGTTGAACCAGCTGCTTCTGTGAGTGAAGGCTCGGATAGAAGAGAATCGTTGCCTCAGTTTGAAGGTTCGGCAGATCGCCGCTTCACACTGCGTGTTGCTCGTCTCTAAATGGAGGCAAAAGAGAAAGCTGAGATTCGGCACGCCGAGGCGGAGTTGAAACTGGATATTCGTAAACTGGAGCTGGAGAACGAGAGGGAGATTCGGTTCCGTGAGCCGGATATTAAAGCAAAGCAGTTCTCCCCAGTCCAGCCACGACGCCCGGTTTCCCCTCGAGCCCGCCGCTCCACCTGCCTCATTTCCCCCGCCGCCCTCTGCTGTTTCCGCACAGCTGATTGAACGTTTTCCTAAAGATATATGTGATTAAGAATACAATTTTACGGGTTTATAAACTTGTTCCAGAGGCATACCGGCAGGATTTTTCCGACCTCAAAGAAATCATCTTCTCAGGCGTTTGTGAGATTTGTGCGTGAGAAGGTTATTGTCTTTCATAAATAAGAATAAGGTGAATGATTATGCATCACTCCGAGAACTCATTTTACTGGAAGAGTTTGTGGATTTATTTAAATTGTGGTTTATTTAAATGAACGCGATGTTTCTACACCCTCTCATAAATTTCGCTTTAAATACACTTAGAAACGAAATTATAAATGAAAGTAGATCTAAACCCGTTCAAAGTAATCGTTCACCTCCGAGAGTTCGGGACACTCGCGGTGTTTTTATTGTCATTAGACTGGACACGTTGCACGTTTGTTGTTTATCACTAAAGCGCAAACAGGACGGAGCGCCTAAGCGAAGTGACTCTGCAGGTCCTAATAAAGCTGTTGCTTTTCCGGGTTCCGCGCAGCCCGATACTATTTATTTACAGGGACCAAACGTAGATCCTCGCTATCAGCCTTTTATCTTGGTTGGGAAGGTTCGGTTTCCTAACGAGGAGAATGCGGTGATTATTACAATTTTAAGAGATACCGGAGCAGCTCAGTCGTTTATTTTAACTTATTGTATTGCCGTTTTCGAGCGCTTCATTCTGCGGCTCTCATGCTGTTTGTGAGGGACTGGGGATGGGAAATGTAAAAGCACCATTACATGAATTGGAGTTATCTACGGATTTACTTTCGGGTAGATTTAGGGTTTGTCATGTGTTCTGCTTTGCCCGTTTGTGGGATAGATTTTATTCTCGGGAATGATATAGCAGGCGGTAATTCTAGTTTTTCCCAATTTTAGAAGTTCCGTTCCACAGCTTCCACCCTTTTTTTTTCCAACAGCATGTGTCTTTAAAAATCGAACTGATAATGTGGTTGCCGATGCATTGTCTCATTTGTGGTAATCTTTATTTTTATTATAATTTTTTTTTTTTTGCCTGCTTGTTTTCTCCCTCTGTCTCGGAAAGCAGGTGCCTGTCTGTCATTGGCGCGTTTCGAAGATCTGCCACTCGCTCACGGAAGCCGAACTTCACCGAATAGAGTCGGTGCTTCGTCGATTTAAGCGCCAACTTGGAGGAAGAGAAAAGAGGAAGATGCCTCAGATGTTTGTCTCTTAATTTAAATATGGCCACCCTGTTCGGTGTGTAGAGTTCCGGTGACCGCTAAGCACGTTGCTATATGTTTTATTCATGATCCGACTTGCTCATGTAGGAAGAGTCGTGTTTATTCACGCTAGTGTTAGAGGTGTTAGTGTTAGTGTCCCTCCTATGTGTATTTTGTTTATTTGTTCTTTGTTTTTGTTTTTTTAGGAGCCTAGAGGAAAATCATGCATACACAGAGTACATGTGACACACCAACAATAAATATTCTATTTCCAGTATGTCCGGAAAAACAAGGCTTATTTTCTTCAACCTCTCTCTGAAGTTCCATATGCAGATGTATTTGAAATAGAGTTAATGTATGTGTTCTTTGCATGTGGTACTATTTTTTTTCCTTCTTTTCTTATGAGTAATTCTAAAGAGTGGGATGAAGTACATGCCTTCAAATTGATGGTGATAGTTTTTAACTGTGTTCTGGCTTGAAAATGTTCAATATATATATATATATATATATATATATATATATATATATATATATATATATATATATATATATATATATATATATTATATTATTATTAGTTGTATGGCAAATGTTATGATGTTTAATTCTTGCAGTAAAAGTCTCATATGCCCGTTCCTGAGCGTAAAGCACACAGACACGTTAGAAATAAAGTGCACAACAATACATGCATTTCAGCACCTGGAAAATAACAATAAATATATTTGTGTCAAATTCCCCTTTCAAATGCCTCTGATGTACATATTATACACATGACTGTTAACGATATGGCTTAGCGTTTTCCTCAGTTGCTTCCGGGCGTTTCTCCCCAATCACAATTCTCAAAATGACTTGTTCACCCTCCACATCATTTAGTCACTTGTGCAAATCATTATATCAATTTCATGGTGATTTTAACAAATTGTACAAAATTAATTAATTGTAGTTAATTGTCTACAACCTTTCTGCTGTTTCCTACGTTATCACTTATTTGTCATGTTGATCGAAATATATGAGACTAGTTTCATCTATTTATTTTCATCTTTATATTTTGGTCTATCTATTTTTAACCCGCAAAACATTTAGGCACTAGTTTGTTGCGTAAATGATTGAATTCAAAATGCGTAAACCAGATTTCAACATGTCAAGCTTCTCTTCTTCGTAGTTCTATTAAACTTATTTTCTGTCTAGAATGATTAAGTTGTTCAGGTGAATCTTGAATGTTAGGGAGGGATGAATGTGTACGGCATCAAATCAAACAGAACTAGTTCCCTAAAATGGATTGAAGGTTTTGAACAGTTAATGGCACAGCAAAACACAAAATGACAATTTCTGAATGACGCAGAAAACAAAGAATACACTAATACAGTACAGTAAAAGTATGAATCCGGTCCATTCTCTTCTAATCAATATACATCAAATATGCAACTAAATTTAATGCATTGGTAGGTTCATAGATGCCATAAAGAAGAAATTCAAATTTGTGCATTTATTAGTCCCGCTTATGTGTACAGTTTGTTTTTTTTTTGTCATTCCCATTGAAACATTCAATCTGGTTAGCAAATACTAAGGATAATTCAAGAAGTACTCCAATGCACCTAAGAAATAGTGTTGGCAATGACAGAGGTTTGTTGCTGGTATTCTGGCCCATTTTTCCATGCAGATGTTTTGGGGCTGTTGCTTTTCTATGGGGTTGAGATCTGGGGACCAGGACCTTGAAATGCCTCTTACGAAGCCACTCCTTCGTTGCCCGGGCAGTGTGTTTGGGATCATTGTCATGCTGAAAGACCCAGCCATGTTTCATCTTCAATACCCTTGCTGATGGAAGGAGGTTCTCGCTCAAAATCTCACGATACATTGGCTCCATTCATTCTTTTGGTTACATGGGTCAGACGTCCTGGTCCCTTTAAAGAAAACAGCCACAAAGCATGTTTAATGTTTGCACCCCCCCCATGCTTCACAGTAGGTATGGTGTTCTTTGGACGCAACTCAGCATTCTTTCTCCTCATGACAAAAACATGACAAGTTGAGTTTTTACCAAAAAGTTCTATTTTGGTTTCAATCCTCTTCTGGATCATCCAACTGCTCTCTAGCAAACATGGCTTTAGCAGGATTTGGGTTCCATGTCTGTTGCACTGCATGGGATTGATAATCTCCCTCGATCTGGGACTCCACACAAAATCTCACCGCGTGGGTTCAAAATGATCACAAGAACTGTGAGCAAAAATCCCCGGTCACAGTTCTTGTGATCCTAGTTTTGAATGAACTGCTGAGAGCTGGGACCAAAATAACAAAGGCTCCCATCAGTACCACACTGGAACCCACATATGCATTTTATGTCTTCCATTCTCTAATAATTGCTTCCACAGTTGATTTCTTCACACCAAGCTGCTTACCTATTGCAGATTCAGTCATGCCAGCCTGGTGCAGGTCGACAATTCTGTTTCTGGTGTCCTTTGACAGCTCTTTGGCCTTGGCCATGGTGGAGTTTGGAGTGTGACTGTTTGAGGTTGTAGACTGCAACAGATGCCATTAATACAGGTAACGAGTGGAGGACAGAGGACTCATAGGTCTACGAGAGCCAGGAATTTAATTCTTTAAAAATTAATTCTTTAAAAATCCTAAAAAGTGAGAGAACTTGCACAATTGGTGGTTGACTAAATACATATATATATCGGCAAAGTCGACCAGGTAGTTCCCGGTTCCCATCTGCATACATACATATATTACATACATATATGTATGCATACTTAAATACACACATGGTTAGGAAGGTTGTAGAGCTAATAGATTTGTCTATTAGATGACATGATTCTAAAAAAAACACCTTCTCCAAATCTCCTCCCAAATAGCTCATTGGCTTAGTACATGCATGTGATTGCAGGAGCAGTACTAGTCAGGGTTCAAGTCCCTGTTAGAACAAGGATTGATAGGTTCTGAAATCTCTTTGCTTTTTTTAAATGTTGCTGAAAAGTTTAATAAAAACTTTATAAAAACAAAAATAAATAAAAACAATAAAATGAATGATGTAAAGATAAAATAATAAAAAGTAGACTAAAAAGTAAATGGAATGATACAGATAGTAGAAGATAGATGATAAATATGCAGAAGTAATAATAGTATATATATTTTATATATTTCAAAAAAATTAAAGGAGAGAGTTAATAATAAGTAAAATATATATGTATAATATATATATATATATATATATATATATATATAATATATATATATATATATATATATATATATATATATATATATATATATATATAATATATAATATATATACATATATATATATGCAAATATTTGCACTATATTATATAGAACAAAACAGCATAACCCCCTGTTTCACCTCCCCTGGGGCCCCCAGACAGTTCTGCTGTCCCCAGACAGTCCCAGACACGTCCCAGACACGGGCCAGCCGATGACACACCAGGAGCCTCAAACCGAAGATTTTTGGGAAACTGGACTGCACCATTAAGCCATCAGAGATAAGTGGACATCTGTCTTTTTTTTTGGGGGGGGGTATATTTTAACCTTCCACCTAGACATTATGGATGCAAGAAAAAGCTTGTCCTTTTGAATTATTGAGAACTCACCATGGCCTGGGATTTGAACTTGGACCCACAGGTTAGGAGACCTACTTACCTTAACACACTGCACCATTGGGTAACAGCATGAAGAAGTGCTAATTTTAAGAAGATAGCTGATGTTGGGACTCAAACCTGAAGTTTTCCTGAGTTTTTTTATGTCAATTGGTTTAGTTTGTTATTTATATTTGTTTATATTTTGTAAATATTTGTTTCCTTATATTTGTATTTTTTGTTCATAATACAGTTTGACGGTGGTCGTTGTGAAACGTTGAAAGAGCAATAAACCATCAGAAACTACAAACTGTGGTGTTGTGTTACCTGGAGGGAATGATACTTCCGACTTAGCAGTGTTAACCATTGAGACTCAAACCTCCTTTATTTTCTTAAGTTTTTACATTAAAAGCACACACCACTGTGCCTTCGAGCTTCTTGTCATGGCTTAAATTTAGGTTACTGTTTGGTCTTACAGATGACATGTACACAAATATACTCCAAAGCCCTATAGTGTGTGTGTGTGTGTGTGTGTGTGTGTGTGTGTGTGTGTGTGTGTGTAACCGAAACAGTGCCTAAAAGTTTAGTTGTCAACCTTCAGATGTTTTCTTGTTTTTGAACCGTGCAGATTCTACACACATGTTGGCTCTGATCTAAGACCATGCAGGCACAGGATGGAATGTACTTGTTTTTAACTACGTGCAAAGAGACAAACAGGCATTATGTTGTTCAGCACATAAAGAACAATTATACAAAAAGACTCAAAATCATAAATGAAGATTACATAAATCTCTTACAATAAGCTTAATACTCCAACATGCACCTTAGATATGTTTAAATGGTTGCACTTCTTCTCAGATGCTCATGAGTTCATTGCAAAAGATTTGAGCCCTTATATTGTCAGTTGAGTAAAGGAAAATTGTTCTTCGCTCTGGATAAGGGGATCTGCCAAACACTATAAATGTAAATGTTGGTCAAAGAACTAAAGTTGCATATGCATCCTATTATTCTCCATCTGTTTCTGGTTGCAGTGTCTATTCCAGCCTATAAAAGTATCTGTTAAAATTTGGTATCCCGATGGAGGAGGGTCTAAGGAACATTCGCACCAAATCTGCGCCAAGTACCGCCATAGTCGTAAAATACAGCGACAATTTTTGTTGAAATTTTGGCAAGCGATTTAATGGTCATAACGTGTGCAATTTAAAAGGTGGAATTTAAAGTGCCCTGTGATTTTCTTTTTGGCTTTTGTCAAAAACTGTCTATCAAAAATGTCGGCTCATGAAATAATACACGAAAATCCATGTTAGAAAACGTTACAAACAAATTAACCTGTTCGAATCCGACATCGAAAAATTCACCCAGGTAGTGTAGCTGTGCCTCAGCTAGGACTTTGTATGCTGACACAAAATGTCTTCAGGCAATCTTCAGGCCGTTACAGGTTAATGACTGAAATCTATGCAGGGGATTTTATGCTGACAAACACTTATTCCGGTCCAAAGATAGAAGAACATGCCATGAATGCATACATGGTTTCTTTCCCTGTCACATATTGACAACCTGATGCGCTGTTTATTCATACAGACAGTACATTCTGCGATCAGAACCAAATTCGAACATGACTTTGGTCAAAACATGGACATCCTGAGTGAAAATCAATCTGACGAATTTAAGGTTCGTCAGATTGAACGAGGGATGTGGTAGCCCAGTGGTTAAGGTGGAGGCCTCTGGACCAGAAGATCATGGGTTCAAACCCCACCACCATCAAGCTTCCACTAGTGGGCCCTTGAGCAAGGCCCTTAACCCTCAATTGCTCAGTTGTAAGTTGCTCTAGGATACGGGAATCTGCCAAATACTGCAAATGTAAGGTTAAACCATATTTCTCTACATTGTTGGGCCGAATTGAAGAATCAAACAATGTTCATTTTATTTGTTCAGTAGTGAATTCAGTTCAATCCCAGGGAAATGGTGGTGTTATAACTTACTTGCACCAAGGAGTAATTAAATATGGCTATTACATTGATAGGTACCTCAGAGGTTCAAGTATTTACTTGGAAAGTCATGAGTTCAAATCCCAGCACCACCAAGCTAACCAAAGTCCTCGGTTGCAATTCACTTTAAATAATGTAAATGAATATGTAGTAAAATGTATGTACATATCTACAATGTACATATGTAGGCACGGTGGCTTAGTGGTTAGCACATTCACCTCACACCTCCAGGATCCGGGTTCGATTCCCGTCTCGGCCATGTGTGTGTGGAGTTTGCATGTTCTCCCCGTGCCTCAGGGGGTTTTTCTCCGGGTTCACCGGTTTCCTCCCGGTCCAAAAACCATGCATGGTAGGTTGATTGGCACCTTGGAAAATTGTCCCTAGTGTATGAATGTGAGTGTGTGTGTGTGTGTGCCCTGCGATGGGTTGGCATTCCATCCAGGGTGTATCCTGCCTTAATGCCCATTGATACGCTATGAGATAGGCACAGGCTCCCCGTGACCCGAGGGAAGATCGGATATAGCGGTAGAAGATGAATGAATGAATTAATGTAGTACAATCGAAGTCTATGTGCTCGAGTCCGAAAAATGCCCCTTGCATCTTTTAATTTCAACCCAATTCACTAGATTAATAGCCGAATAATAGCGGAAATATACGTTGCTCATGCGTTAGCATTTTATAGTTTAACCCTGACTTGTCATTGAATCCCACATTCCTTATATGCGACTGTCATTAACAGGTCATTAATAAACTCCTTTCTCCGACCCTGGAGCTGTAATTACTCGCCAGTGCAAGTAAGTTATAACACAGCCATTTCTTTTTCCCCTGGGACTAAACTGAATTCACAACTGAACAAATGAAATTAGCCTCGTTTGATTCTGCAATACGGCCCAATAATGTGGAGAAATTCAGGTGT
Source organism: Kryptopterus vitreolus (assembly GCA_030449085.1). Lineage (NCBI taxonomy): Eukaryota > Metazoa > Chordata > Actinopteri > Siluriformes > Siluridae > Kryptopterus > Kryptopterus vitreolus. The sequence continues at coordinate 11,623,428 of JACRUU010000022.1, forward strand.
ATCATTAGATTTGTCAGATTGATTTCTCAGTTCCAGCTGAAGGTGATAGGGACAAATCAGCTGTGTGAAAAACGCCTGGATGGTTTTTCTTTAAAAAAAAATATATATATATATAAAAAAAAAAAATATATATATATATATATATATATATATATATATATAGTATATATATATATATATATAGTGTCTCGCAAGGTTATGTTTGTTGATTCAGCGGCTTGGAGAAAAAGCCCCTCTAACCTTTATCTTGTTCTCATATGGACGAGCAGATGCACTGAGGAATGTTTACCGAACAACAGAATAGTCTGTACGGAGCCTGAAGTTATACTTAATGTGATGTATTAGCCTATAAAGTGTTTCCTTAACCTGGACACCTTCTTTAACCTTGCCAGAAAATAATATATGCTCCTGTGACACTATACTATTAAGCATTAAATGGTGTGAAAAACAAATTACTGGTCAGGAAATTAGCATTAAAGAAATAGACGAAGAAAATGTTTCCCTTTAAATGGTAAATGCCTGTGGATAAACGTGGGCACTAAAGGCATGTCAGCATGGTTCTAGTCAATATTTCATATATATATATATATATATATATGTGTGTGTGTGTGTGTGTGTGTGTGTGTGTGTGTGTGTGTGTGTGTGTGTGTGTGTGTGTGTGTGTGTATTTTTCCTTGCAAACATTTGTGCGTCAAACGTCAATGAGACAAGGGTGAGATAAAGGAGTATAAAGAGTGCATTTCTATCCTTATTGTTGTTGATAAATCATTTGTTGTTTAAAGCAACAAAGGGGAATATTGGCTTAGCGGTTAGCATGTTTGCCTCACACCATTTTCTAGTATCTGTACTTCACCTGACGCTTTATTTTTCGTTACATTTTCACACAAATATGTATACTTCCGGGGGACACGGTGGCGTAGTGGTTAGCACGTTCGCCTCACACCGCCAGGATCCGGGTTCGATTCCCGTCTCGGTCATGTGTGTGTGGAGTTTGTTTTTTTTGCATGTTCTCCCCGTGCCTCAGGGGGTTTTTCTCCGGGTTCTCCGGTTTCCCCCCGGTCCAAAAACATGCATGATAGGTTGATTGGCACCTTGGAAAATTGTCCCTAGTGTATGAATGTGTGTGTGTGTGTGTGTGTGTGTGTGTGTGCCCTGCGATGGATGGGTTGGCATTCCATCCAGGGTGTATCCTGCCTTAATGCCCATAGACGCCTGAGATAGGCACAGGCCCGTGACCCGATGGAAGATCGGATAAAGCGGTAGAAGATGAATGAATGAATGAATGTATACTTCCTACATCTTACATTACCAAACCAGGTTTTAGTTTTAATCTCTTTGTTGGTAATCTTTCTTCTTGAAGCTAGCAATTAGCGTGGAAGAAGGCAACAAGTAGCATGGCTAATGTTTTTTGAGTGAGTGAGGTATATACAACTGACAACAGAAACGTCTGTCTGCCTTTTCTTTGCTTTGAATGTTCGGATATTTAAAATTTGTAAGTATTAATAGATTCATTTGATGTGAGGTAAAAGTTACATAGCGTGACACTAATACAGATCACAGTATTGGCTACATTTTACTTATCTACATATGTTTAAACATTAAAAACAGTATCTGTAACTTCGTGTACCTTTGCCACCTCTGTAGGCTGCAGCTGAGTAAAATATATTTAATGTATTCTATGAAAGAATATTTTCAATACTACATCTTTTTTAGCGGTCTTTGTGTTTTTATCCTTTTCGTAAAAATGAAAGTATGTGTGTTTTAAAAGACTCTAAAGTAACTGTGTGCCGACACCTCACTATGTTTGTTCTGCTGCCTAAAACTTCATATAATAATCATATACAACATGCACATGAACCAAACACACCACATGTTTTCTGAATGCTTTTTTTGCTTATTGTAACATAAAACAGACTATCTGTACTTCTACTAAAGTGAAAGATGTGTGTACATTTGCCACCTCTGTATGCTACTGGTGCAACTAAATAAATACTATTTAATATAAGCTATGAAAGATCAACGATACAGTAACTGGTCACAAGTTGAGTTAGGACATTCGGATGTGATGTGGAAGCAGTACTTCACTACATTTCCCCTCAGATGTTTAACATTTTCTCAAGTGTGTGTGGGTGTTTTTTTTTTTTTATTATTCCTCTACACAGGTTTCTAGACTGACTTCTAGGGAGCCCCCAATCTGCTGAATTTTGTTTTCATCAGCAGATCTCGAATGACAAATGAGGGGAAAGACCAGGACACACATGCAGCATTTTCTTCTGGCCTCTATTAAACAATCCACATTGGACCAAAATCCAATCAGCCCAACCCCCATCCCTCTTCCGCCTACCCCGGGCGCCAACCCGATTCAAATGTGACAGACTTAAAAGCAAGAGGACTTTCATAAGTGAGGGAATCGATGTCAAGGTGGCAAGGCATTGGATCACACACACACAAAAAAATGCAGGGGATATTAAAAAGCGTCCATAATTCATGCCGTTTTGCCCCGGCTCCCTGCTTATGCTGCAAAAATGCTCTTTTTTTTATTGCTTCCACATTACTGCACCTTAAGAGAGTATTCACAAGTGCCCTGGATGCTAAATGGACAAAGGCCAAATTGTGCTCTGCCATTTCTTAGCTTGAATAATGATCTTAGAAGAAAAAAAAAAGAAAAAGAAAAACAAGGTTCATGAAGGAGGAGGTCAGTGCACAGGCTTTAGCAAGGAATAATTCTTAAACAGCTGGAAGTTCTCTTTTTATGACCTTGAACAGGAAGGGTATGAGGCAGGTAGTAGGTTTTGTTGCAGTTGCACACAGGGATGTGCAAAGTGGAAATGCTAGAGCATCAAGAGCATTTAATGAGAATTCTTAGCTGGTTAATTGGGGAAAAATGAAAGCAGCTTAAAAGCATACACTCTTCTGAGTGTGTATTCACTCTCTATATTCGCGATCGTGTTGCTTTAGCCTGGGATTGAATTATTCGATTGTTTTTATCACTTGCTCTAGACATTGTATTCCATAATCTGGAAGACCAGTTTACAGACTATACCACATCTAAACAATCAGGATATACACTATAATACACTTTGTTTATATAACTGTAAAAAGAGTGTAAACCCTGGTTATAAATTTATATATATATATATATATATATATATATATATATATATATATATATATATATATATATATATATCAAAAAGGCTTTTGAACAAGCTCTCATTAGTGCTCCCAGCATTCCTACCACTTCTGGAACATGTCCTGGATTTCTTCTTTTCGAAGTGTGTCAAGCATTTTCTGCGATCTGCAATAGTGTCAAAACTTTTGAGCTGGTTCTTCATCTCCACGAAGAGGTTGATTATCCTACAGGAAAGTAGGTTGGGGCGGAAGTGAGATCATGTTACCCTTGCACAAGGGTCAGAATAGCACCAGTTGCATATCTCCTGATCCACACAGGATGTCTTTTTGGCGCACATCAAGGTCGGTGCTTCCTGTGACTGTGTTTGCAGCCTTCTGCTGCTCTCTGTTGGCGTGTTACAAAACAAGTCTTAAAACTCAACTTTCTACGCCATGTTTTCACGATTCATGTTTAAACAACTGACTTTCCTGGCCTGTAACTATAAGTTATTATTCAATCATTCATCTTCTGCCGCTTTATCCGATCTTCCCTCGGGTCACGGGGAGCCTGTACCTATCTTAGGCATATATGGGCATTAAGGCAGGATACACCCTGGATGGAATGCCAACCCATCACAGAACACACACACACACACACACATTCATACACTAGGGACAATTTTCCAAGGTGGCAATCAACCTACCATGTGCATGTTTTTGGACCGGGGAGGAAACCGGAGAACCCGGAGAAAAACCCACTGAGACACGGGGAGAACATGCAAACGCCACACACATGCAAACGCCACACACACATGGCCGAGACGGAAATCGGAAACCGAACCCGGACCCTCCTGGAGGTGTGAGGCGAACGTTCTAACCACTAACACACAACACTAACAACCCAAATGAGGATGGGTTCTCTGTTGAGTCGGGTTCCTCTCAAGGTTTTCTTCCTGTTCCAGGGAGTTTTTCAGTTTTTCACTTTTGCCACTCGTCGCTTCGGCTTGCTCAACAAGAAACATTAGGCCAAAACTGATTTTCACTTTTCACACATTAGTATTATGTAAAGCTGCTTTGGGACGATGACACATTGTAAAAAGCGCTTTATAAATAAAATTGAATTGAAAATAAAATTGAATTAATTCACCGTGCCCCATCGTAAGTTATTATTATTATTATTATTATTATTACTATTATTTTCAAAATGCAATCTAGCTCTCCAACAACAGGAACTTTTTAAACTGCATACTGCCCACCAGTATTACGCCAAAACTGATTTGCTCATAGCATTTGCTATGCATTCTGTGTCTGCTGTTTAATGTATTGATGACTCAACTACCTTCAGCCCTGATTACTTTAAATCTTGGCTCCTGAAATGTCTGGTAAATTATGCACAAATCACTAAAAACCTGTTCCTGCAGTATTGAAAGCAGAGTCATTTATTTCCCAGCAGGTTTCATCATGTTTCTATAAAACCACATTCTTTTTTTTGTTTTGTCTTCTTTGTCTTTTAAACATTAATTGTTTTTAAATGTCCTGTGTGTCATTTGTAAAGAAGCAATACATAAAGAGATTTTTTTTTATAACATACAAATGGATATATATATATATATTTTATTTTTTTTTTACAGCTCGCTTCTCTAAGTCGAAACAAACACTGCCACTGAAGGATTTTGCTAAAAAGAAAGAAAGAAAGAAAAGCCTGAAGATGGCAAAAGGAATAATGAAGTGAGACCTTTCCTCAGTAAAAGGTGTGAAAACTGCAACTGCACAATTGCAGCAAATTGGCTCCAAAATAGCTCTGATATCCCCCCAGCTCTCATTAAACTAATGAAATACATGCTGCAGTAGATAATGCTTTCCGAAGTGGACTTTACTAGACAATATTAGCCCGGCTTTTATTTATTGTGTTGGTGTGAAGAATGTGTTAGGAAGCAGCACACAATGATTTTTTTTTCTTTCTCCCCTTTCTTCAAAAATCTAAATCCAGTATTCCCAAAGAACACTCTTCAGGTAAAACATGATTATCACAGTTACATGTTTGCACAAGCTATGAATCAAGAATGCTGTCCTTTTGTGGTTTGTGATTCAAAGAGGATCCAAAGGTCCAAGCTGAAAAACAGTGATTGTAGTTGCAGTAGTAAGACTTTCTTTTACAATTTTCACTAACCATGAAAAAGTTGCTTCGTTTATACCAAATAATATAATTATGAATCGGGAATCTGTCTTTAGGGATAGAAAAATCTAATGGTAAACTAAAATATTTCAATTAATAACAACATGTTTTCATGTGTAAATGCACATTTTTCTCCCCATTATTGGCCTTAAAGTCCACACTGTGTTGGTGTTGCCAGTTGATGAAAATGTAAATATTTGAAAATGCTCTCAGAGATGGATAAATTTGAAAAATGTTGCTTTTCCGCTTCTCAGTGTGGACCGGGAAAATGCAGGCTTTAAATATAAATATAATGTATATTGTATAATGTATATTATTTTTGCAATGTATTTTATATTTGCATATTATATTGCATTTTCCCCATTTTTCCCCGTGCATGTGGGATTGTGGTAGCCCAGTGGTTAAGGTGTTGGCCTCTAGACCGGCTGATCACAGGTTCAAAATCCACCACCACCAAGCTGCCACCAGTGGGCCCTTGAGCAAGGCCCTTAACCCTCAATTGGATAAAGGTTCTGGATAAGGGAGTCTGCCAAATGCTGCAAATGTAAATGTATATTTGCATGGCGGTTTAGCGCTTAGCACGTCTGAAAGATTGGGGGTTCGATTCCCGCCTGTTATTCAGAGGTTTTTATTCTCTGGGTTCTCCGGTTTCCTCCCCTATCCGAAAACATGCACAGTAGGTTAATTGGCACCTTGGAAAATTGTTCCTAGTTCCTTGCTGCCAAGACGCCTAAGATCACCCACAACCCGAGAGAGAAGTCGGACAAAGCGGTAGAATGAATGAATTTGGCCTCATATTTGCTTTTTTATTTTTTTAATATACCATGCACTTTTTAATTCTGCCTGAATCCCATCCTGTCATTAATTTGCTACTTGAATGTGTTCACCTGTGTTGTGTCAGTGCTTACTTGAAGTGTCTTTAGACAATCAATTTGTCTATACAGTCGTTACTTTTCTTGTATGGTTTATGAATGAATGAACTTATTTTTTGATGTTGACTGCTTGCATTGTATTCCTCCCAGTAAACAAACTTGAGTCTGACCACAAACTGGATCAAATTGAGGTAAAGACAATTAGATGTGAGCTTGATTTCACTTTTCTTTAGTTCCAGAATGCTTAACTTTGGGATTGCAGTATTGTAGTTAGTTCTTTGCTTTGTAAACAAGAAGAAATTCATCTATGTAGCACAGTAGGTGGTGTTTCATTGATATTAACCTCAAGTGTAATTTACCTAGTAGGCCTTAATGCTAATAAGACAGAGACAATTGATTATTTAAAAATATTTTCCTACTGGGTCTATTGAATCTTTTCTCTCGGCACGATACACTAAGTACATAATAGATTAACATGAAAAAGCCAATAAAATGACTCGCGATGCACTAAATACATAATTAAAGCCGTGCTGGGTGTAGACTTTCGTGCCTAATTTGTTACATCTCGAAACATCATAATTAGAACGTCGCTGTTGCCATGCTGTTGTCGTTTTTTTATTCCTTTCTTTCTTGAAATCACGAGTTCTTTTCAAAAGCTGGACTCTTTAAAGTTGCTTCTGGCCAATGGACAGGACGCCCACGAGTGATCTTTAAACACAGCCACAGTCTGCAAACTGTTACTTTAGGATGTAGGAGGTTTTCATTGACTGCTTACAGAGGAGCACAAGTGGGCAAAAATAAAGTTTCACAAAATATATATATATAATAAAAAATCAAAGAGAATTTATCGATGCAGCAAAGGCTGTAATCTTACAGACATCCAATTTTGATTTGCTGATGATCTTGAGTCTCTCAGTGGTAAAGAATGACTCCTAACTTAAAGCTTGCACCATACATGGTCCTTTGAAACATGTCTAAGGTAAAATTATGACCCTTAAATTGATTAAACCGTTGTAGAAAAATAAAAGAGTAAAGAATAGTGTAGATGAAAATATCCCCAGCTTGTCAGTGAAATAAGTTCAAAGAGGACCCACTTTCCAAATGGTTCATATGATGGAAAATAGCACTTTTCAGGGAACCCGGGGTAACTACAGTGCATAAACAAGACACGAGTCTGAACCAAACCATCACACACAAAAAAAAGTTTGACTTTTTGACTAAGTAAGGACAGAACGACCTCAACGGTGACAAAAGCTATTAAAAAGATTAGCTTTTTAAAACACGAAATGTTAGGCTATTAGGCTAAATACACCACACTTAACATTGACCTAGAGTTGAGTCCTAAAAAGTCTGGTCGGTCAGGAGGTACAGCAGTTGTAGAAGCACACACACACACACACACACACACACACACACAACACACACACACACACACACACACACACACACACACACAAGTCATTCTAAAGGACCATCAATCCTAGTTATGTTTTCTGAATTCAATATAACAGCCTTTATTTGTAATGCACGGTTATGCAAGGTCTATCGAATGTACCTCTAAAACACCTTTGCTTTGGTTTATTGGCATTTCTCTGAAGGCCTCTCTTTAAATCATAAAGGTGCCTTGTATGATGCTTCACATAAAGTGATGCTGCTTTAAAGCGTGAATGGACAATAAACTAGATCTCCCACAATGCGGCATCCCGCCACTAGAGTGCTGCATATCCCACATCTGCATTTTCCAAAAAGCGGAATTGAGAAAATTCTAGCCCAAATAGACCAGGAAGCGAAAAATCAATGCAGATGGAAGGCACTTCCAAGAAAGATGGGAAAGTGAATACACGTTTGTGCTTCAAGGAGAAAAAGCGCTGTGTGTTTTGTGTTATGAGGCGACGTCGCTCATCAAACACTATATACTGTCTTATAGTTACACTAGCCCTTCGAGGCCCACCATAATGCTGTTGTGGCCCACGGTTACAATAAGTTTCACAACCCTGGCATAAAGAATATCGAGAGTTTTAAGCAGAATTGTACATATGAGGACATTGTCCAATGATATGACTGTAAACAAATCTATGCAATTGATATTAAAGTACATTTGCAGAATGAGTCTCCAGTGTCAGTGCTTTATAACAGTTTTTATGAATTTTATTAGTAAAACAACAGGCTGCAATGCGTTTCTTTTCGCATCATGTCTCATCGCTAGCTGATTGGTTATTTTCTTCGAACGCCACATGCCATTCATGTTTTATTCCCTTATATAATCCCTATCCTTGGCTTCTCCCAGTCGTCTTTACTGCACAACAGCAGTTTAGATCAAAATACACCTGTGTTTTGAGTTGATTGTGAGGACACAGGAACCAAAAGCCGATCAAATAAACCTTTCATTTCATTTCAACTTTGCCGGAATGATTCAAGAACCAAGCCTCTCTTCTTATCTTCTTTTTATTTCCTTTTTTTTTTTTCTAAAGCTTATTTTTTTGACCTCCAAACTACCATCATAAATCTATCGGAAACAATTTCCACCCCGAATATGAAGCTCCATTGTTTTAGTGAAAGATTTACACATATGGTTAATGTAAAGTCAGTCCTGACTGAAGGGACGGTATTTCAGCACGAAGACGGCGAGGATTACAGAACCGAATAACACACACATACACGCATGCACACACGCGCACACCTTGACCTTCACATGTGGCACATTGCCACCTGCACTACAGTCTCCACTATCACTCTCTCATTCCTGAAGTACTCCATAAAAAATTGATGACAGCACTTTGTTTTCCCCCGTAGTGATAGACCCAGGAGGCATCCATAAAACGGCCTCAAATATACTCGTTTATCTACAACAAATACAGCTCGGTGAAAAAGTTGACACAATAATTAAATTAAGAAAAAAACAAGCGAAATCCAGTCCTTTATACACCTTTATCTCGCGGTATTCTTTATTTTTATTTATTTATTTTCTTTTCTTTTTAAACCCGCTGTTCTTTTATCCTATTAGAGTCACATGATGACCTCCTCTGCGTTAATGTGATTCTACTTCCTATTGCCATGCACCAAACACACAGGAACGCCTGCTAATTCTGTTTACCGAACAGTGTGGATTTATCCACGTAGGCCATATCTCAGTCTTCTTTCCTTTTTTTTTTTTAGATCGGTAATAGACATAGACCTGAAATAGACTGAGCTTTATATCATTTCTCCAGGCAGCCAAGCAAAACAGAAGAATAGATAATGAGAAGAAAAAAAAAAGTCATTTCACTACAAATATGTCCAAAACTAGAGAGCTGAAAATGTACAGCAGGGTTTAATGAAGGCTGATGTGTTTACGTTGTCAGTGTTGGATATAAAAAGTCTAACAAAAACTCAAATTATAAATCGGTGGTATAAATTATATATGTTGCTGCACAGGATGGCTGAGGTGATTGTGAGGTGGAATAAAGTCCTCAGTGGCAAACCGCTGGTTTGATTAAAGCGCCACATTGCGTGACATTATGGACACAGTATGCTAAGAAACCACAAAGGAAGCTAAGCTACCGGCTAATGTTGAAAGAAAAGAAAAAATCATGACAACTAGCCTTACACACACACACACACATACAGAGAATAGGTGTGTTACTTATCCGGAAAGTGATTTATTCCGGATATTTCCACGCCTTTTACCATGTTTTTACCAAGTTCAAGCCAACTAGCCACCCAGTATTTGCTAACCAGTTTGAAACATAACAACACAGAGGAAAATATAAAATACAAAAACTCCTCAAAATAAACAATTAATTTTTTTTAAATTGTATTTATTATGTATGAGTCATACTGTATTTGACACACACTATGAATTACAAAGCACCAAAACACATATACACATCGCTTTACCAACTAGCAAGCTGCAGCAAAGTAGCTAGCTAGCTTCAAATTTGAGCATGAATTGCACAAATAGGGAAATTATTGTCACGTCGCTAAAAACTAAAATTCCCAGCAGCCACTGCATCTATACTGTATTTGTTTGATCAGACACCCACAGCAAAGATAAAAAGTGAGATTTGTTTGGGTCTAGATCCCAATCCACTTCATTTCAACACAGCCTCAGTGCATTTCATGATGTAGTCATGAACTTTAACCACTGTGCTACTCCCCTCCTATATCACGAATCAATAGATTAAAGGGTGCTGTGCTACTGATTGGAAGGTCGGGGGTTCGAGTCCCGGTATCGGCACGCTGCCACTTTGGGGTCCATGAGCAAGGCACTTAGCCCTCTGTGCTCCAGAGAGGCCTGTATCATGGGCGACCCTGTGCTCTGACCTCAGCTTCCAAGAAAGAAGCAAGAATTTCCCTGTGCATGTGACCAAAAAATGTTTTCCCTCTTTTTCGTGTCACAGCATGCCTCCGTCTGGCTTCGTCCTTATAGCGACAGAGGCAAAGAATGATGGGTAATGCTGACAGAAATACCAAATGTAAAACAAGGCAGAAAATAAGATTAGACCGTAATGAACGCGTGCGTTTCTAATTAGTCGCCTTAATTAACCGGGAGAATATATTCAGTATATTTTTTTGCTGAAAGGAAACACTGACGATGGTTTATAATAGCGAGTAGTTTGAAGATTATAAAGCGCTAAAAACAAGGATAAATTCTCCGTCTTAAATGTTGAGTAATAGTACGTGACGATGAAAAAAAATCAATAACAGACGAGAAAAAATACAATACAGCGCCTGTGGTAGAAAGAAAAATGGGGCGGAAGCACCAAAAATACTTCCCATTGAAAAGCATTAGGGAGAAAGTCGCCCTCAATGACACAGGGGGGAAAAAAGAGGGAAATTTGTGTCCATGACCACGAATTAATAAATTACATTTCTTGATTATATTATTATATAATCAGTCTAATATAGGTTATTAGACTGGGGTCTCCTTGTTTATGGTCACCATGTTCTGGTCTAATTTCATACACAAACATTTAAAACTACTGTACTATATATTTATTATGATTTACATTGCAAAGTATTGTACATACGCTCAGTTTGTACCAATAGCTTTGTCATTGTGTATCATTCATTCATTCATCTTTTACCGCTTTATCTGATCTTCCCTCGGGTCGAGTCTGTGCCTATCTCAGGCGTCTATGGGCATTAAGGCAGGATACACCCTGGATGGAATTCCAACCCAATGCAGGGAACAAACACTCACACACACACACTAAGGGACAATTTTCCAAGGTGCCAATCAACCTACCGTGCATGTTTTTGGACTGGAGGGAAACCGGAGAACCCAGAGAAAAACACCCTGAGGCACGGGGAGAACATGCAAACTGCACACACACATGGCGTAGGCGTGATTCGAACCCTGACCCTGGAGGTGAGGCGAATATGCTAACCACTAAGTCAACGTGCTTCCATCATTATGCAGCCCATCACTACTAATGAATCAAGTTAACTCAAGCTTCTGGTGTTACATAGTTTGGAATAATTCAGCATGAACCTGTTTCTTAACATCTCATAGTTTTGTTCTTTCTGCATGCTTTTTTTTCATAAAAAAATAAGTTAATTGTTTTAATACCAAATCATTAAATCATTTTAAGGCAATTAAACCGTTCAACTTCATTCCATATTAAGCTCATTCCCTCCTGATAGTTTTTTTTTCCCCCAGAAAAATACTCTATTTACTGAAAGAAATGAATTGACTCATTATAACCTCCATAAATGTCTTTCTTTTTTTGGCCTGAAATCAGATACTCCACAGGAGTAAACAATTCCAAGCTCCAGCTCTTATTACCTCATTAAGTGCTGAAATTAATAATGAGTAGAGTAATGAGTAATGGGTGAGCGGGGATCATATGCTCTGAACATGCGAGGATCAGCAATGCCGTTCGAGCAAACAGTGCTAAGTCAATTTGAAGGCTCCAGGCAAATGAACGTCCAGTAAATTGATGTTAGACATAAAGGGTAACAATTAATCAATTTGTTGTCGTGGGGGGAAAAACTTTTTTTTTAAACTACACAGGCTACCGATTGGTCATGTGTTATGAGCATGTTAGCGGTCGGGGTATTGGCTGTTTTAACCGACTGCGACTTTTTCGTTCGTAAAAGTTATTTTGATCGTTTGAGCAAAACAAAAGTTACATTTTCAATGTCAGTCGAGGACAAATGACGAGAAACTTGCTTTGTTCCCAATAGCGTCATACAAGACAGATTAGTTCACCTCCAAAGTCTTATGGTCCGAGTCGTTCATTTCTGTTTCCTGTTGAAAGCCTGTTTTTGTTTTGTTTTTGTTTTTTTTGTTTTTTACAAAAGACAAAGCAGCTTTACAGAATTTACGAATTATAGAGTATAAGGAAAAGGAAACATTTTCTTAGACGGTACGAGGATGAAACCTTTAGGACTCAAAAGAAGATCCCATTCTCAAATTAAGATGTGTGATCATAAAAAAAAACACCAATCACATTGTGGAGTTTGCATGTGGAACATGCAAACTCAACACACACATGGCCGAGACGGGAATCGTACCCGGACCCTGGCGGTGTGAGGCCAACGTGCTAACCACTAAGTCACCGTGCCCCCTACCCACCAACATGTAAACATAAAAAGGATAAAAAGTAGAAGTTCATTGAAAAATAGAATCAAATAAAGATATAAAAGTTAAAATAGTGTGTAACTATAAAGTGACCAGTGTAAAAGTAAAAATGACCATTGTTCAATGTTCTGCAGGAGTAACTGGAAGCCAGTGTTGGGGAGTAACTAGTTACATTTAACGGCGTTACGTAATTTAATTACAAAACAGTAATTCGTTAGAAATGTGTCCCTGAGAAAAAACGTGTAATTAAATTACAGTTACTTATGAAAATGCTACAGATTACAAATAGAATAAAGCAATTTAATGTAAAATCGGCGCTTTAGACTACGGCATAATTCTCAACTGAATTGTGATTTTGATCATTCCGGAAATTATAAGCTATTGTTTTTTCGAAGGTTTTCTTAGAATGTTAACTTAAAGTGCCACCTAGTGGACAAATGAAAGTAATCAAATGTAATCACTTTACTTTTATAAAGCCATTTAAGTTACGCTACTTTCCATTTTGAATAGGGTACTTTGTAATCTGTAACCTATTACATTTCCAAAGTAACTTCCCAACACGGCTGGTAGCAGTGTGGATAAGATTTGGTCGGAAAGTAAATCCTCATGTAAAAAACTAAGATACTATGTTTCTCTGCATAAGGGTGTCTGACAACTCATTTGTTCGGAGTTATATTAAAGATATATTTTTTTCATAATAAGCGAACAGTTATGGCTGACTAATCATAATTGTGTTAATTTTTTGGTCATGATTTGGTGAATATTTTTGTTGCGATATCACGGTTGTTTACTTATTTATTTATTTGTGCATTTCCATCTAGAACATGTTCAAGTGGGGCTGAGTTTTTCCGAATCTGTAAGTTCAAACAAACACAAAAGACAAGACCTGCAAACATTTTAGATATATCAATCCGATGCTTTCTCATTGTTCAGACATCTGGCCAATCTCTTAAGCGATGTTTCCCATATACTGTAGCTGAATAGGAAGCAAGAAGCATGGTGTATTTATGACAGCCCCCCCCTCCCATAAACGATTCATGGACATTCTGCTTACAAAGCCTTCGCTTGCCATGAATCATAAATTGGTTCACAAGGCAACAAAGACTGTTGCCTTGGAGACTAAAACTCAGATTTTTTATTCTCCCATGTAACTTCAAGATTTGCAATCCCACATGTCTTTTTTTCCTGCTTAGATGAGACACATCCATTTTGTTTTTTTTTTTCCAAAAAGCTTTTTTTTTTTTTCGTTCAATGTTCAGCCATAATGGATGCTATTTAGAAATGAAACAGGCACATCTGTTGAGGAGTTCTTGCACTTATATAACTCTGAAATCGACGTCCTTATTCTTTTATTTCGCTCAACTCGTTACGCGGTAAATAACGCCGGGTTCGGATTGACGCTCGTTGGAATTCAATTAGTTGCGAAAGGGCATTGTTCGAAAATATGAGTACATTGTGGTGGACGAGCGCTTTCATGGTGAAACGCTCGCCTTGAAACTCGCAGAAATTCTGAATAGGATTACTCGTGTTGCATTTTTTTGGATGGCATTAAAACAATGAAAATATTATGAATAACTCACTTTTGAGGAAGAAAATGCTTGATAATGTGAAGGATTTATTCTTAAGTATTAGAATTAGCGCTAGCATGTAGAAGTTGTGTTTTTAGCAGTGTTGGGGAGTAATGCCGTTACATGTAAAGCCGTTACATGTAACAGTAATCCATTACAGTTAATGCGGAAAAACATGTAATTAAATTATAGTTACTTTTGAAAATGCTGCATATTACAAATCCCAAAGACCACTGCCTAACCCCCCCTGAAAAAAAATTGAAAAGTTACACTACTTGTGACATTTTGAATAGGGTCATTTGTAATCTATAATTTCATTTCCTGAAATTTCTAATTACATTTCCAAAGTAACCTTCCCAACACTGTTGTTTTTTTACAAATGGTTAAATTATCAAAATGTGTGCTATGGTGAAGGGGCACAGTGGCTTAATGGTTAGCACAAAGCAGGGTCCGGGTTCGATTCCCTTTTCGGCCATGTGTGTGTGGAGTTTGCATGTTCTCCAGTTTCCTCCCGGTCCAAAAACATGCACGGTAGGTTGATTGGCACTTTGGAAAATTTTCCCTAGTGTATGAATGTGTGTGTGTGTGTGAGCCCTGCAATGGGTTGGCATTCCATCCAGGGTGTATCCTGCCTTAATGCCCATAGACGCCTGAAATAGGCACAGACTCCCCATGACCCGAGGGAAGATCGGCTATAGCGGTAGAAGATGAATGAATGAATGAATGAATGAATGAATGTGATCTGGTGTCCAGAAGTTGTGTCTAAAACCAGCTCGGATCGACTGAAGTAAGAAGAATGTAGAATCGCATCATTTGAAATGGGCTACGAGATTTTTTTTTACCATTACTTTTTCTTTTTTTTTTCTACGAATATTTTTATCGCTTGTGATAAGCAAACGAAGGCTAGGAGCGAACGATTCATCTCTCGCCGGCTGAATCTTTGTACAGCTGCACTGTCAGAGCCCACTGGACGTTATTTAATATACTCAGAACAGCGTGACATACACTTAAAATGTGACGTGCACTTATCATACTGTACCCCCCCCCCATACCATTCCATTACAAATCCTCTAATCCTCTACTTAATCACAAAAGAGGCTGAAACTAGACTTCACGCCTTCGGAAAATTTCTCCTCATCACCGTGATAAGATCTGTCACGGCAGACGACATGACTTCCATCCCAACATTATCACATGCACCGCCCCGCCATCTCTCCTTCCGTCCAATTCAAATACCTTTCTCGGTGCCTTTAAAGTTGTTTCCGGGAGCTTCTTTTAATTTCTGCTTCTACCGCACCGAAGAGCACCACTTTTTTTCCCAGAGTGCACTTGGGTGTTTGTATCCTCTGTCATGTGCAGACACCTAAGGACAAACCATTCATTTTTCAAAGAGTTATTAGAATTTTTTCATATTTTCTTTTTTCGGACTTTTAAGGTTATACATTGCAAAATTGGTTGTTTATAATAACATTTTATCTCATTCTTGGAAGCCAACAAGCGTGAAGGTGCTAAAAGGACACGTTCTTTACACAGTGCAATTGATTACGTTCAAACAGTGCTATTAATCACGGGAATAAATCCCCTGGCTATAAAGTATAACTTGAAATTTTAGACCTAACACTGTACATATGTGACTGCTAACGCATGGCCCTTTCGCAAACAGGCTTTTGAAGGGCAAAAAGAAAAAGGAAATAATTAACTAAAAACATGTTGATATAGAGGGACACGGTGGTTTAGTGGTTAGCAGGTTCGCCTCACACCGCCAGGGTCTGGGTTCGGTTCCCGTCTCGGCCGTGTGTGTGTGTGTGGAGTTTGCATGTTCTCCCCATGCCTCAGGTTTTTTTTCTCCGGGTTCTCCGGTTTCCTCCCCGGTCCAAAAACATGCATGGTAGGTTGATTGGCACCTTGAAAAATTGTCCCTAGTGTGTGAATGTGTGTGTGATTGTGAGTGTGTGTCCTGTGATGGGTTGGCATTCCATCCAGGGTGTATCCTGCCTTAATGCACATAGATGCCTGAGATAGGCACAGGCTCCCCGTGACCCGAGGGAAGATCAGACAAAGCGGTAGAAGATGAATGAATAAATGAATGTCTGGTAGAATGCCCATCATTGGACATTTTTGGTTTTCCCGCTCTAACACGAGAATTCCTGTAAGGCAGAGAATAGGAGAGCCTGTCTCACACCCACAGTCAATCATGGAGGTGGAAGCCTAATGCTTTGGGCTTGTTTTGAACCTTCGAGACCTTCTTTTCTCCATGAAATGCCTTTTAGTAGAAACGTCGGCTACTTCTATTTTTTTGTTGCCGTCGCTAATTGATCGGAATTTCAGCATGAGAGACGAAAAAAACGCTGCGTCATTATTTTTTGCCCCATGCATGAGTAAGAAAAGAAAATCAAAAGGGTAATTAATAACCCGAGAAACACGCCCCAGGGATGCGTGCGTTCATGAACCATTGTGAAGTTGCTGATTAAGCCCGAATGTGTGAATGAAAGTAAATGTCTTGCTCTAAAGTGTTATTGGGTATAACTAAAGAAAAGGGAGGAGGAGGAGGAGGAAATGACTGTAATGCAGTGGTGCTTTATGGGTTTTTATGTATAGAGAAGATTATAGTTTGGTTATGGGTCATTGCATATAATGCTGTATAATCATAGAAACTGATATTAAAATAACTTTTAATAGATTCACATATAATTTACAAATATAATGGGAGGGAAAAAATCTAATGTCGATTATTCTAAAAGTTCTATTCTAAAATATTCGTCCAATTTGGATGTTTACCTTTGTGCTCCGATCACTATGAAGTCTTTCATTATTAATCCACATCATGCATGTGTTGATGGGGCCGCTAAGTTAAGAATTAAAGCTTTTTTGAAATTACTAAGCGGGCACAGTAGCTTAGCAGTTAGCACGTTCGCCTCATACCTGCAGGGTTGGAGGTTCGATTCCCGCCTCCGCCATGTGTGTGTGTGTGTGTGTGTGTGTGTGTGTGTGTGGAGTTTGTATGTTCTCCTCGTGCCTCAGGGGTTTTTTCTCTAGGTTCTCCGGTAATTTTTTTGTCAGATGAACAGGTTGAGAATCGGAACTGGACAGGAGAAAACTCGATCAATGGCAGTAGTTATGTTTGAGTTGTCTATGTCATTCATTTATTCATTCATTCACTCACACATGGCAGAGGCTGGGAAATGAACGCCCAGCCCTGGAGGTGTGAGGCAAACGTGCTAATCACTAAGCCACTGTGCCTCTAGTTATGTACACACACACACACACACACACACACACACACACACACACACACACACATATATATATATATTCAATCAATGAATTTCAGAACAATTCAGTTATTTAATGAATAAACATGTAAATAACTAAGACATTGTGCTCTGGAAAGAAACGTCACAGGTTCAAGTTCATGACGAGCTGCCACTAGTGGGCCCTTGAGAAAGGCCCTTAACCCCCCATTGCTCAATCTGCCCCATCCGAATGCCAGTGCATTCCTGGTGCCAGTCCCAAGCCCTGATAGACGGGAAGGGTTGCATCATCCAGCATAAAAACATTCGCCAAATTTAATATGCAGATCATCCGGTGTGGCACCCCCAAGAGAAGCAAAATAAATAACTAAAATAGTGCAAACATCGTAAATTCTATTAACCTCCTATTTCAATACAGTGTAATTAATCGTTTATAATATTGATAATTGATCATAATAATTTGACAATACATTTCTTCATGTTTTTTTTTCCCCAATGTATTTTTTCTACATGTTTGTCGCATGTAAAACAAATGACGTAGCTTCTGAATTCCACCTTTTTCTAAGAATCTACTTCCATGTGTATTTTTTTCCCTGTCTGTGACATTTCTGAACAGAAAAAAAATATTTTCGACAGAAACGAGTTAACCGCAGGTTTCCAAACCGTTCCTCGTCAGTCCGGTGACAGCAGCATTGCTCCGAAACCTTCTCCTGCTCTCGTGCGAACAGCCACATGCAATCTGTCGAGCTTGAACTCCCTCCTGCGCCTTCACTGCAAACATTAATACAGCACTGCTCATCTCGGTGTCTGGATCAAAACACGCTAATTACAGCCATGGCACCTGTGCACTTGGAGCGAGTTGCTCTCGGCCCCCTGTGCAGCTTGAGTGGGATGAATGGCGTTGGTGAATTTGGCCGGATGGTTCCTCGGTTTTGGTGAAGATGGTAGGCCAAGAGCGGATGGAACGACAGGACGGGGGTAATTATGATAATCATTGTGTGTGTGTGTGTGTGTGTGTGTGTGTGAGTGTGAGCGTGTGAGAGAGAGAGCGAAAGGAAGGAAGATAGAAAGAGAGAGCAGCAATCTCAGGTGAGCCATGGGGGAAGAAATGAAATGAAAAGAGGGAAGGATGAGGGGGAGGGAGGAGGAAAATTATAGAGAACTGAGATGGAAGGAGTGTGAGATAAGGACAGGACAAGATGAAGACACGGAAGACTGGGGGAGTAAGCAAGAGACACGGTGTGTGTGCATGTGTGTGTGTGTGTGTTTGTGTGTGTGTGTTTATCCTCCCTCTCCAAACTTAGTGTTCCTTTCAGAAGTGTCAGTAAAATGAGTGTTTGTGTGTGTGTGTGTGTGTGTAATTACTCCCAGCAAGATAATCTATTTATCAGTATCTCCATCTATCCATTATTCACTCACTCGCTGTCTTTTTCTATTTTTTTTTTCCTATCTTGATCTAGATATCCATTACGGAGTCTCCCAGGGTGCACAGATTAGGGAGCAGATTCCCACCATCAGTGAGAAAGACTTCGTTATTGATCATTAGCGCTGAAGGTGTAATTGGTTGCTATCCATCTTTGATAGCACAAAAAAACAGAAAGATTTCCAAAACGAGGCCTAGCGATATGATAACATGATCATATGTGTGTAGTATTAACACGACACCTTTGGCCATTTCTTTGCTTGTTTAACAGTAAGATTAATGGACCGCGACATGTATTGTCTTGTGTAATGTGAAATATTATGATTGTTTTTGTTTTTTTTTGTATGAAGCTAATTATCTTCTAGTCTGCAGCAAATGTACAAAATTTACTATATTATGGGTATCGATGAAAGATTATGCTATAGATAGATTATGATATATATATATATATCGATATATATATATATATATATATATATATATATATATATAAGATATATATATATATATACGATATATAAGATATAAGATATATATAAGATATATAATATATATAAGATATATCTATATATATATAAGATATATCTATATATATATCTATATATATATATATATATATATATATATATATATATAATATATATATTGATTCCCGTCTCGGACCATGTGTGTGTGGAGTTTGCATGTTCTCCCTGTGCCTCAGGGGTTTTTCTCCGGGTTCTCTGGTTTCCTCCCGGTCCAAAAACATGCACGGTAGGTTGTTTGGCACCTTGGAAAATTGTCCCTATTGTATGAATGTGTGTGAGAGTGTGTGTGTGTGCCCTGTGATGGGTTGGCATTTCCATCCAGGGTGTATCCTGCCTTAATGCCCATAGACACCTGAGATATGCACAGACTCCCCGTGACCCGAGGGAATGGATCGGATATAAGCGCGGTTAGAAGCGGTAGAAGATGAATGAATATATATATATATATATATATATATATATATATATATATATATATATATATATATATATATATATATATATATATATATATATATATATATACATAATATACTTGTAAATATTTTCAAGTGATGACGTGAAGTGCCGGAAATCATCAGGACATCAAAATGGATTTTTTTGTTCCCGCATGGACGGTTGTAGTTGCCGGATGTGTGCATCACGGTGCTTTTGGTGCTTGATCTGAGACTTGGCGTCTCAGCAAAACAAACGAGTAAAGACAGAACAACACAGATGTTTTGTGTTTCCAGGAATCACCATGTAATCCGTTTCCCAGATTGTGCGTTTGATTCCGTCCTCATGTCATATAAACAACAACAACAACAAAAAAGCATTTTGTCTCCTTTTAGTTTTCACAGTAAATAGATTTGATTTTCTCCAAAATACAAAAATGTACATGCATGTTGCTCACATAGTCTCGTCTCAGAAGTTATGTTGAATATAATGAATAAGAAATTAGGAACATATTCCAAAAATGCAAGGCACCAGATGTGTACAGGTGAGGAGTCTCAATCTCGCCATGGCTTTTACACATCATTCAAGGAATCGAGACTATAATTCTGATTATGCTGGCATGCGCGTGAATTTTATGCTCCGTGACTATCGGTGTTTTGAAGAACGGATAACGTGCCAGTCATTCTTTATCTGTTCAATTTAGCAGTCCCCGTTCTTCGCCCGCACGGCCCGCAGTATTTACAGTGTGTTATGACTAACAAGTCAAGACTTGATTATATGCTCCATTATCCCCATATTGTCTTATCGTCAAGATATGCCAATCATCATCTAATCTGGGTTTGCAGTGATGCAATGCAAGGCAAGCAACAAGGACGCGCCGTGTTATTGATGTGAAGCATCAGTCTGACAGAGCGTCCTGGTGTGTGTATATGTATATTTATATTTTCCCCTCGTCTGCTTATCACCGCGAGCAGGCTGGGACACTTATTTTCGGGGCTGAATATCCTCGTGGCTCATTTGAATACTCCTTGATAAGATAAGATCAAGTCCTTGCTTTTATATGATAAATGTTAAGTTGTTTAAGTGGAAGCAACAAAACACTCGAGGGTGTGCTGCTATAAGGACAATGACCAATACGGTCGCTTCTGCATGACGTATAAGGGTTTTGTTGCATTTATGTGATTGCAGGTTTACCTGATCATATTATACTGCCAGGGCTAGAGTCAATCCACCATCTGGCCAATCAGAAGGTGTTATTCAGTTGATAGATAAGAGGGCAGTGGATAGCAGCTCCCTATAGATTTAAATCTAACCTGAAGAAATGTGGGTTTTTTTTTCGATTTCCGGCTAATGCATTTGTGTCATTCCGTTACAGATGGAAAATCTATTCAGAATATAATCTATTTGTCCTTTCATCCATCCTCCTATACGTCCATTTTCTATACTGTTTATCAATGCGTAATCTCTGTAAGTGAAGCACCCTCTATATCAGCGGTGTCAAACTCATTGTCACCATGGGCCACATCAGCATTATGGTTTCCCTCGAAAGGCCAATTGTAACTATAAGACAGTATATAGTGTTTGATAAACAACGTCGCCTCATAACACAAAAGACATATCACTTTTTCACCTTGAAGCACAAACATGTATTCGTTTTCCCATCTTTGTTGGAAGTGCCTTTCAGTTTGAAACAATTTTTTCGCTTCCCGGACATTTTGGGATACAGATTTCTCGTTAAACGCAGATGTGGGATAAGCTGCCACTCTAACTCCGCGGGTAAAATAGTCGCATGCATTGTGGGAGATGTAGTTGATTGTCAATGGACACTTTAAAGCAGCGTAGCCTTATTTTAAGACAATCATACGTCTTTGAAGCTTATGCAGGACACGTTAAAAAAAATGATTTTTCCGCTTGCTGTATACGTTTTATGTTTACTAACTCATCATAACAAGGTTTCAAGGGTTCCAAATAAAAACTCCCCCTAGAGCTGTGCTTCTAGCAAAGCTACTTAGAAAGTTAGGCTTTGAAATATTCCAAATGCTATGTTTTTTTCATCTTTTCATGCTTTCATTATTTAATATAAATGTTTATTATTAAATAATAATAATTCTAATTCCAATCATTCTATGTCGAATGGCTTTAGAATTGGTTCATTTGCAATTTATGTAATATGTCAGTTATATTTAAAGTTACACCTTCTGAAATACATCAGCCTTTGAATTCTTATTAACGTAAGTGGTATCTCAGTGGTTAGGACATCTGATAAGAAGGAATTCTAATCATCATTTATTATTATTATTATTATTATTATTATTATTGTACAGCTGCTTTGACACAATCTCTATTGTTAAAAACGCTATATATATAAAGGTGACTTGACTTGACTAATCTCAGCACCTCCATGTTGCCCCTGCTGGGGCACACTGTTTTGAGAACAGTTTTAATGGTCAACCATTGACTGTTTAACCAGTTTTAATTGGTCAACCGTTCATAATGGAATGCCTAGTGGATCCAATTAGAATTTATTCCATGCATTTATTTTCCTTCAGCAAAGATTGCCTGTATTGCAAGCCATACAACTCTCAAATGATAATAATTGCACGTCGACAACACGCGGTGCAGATCTGCCACGTTCCCATTAACAGATTTCGGTCTTTAAATACCTTTTTGTTTAATCCGGGGGGGTGATGCTTTTTTTGTTTTTTTGCGAGAGATTGTGAAGAGAATCCGGGAAGCTGCCACATTCCTGTTAGCCCGAGGAAGAGGAAATTCCCAGAGGATGGTAGTCAAGGTCCTGGGGGAAACGTGTTGAATTGTGAATGCTCTGGGCTGAGTGGAGGAGTGTATAAATCGACTGTGCTCTGTTCCTCCCTGAGGTATGGAAGATGGGAGCTTATTAGCAAGACTTCCATCAGTGATGCTGAAGGGAAAGCGAGGACTCGTGTCCTCGCATGACCGCGAGGATTGCCGAGGAGCAAAAGTGAAAAAACGGTCGTCTGTACAGGCAACGCATTCCCTCCCGAATAAATGCTGTGATGCCGATGTCCTGGTTCCATCGTGATTTGGGAAGGAAAACGATCACAATCTTGGCAGTGGAGCGAATGAATATTGCTGGAAAATCCCATTGAAACCATTTATTAATGGTTCAAAATGGAATGGTGTTCATTTTGATATAATCTCTAATGGTTCCTTTGGGTATTTACTTGCCCACTTGCTGCTGTTGATTAGTGCCGTTTATGTCTTGTGCATAAAATAAAAAGCACTAATAGGAAGAACTTGACAACTGGCAGATAATAGGTTGGTATCTATTGGGAACCAATAAGGACCACTAGGAAGTCATCCAGATTCCATTACAATTATTTCTTTGAGGTTGATGATTTCATGAGGTATCAAAAACACACTGTTTTGGGAACAGTTTTAATGGTCAACCAATGGCTGTTTAACCAGTTTTAATTGGTCAGCCGTTTGTAATTCAATGCCTAGTGGATCCAGTTAGAATTTATTCGATGTGTTTGTATTCCTTCAGCAAAGATTGCTTAAAAAAAGAAAACATTCTTGTTGTGTGCTATATGATGCTCAGTATAAAAGTTTTTTCTATATCAATTTGCCAACAATTAAAAAAGAAACAACTTGACACTTAATGAATAAATTGCCTTCTATTACAATACGGATTAGCATGGCTATTACGGAGCAAAAAAATAGGTATTTTTTTTTATTAAATATGGGGTAAGTAACAATAGTAATAATAATGAACACAATTATGTTTTTCTTTCCATTTTAAGTTTTTTATTTAGAGAAAATAACTTGTTTACAGCTGGATGCAGCTAGAGTTCGTGTAAGGGAACGTCACCTGGTTTTGTTGCGTAACCCTGGTGCCCTGAAGAAACAAGATGCTGCGTCGCTATGCCACACTGCATGCAAACCCCTCCGGTGCTTACTTCAACTTTGAAGCCAGCTGTCATATATGCCTTTATACTTCCTGGTTGTGACGTTATCCATGGGTAGCGGCAGTCCTGTTCAGAGCATATCCCTCCCAAAGATTCCCTCTGGGAACCAGGGTTATGCAAGTAACCCAGAGATGGTTTATTTTACATTTAGATTTACGGCATTTGGCAGACGCTCTCATCCAGAGCGACTTGCAACTGAGCAACTGAGGGTTAGGGGCCTTGCTCAAGGGCCCACAGGTGGTAGCTTGGTGGCGGTGTGGTTTGAACCCATGATCTTCCGGTCCAGAGTTCAACCACTGGGCTGCCACCTCCTTCCTTCATTTTACACTGAAAAATACACAAATTATTGTGTATATTTACTGGATGTATCTTGTTGTGTAACATCATTACGTTGGAGTCTTAGAAAAATGTCCCTCTGTATTCCAAACTCAGTCAATTTTCAATGGAATTGGATTGAAGCAACCGAGCTACTCTTACAACTGGAAAGGTTAATCCATAGGTCCAGAAAGCATATCAGCTAATTAGTGGACATTGATTTGTCCTTGAGACGTCTGATGGCACAAACTAGCCCGAGTTTTAAAGTCATGCGAAAGCTTTTGTTTAGGTGCAGTAGGATTGCGCTTTGTGATAGTAATGAAACGGATATAAGTTGAGGCTCATTGTTCCGTCATTATTATTTTATAGCCTGGACAGTGTTGGGAGATGTCCTCGTGTTAAAGGTGCTCATGTCCTGACTGAAGTGCACGGCGCTGTGTAAAAAATGTATGAAAAGAATGTACTGTTGTTACAGTACTCAAGAAAGAGGTTCACTTTAGGAGAGATATGAGTACATTGTTTATTTTTAACAGTCAACCTTAAATGTACTCATACAATATTTATCAAACGTTTGGATATGCTTTTTTTCTTCATTGTTGGCAAAATTACACACATCCTACACTTACTGTAAGTAGAAATACATACAATCATGTTTTTTATAAGTTAAAGTACTGACTAGGGGGCACGGTGGTTTAGTGGTTAGCACGTTCGCCTCACACCGCCACAGTCCGGGTTCGATTCCCATCTCGGCCATGTGTGTGTGGAGTTTGCATGTTCTCCCTGTGCCTCCGGGTTCTCCGGTTTCCTCCCGGTCCAAAAACATGCACGGTAGGTTGATTGGCACCTTGGAAAATTGTCCCTCATGTATGAATGTGTGTGTGAATGTTTGTGTGTGTCCTGCGATGGGTTGGCATTCCATCCAGGGTGTATCCTTCCTTAATGCCCATAGACGCCTGAGATAGGCACAGACTCCCCTTGACCCGAGGGAAGATCGGATATAGCGGTAGAAGATAAATGAATGAATGAATGAATGAAGTACTGACTACACTTTTCTAAATTAAAGTTAAGAAGTTTGGGCTCTAAAATGTACTTAGGAAAAGAGTATCATTACTACGACAAGGTCACACTGGTAACTCACATTATATTAATACAAAAACAATTTCAAATGCTACTATCTCTGTTCTGTCTCTAATCTCAGTCATGTTTACATCACTGACTCTGTTTTCTTTTTGTCTTGCTCATTGTTAGCTTTGTAAGCTATCCAATATATACGGTGCCAGGAAATTATACACCAGTCGTAGATTTAAAAAAAAAGGAAATAGGTTGATGGGGTGAAAACAGTGTGTGCTGAGATGAAAAACTATTTCTCATAGACTAAAGCTAAAGTACCAAGACTGGTTTTAAAATGTGGAAAAGTACAGATATTTGTGTAAGAATAAAGCAAAAGGATAAAGAAAAATCTATTTAAGCACAATAAATTATTTGTACTTCACTACTTCAAAATGCTGATGCACATTAATACTGAATATGTTCAAATTTATATGTTATATTGTCACGGGGCATGATGGCTTAGTGGTTAGCTAAGCTCCAGGGTTGGGGGTTCTAGTCCCGCCTCCGGCATATATGTGTGTGTGTGTGTGTGTGTGTGTGTGTGTGGAGTTCTCTCCATGCCTCAGGGGGTTTTTCTCCGGTGTTCTCCGGTTTCTCTCTGTCCAAAACATGCATGGTAGGTTGATTGGCACTTTGGAACAATGACCCTAGTGTGAGTGAATGTGTGTTTGCACCCTGCGATGGGTTGGCATTCCATACAGGGTGTGTCCTGCCATGAGGCCCGAAGACGCCTAAGAGACCCGAGAGCGAAGTGGACTTCTGGCAATAAAAACATTGATTTGAAAGAACAGCGAGAAAAAGATACTGGTCTGAAAAGTTGTTCTTTGGCCGGATGAGTCTAAATTTAAGAGTTGTGTTTTTCCACTGCTTGTCTTCGTTAGACGTGAATAAAGAGTGAACAGATGGCTTCTGAATGTGTGCTTCCCACTGTAAAGCATAGAGGAGGCGATGTGATGGTACATTTCCAATTTAGGGCTCACTTAACCGCCATGGCTATCATGAAATTCCATCTGGTTTGTACTTAGTGGGACCATTGTTTGCTTTTTCAATAGGATTATTACCCCAGAGCTTCTGCGCTACTCTTCTTACAAGAAGGAGAGGGATGGAGTGGTGGCCTCCACAATCACCTGCTATTAATTCAATTAGAATGATTTGGATTGTGTTGGGCCATACAATGAAGGAATCGAAACCAACAAGGATTTAAAACCTCTGAGGAACCAGTTTAAGATTGTCTGGAAACATTGAAAGTGACAAATGTGTGAAGCTAACTTGTGGTAGTTATGGTAATTCCGAAGTAGTACCTGGGGACACAGGACACATTGGCAATTTGCCTGTGGCTGCCCAGAAATATTGTTGCCAGGGATATTGGAACTGCCCTATAGGTGGCTCTGGGCCATTACATGCCAGAAATCAGATGCCAGATGTCACCCTGGCCCCTCTTAGACTCTAGAGTATCCGCATTCTTAACTATATCGACGATTGGTTAGTGTTAGCTCGATCCGAGCAACTGGAGGCTCGGCGTACAGATGGTGCCCTCACCTACAAGACTGAATGCAGAGAAATGTGTGCTTTCTCCAGCTCAGAGAAACACTTACTTGGGCGTAGTGTGGGATTCCACCACAGTGCAGTCATTCCTGTCACCCACTCGGATCAATATGATCCTTGCGACAGTCAAGAGAAGATCGGCCAACTACTCACTGTAAGGCTGAATCAAAGACTGCTCGGGTCTCTGGCCATAGCATCCATAATTGTGCCACTCAGCCTTCTCCACATGAGGAGTATACAGTGGTGGTTGAGGAGGAGCAAGGGGTTTTCCCACAGGAGCAATCTGCTCCGCCGTATCAAGGTTACACAGGTGAACATTATGGGCCTTGTCTTTCCTGAGGTCTCGTGCTAGGGAGTTCCTTGTCATCGGCATGGCAGGTTCCTTTATGGTCCCAACGGAATCTCCACTAACTCTGAGTGACCTACATCCCATGGCAGTTTAATCTAAGAGCAGTGGTAAATGCATGGCCGAAGCATTCCCTCCAGTGCTGCTGCACCTGGGAGTTCTGGAGAAGAATTCATTGGAATGGAGTCTGTTTACTCCTAGGTCATCCATGGTTTCTGGCTCTTCTCAATCAACCTTGGGAGATTCCTCTCAGACAGGATCTCGTCTCTTAAGTGGAGCATGCCCTACTTCAACCCTGCCTGGAATTGTTGATGCTCTGGCACAACTTGTGGGAGATGTGGCACAACTCCAAACATCTGGTCTCTCGACTGAGGTCGTTGAGGCCATCCACTCCAGAGCTCCCTTCCCTTAGGTCAGAGATGACATCTGCTCTCTGATTGGTGCAGAAATCACTGTTTGGACACAGTCAGCTGCCTGGCTTGTTTACTACTGGAGTTCCTTCAATAGCAGTTTTCCAAAGGATTATCGACTTTAAAAGTATACCTGTCTGCCAAAGCCGCCTCTCGTAGCCCATTGGGGGGCTGTCTCTAGGCCCTAAAGAAGCCTACTTTTGAGCCTCATCATTGGATGAGTTATCATTGAGGTTTCTGACAGTCACAACTGTCTTCCTGCTGGCCGTCACCTAGCTAAAAAGGATTTATGTGCCTTTCTGCACCCCAAACACGTATATATGTTCCCAAGGTGCCCTCTGTCGTCCCACACCATATCATGGTACAAGCATTCTATCCTCCTCCCTTTCAGACCTCTGACCAAGAAAATCCAAACCGGATGTGTCCAGTGCGAGCAACATATTCTCTTCTGGAGTGTCCTTCCCGGATATATATAAACCTCACTGGAGAAACATAGTGAGAAAAGATAAAAAAAGAGAATAGTATTATTCTCACATATCTCGTTCATTTGATTTTATGCAACTTCCTTCTAAATTAGCAATCATACAAAAGTCCATTTTCTCTGAGAGGTAAGCGAACCTGAGAATTTATTTATATCCATTTGTAGGAATGAGCAAATTGTCTGCAAACCCCTTTAAAGTGGATCAATCCAAACCTATATTTGATTCTCATCAAATTTTGATGTAAAGCTTTTGCATTACATTTTGGTGGAGTGGTCCATTGCCACATGTGCGCTTAGACTTTGTTAGCATTGATGAAAAAGGACAGTAATTAACATTGCTAAGAGGCAAATCATTACATGCTACCAGCAGGTTGGTGAAAATTCATTTTTGCTTGCTGAGGTTCAGCTGCTGAAATAAGCATTTTAAAAAGCCTTATGGGAGGCCAAGAATGCTTACCTTGATAAATAAAGATGCACAAAGGTGTCCGGAGATCTCTCTCTCTCTCTCTCTCTCTCTCTCCATCTCGCTCTCTCTCTCTCTCTTCTTTCCATCTCTTTCTTCCACTCTCTCCTTCTGTAACTGCAATAAGAGATATGAAAATTCACATTTTACAAAGTGGTGAGAAAAACTGACTTTTCCTCCTAGCCACGCAGTCTGATCCCTCTGGACAAACAACAAGTCTCATTAATCAGACTGCATTTGAATAAATGTATGCATAAATCCTAGGAACAGTTCTGCATAAAAAATATACAATAGACTTCATGGAAATCACATTAGTTTGACAAAAGTTAATTCCTTATTGAAACCCTTAGCAATGTGGACCAGCTTCAAAATTTTTTTATAAAAAAAAAAAAATTCACATTTCAGTTATAAAAGTTTTGTGTTAATAAATCAAAAACTGTGGCTGAGCTGCATTATTGGAAAATGTAGCACACTTAAGCCGTAGACACTTATTTATACTTAATATAATACAATATAAGGGGCACGGTGGCGTAGTGGTTAGCACGTTCGCCTCACACCGACAGGATCCAGGTTCGATTCCCGTCTCGGCCATGTGTGTGTGGAGTTTGCATGTTCTCCCCGTGCCTCAGGGGGTTTTTCTCCGGGTTCTCCGGTTTTCCCCAGTCCAAAAACATGCACAGTAGGTTGATTGGCACCTTGGAAAATTATCCCTAGTGTGTGTGAATGTGTGTGTGTGTGTGCCCTGTGATGGGTTGGCATTCCATCCAGGGTGTATCCTGCCTTAATGCCCATAGACACCTGAGATAGGCACAGGCTCCCCGTGACCCGAGGGAAGATATGATAAAGCGGTAGAAGATGAATGAATGAATGAATGAATGAATAATACAATATGTCAAATTATTTACTGTATCGAGGCTGAGGCACGGTTGCTTAGCGGTTAGCACATTCGCCTCACACCTCCAGGGTTGGGGGTTCCATTCCCACCCCCGCCATGTGTGTACCTCAGGGATTTTTTCTGCGGGTTCTCCGGTTTCCTCCCGGTTCAAAAACGTGTGTGTGTGCCCTGCGATGGGCTGGCATTCCATGTAGCATGTATCCTGAGATAGGCACAGGATCCCTGTGACCCCCGAGGGAAGATCGGATAAAGTGGTAGAAGATGAATGAATGAATAAATGAATGTATCGAGGCTTGTTGGTGGTACTAAATATGAAATAAGCATGAACATGCATTTTAACCTTGTGGCTGAAGTTAATAGGAAACATCCTCATTTAAATTTTAGTTCTATTCGGATGAAAAAATTTACTGCAACAAAATGCAATGCAATGCCATCACACGAGTGCATGACCTGTTGAGGCTTGCAATCAAACAAACCATGATGCAGTTTATACCAGTTCCAGTCCTGCACATTCATATAGTTTGAGCTCTTTTTTTTTCTTTATTCAATTAGGTTGTACTGTCCACCAGCAGGGAAATGGAAAGTAGGAAAATGAACAATTAAAATCCAGTACCCACAAGCTCAATGAAAATGTGATTCTCCACTCTCTGATGTGTGAAATAGCTCTATTTGCTCTCGGCAGATTCTCTCATAACTTGCAAAGAAATGGCTAAAGAGCTTTACGGCAAGAACTGGGACATCGATACCGAATTCCCTTTCCGATCTCTTGGTGATAAATCCAGAAACTTATCGATCACATATGTCCATTTCTCATCATATAATATTAGCTGTGAAAGTTAGGCATTAATGAGGACGCATTTTTGGACCACTTTTATCCGGCCACAATAAGAAATGAAAGATGGCGAAGATTTAATCTCTCTCTAAATGACAGAAGTTAGATAGTAAAATAGAATGTATCGCATTACAGCACAGTGAAATTCTTTCTTCGCAAATCCCAGCTTGTTCGGAATCTGGGTGCAGACCGCATGGTCAGGCATAATACAGCGCCCCCTGGAGAACAGTGGGCTTTGGGCCTTGCTCAAGGATCCAAGTGTGGCAGATTGGCGATACCAGGGTTTGAACCCACAACTTCGAGCCACACCCTTCTCGTAATGCTAGCTTTGTGAGAGGCTACTAAAATATAAAACCAGACCACAAATTTCAAATTCAAATTTTATTGGTCACATTTACATATACATATAGCGTACAACATGCAGTGAAATGCATAACCTTTGCTAAAATAGCACATTATAATCTATGTAGCGAGGAAATTCTTTGAAATCCTATATTAGTTGGTGTCTCCCCTTGTACTGGGGAGAATCGTCACTCGGTGATTGAACCCAGATCTATAGACTGTTTCACTGCATCCCCATACACAATACACTGCTACTCAAGGTTCTTGGGCCATGTCCACACCAATACCAGTTTAATTTAAAAACCATACTTTTCTTTTCTTTTCTTTTTTGTAAGTAATGTGATGTAACCAAATCACTTAACAGGGCAGAGAACATTGTACAGCTGTTGTTTTGGCACGTCTCCCAGTCTATATTCTCATTTGCTTTTGCAGTTTTAAACCATATTTATGTGATAATCACAGCAACAACTTTAACCTTTAACTTTAACAATGGGAATATACATAAACACCAACCGGAAATGACTCGCGTTTATTTCTTAGTTGTGAGGATGTCTAGGATACTAGTGGGCCCTTGAGCAAGGCCCTTAACCTCAATTATTCACTCTGGCCCAGCCATTAGGGTTGCAAAAGCCAGTGCATTCCTGGTGCAGGTCCTTAGCCCGGATAGATGTTTGTTAAGAAGGGAATCCAGTGTGAAACATGTACCAAATCTAGTACCCAGACCATCCACTGTAGCAAAAAAAAAAGACAAAAAATATATGAATAAATAAATAAATTCATTCATTCATTCTAATTGCCATGCGCACACTCGCGATTGTAAATTGGACGCATAAACGTGTAATGAAGCTTTCAATGTAAATGTAGAAATGCTAGAAATGCTTTATTCATAAGTGGCTCTATCTAAGTGTGGTCACCTTTATCGTGTTGTGAATGTTATTGTGATTAACAGTTATTGTTGTTTGTGGGTTCTTTTTTCCATTTTTCACAAGCACTGTGATTTGCATAATTGTGTCATTAATAGTTTAATAGACTGTGTTGTGTGTTTGCCAGTCTTGGGTTCTCCTACAAGATTGTATCTGTTATTTCTGCACTGTAAGATCGCAGGTTCAAATCCCGTCAGTTATAAGTCGCTCTGGATAAAGGGCGTCTGCGAAATGCTTTCATTATTGGTGGTATATATATATACATATCAAACATACATAAAAACAAGAGTTTGTATCTACAGACGTGGACAAAATTGTTGGTACCCTTTGGTCAATGAAAGAAAAAGTCACAATGGTCACAGAAATAACTTTAATCTGACAAAAGTAATAATAAATAAAAATTCTATAAATGTTAACCAATGAAAGTCAGACATTGTTTTTCAACCATGCTTCAACAGAATTATGTAAAAAAATAAACTCATGAAACAGGCATGGACAAAAATGATGGTACCCCTAACTTAATATTTTGTTGCGCAACCTTTTTAGGCAATCACTGCAATCAAACGCTTCCTGTAACTGTCAATGAGACATCTGCACCTCTCAGCAGGTATTTTGGCCCACTCCTCATGAGCAAACTGCTCCAGTTGTGTCCGGTTTGAAGGGTGCCTTTTCCAGACTGCATGTTTCAGCTCCTTCCAAAGATGCTCAATAGGATTGAGGTCAGGGCTCATAGACGGCCACTTTAGAATAGTCCAATTTTTTCCTCTTAGCCATTCTTGGGTGTTTTTAGCTGTGTGTTTTGGGTCATTGTCCTGTTGCAAGACCCATGACCTGCGACTGAGACCAAGCTTTCTGACACTGGCTAGTACATTTCTCTCTAGAATTCCTTGATAGTCTTGAGATTTCATTGTACCCTGCACAGATTCAAGACACCCTGTGCCAGACGCAGCAAAGCAGCCCCAGAACATAACAGAGCCTCCTCCATGTTTCACAGTAGGGACAGTGTTCTTTTCTTGATATGCTTCATTTTTTCGTCTGTGAACATACAGCTGATGTGCCTTGGCAAAAACTTCGATTTTTGTCTCATCTGTCCACAGGACATTCTCCCAGAAGCTTTGTGGCTTGTCAACATGTAGTTTGGCATATTCCAGTCTTGCTTTTTTATGATTCGTTTTCAACAATGGTGTCCTCCTTGGTCGTCTCCCATGTAGTCCACTTTGGCTCAAACAACGACGGATGGTGCGATCTGACACTGATGTTCCTTGAGCATGAAGTTCACCTTGAATCTCTTTAGAAGTCTTTCTAGGCTCTTTTGTTACCATTCGGATTATCCGTCTCTTAGATTTGTCATCAATTTTCCTCCTGCGGCCACGTCCAGGGAGGTTGGCTACAGTCCCATGGATCTTAAACTTCTGAATAATATGTGCAACTGTACTCACAGGAACATCTAGTTGCTTGGAGATGGTCTTATAGCCTTTACCTTTAACATGCTTGTCTATAATTTTCTTTCTGATCTCTTGAGACAGCTCTTTCCTTTGCTTCCTCTGGTCCATGTCGAGTGTGGTACACACCATATCACCAAACAACACAGTGATTACCTGGAGCCATATATATAGGCCCAATGGCTGATTACAAGGTTGTAGACACCTGTGATGCTAATTAGTGGACACACCTTCAATTAACATGTCCCTTTGGTCACATTATTTTCTGTGTTTTCTAGGGGTACCATCATTTTTGTCCATGCCTGTTTCATGAGTTTATTTTTTTACATAATTCTGTTGAAGCATGGTTGAAAAACAATGTCTGACTTTCATTGGTTAACATTTATAGAATTTTTATTTATTATTACTTTTGTCAGATTAAAGTTATTTCTGTGACCATTGTGACTTTTTCTTTCATTGACCAAAGGGTACCAACAATTTTGTCCACGTCTGTATTTGCAGTCAGTATAATGAAATAAAATTGCACTATACGTTGGGAAAAAAAGGGAAAATGGATCAAAATGTTGTCGCTCAGAGGTGAAGTTGATCCCAAGTTCTGAAACATGAAAGTTGTAATGCAAACACCTTTTCATTTCCACCCCATGGCCGTGTTGCGAATCGTAGATTTTCCTAATGTAATTTTAAAGTGTGACTATTATAGGTCTGAGAACTTCCTCTGCAAAAATGAAATTACACCTGTGTGGTGTGAAAAAAAAAAATCTCCAAAATCTGTTAAAGTACCTGCTACAGCGCTTTGACTGCTGTTCAAACTGTGTGGGTTTTGAAGCACAACGATTCACTTTAGGAATAAGGGGGAAACATTTTTATTAAAACTGGTAATGCTTTAACGGAATTTTCAGAAATTTAATTTAGCAAATATACTGTAGCAGTAAAAACCAATAAACACTGAAAGTTAAGCCTGAAAAGAATTAGATTAGATGAATTTACATAGACTTTGCGATTTGAATGATCTGAAGTAAACATAAATGCAGGAAATACAGAAAAGTTGCTTAAAAAGCATGGCCGTTATAACACTTTGGCCTATCAGATGGCTTAGCGATGTAAAAAAAAAATGGTGAAAAATAAGAACAAGTAGGCAGTTCCTCCTGCTGCAACGGAAACAGGATGGGGTAAAAGAAAAAGCAGACAATCCGTCTGTCTCTGTAGAAATGTAATAACGATTTCATCCACTTTGCTGGAGTCTTGAAGCAAAGGAAATTCAATTCCCGAAAAAGCCATCCCAGATTAGGATTCAAGTCATTAAAAGGGTTTTCAAGAAATGACATAAGAATGAGGACGACATGAATAAAAGCTGTGGGATAAAAGCTGTAGTGAATATGCATTTTACACAACAATAAATACAGCAAATGCACAAAAACACCATAAACACCAGACACACAACTGCCCACTATGGTTTAAGAAGAGGCTCGCGTTCACCTTTAGTTCACGCAAAATCTTGTTGATAATCCTGTACAAGTATTCCAGTTGTGTTGATCCCATTGTGTTAAAGTAAAGCTGTACAATATAAAGATGGTGTAATCCTATTACACTGACCGCATTTCAAGGATGAAAGGATTCCTTTATCCCAATATGAGAAAGAATCAAGAAATGCCAAAGAGAGAAAAAAAATGAATTTAAAAAAAGAAATTAATTCAGACACAACAAATAAGAAAAATATAAAGATTGGCAAAAGAAAAGTAGGGTAGTAGGAAATATGACTAATAACTTTATCTGAATAACTGTGTCTAAAAACATGGCAAAGGAGATGAATTCATGTTATAAACAAAGGAAAACAAAATGAAAATCAGAGTGTAGACAGTAAACAAAAAACACAAACAAAAAACAAATGCGGCCACAAAACAAACAAACAAAGAGAAACAAACACCAAAACGTAGAATCAAACAGAAACAAACACACAAATCGCATAGAAACAAACAGATAGAAACAAACAGATGCAAACAAATAACACAGAAACAACTAATAACAACAACAACCGAACAAAATCAAACAAATGAAAGACACATCTGGAAGAGAAATATTAAATAGAGAGCAGGCCTTTTAAAATATATGTATTGAAATATATTCATGTAATAAACATAGAAATATGAAAGTAAAAATGAAGAATATAAAAGAAAATGAAAATCATAACTATAGACAGAAATTTGACTGGGATACAGATTATCAGTTGTGACTGTTATATCACGCTTTACTTAGTGTTTTATATATATATATCATATATACCGATTTATCCGGTCATATATCTATATATATATATTAAGGCATCATATGGTTGTTTTTTGGACACGGGGGGAAAGGCAACGGAAAACCCGGGGAAAACACCCCCTAGGCATATATATATAACTATATATACACATAGACGGGAATCGAACCCGGATCGAAACCGGATTGGCTTGTAGGCGATATATATATATATATATATATATATATATATAGATATATATATATATATATATATATATATATATTATATATATATATATTATATTCATAATACACAAACACAAATGCACAAACAAAAACCAACGGAAATAAACACACAAATCACATAGAAACAAACAAACACAGAAACAAAACAAAATCAAACAAATGAAAGACACATCTGGAAGTGAAACACTATATACAGAGCAGTCAGCACAAACTAAAAATGTGCATTGATGTAATAAACACAGAAATAAAAGAAACACACAAATGACAAATGCAGGCACAAACAACAAACAAGACTACACACAAGACTAACAAACAGAAACAAACAAACACCAAAACATACAATCATACAGGAACACACACCAAAATCACATAGAAACAAACCGACACAAACAAATAAACGGTAACAAAAACAACAAAATCAAACAATTGAAAGATCCTGGGAGTCAAACACTGAACAGACAGTACAGACTTCACACAAAAAGTGTGTATTGATTATTCTATTACATTTTAACAGTCAATTTAATAGGCAATGACACACACACACACACACACACACACACACACACACCACACACACACACACACACACACATATACATACATATATACAAACCACGTTATAGACACGCTAACAAATATAACTTATAGGAAACCACACATGGAGCTAACAGCACAGGAATATACTGATTATAATGACGGTGCCTTGCTGATTAAAATATATTAACTAAAATGTGAAGATTGGCTTTTACATGGAGGAAACATGGTAGGTGTTTTTAAATGAACAAGTACATTGAGGCCACAAGCTAAGTTTCTTCAGAGTTAAGTGGCCACAAAGTAGTTTTTTTAATTGAATTGTGGGCCACCGGAAGCTAAGCATGGAGATGAATAATATCACGCTTTAATTTCAGTCTTTGAATGATGCACGACTACATGTACGAGTGACTGTGTAATGTTATACAGCCTGCACTGCTACAGAATTAATTAAGTGTGAGTGTGTGTGTGTGTGTGTGAGAGAGTGTGTGTGTTTGCGGCTTGGTGAGGTGATTTCTCATTCAACAACAGGTTGAGCATCGTATCAAGTAATGATATACAAAGTATTATGAACTGTGCAGATGTGTGCACTGCAGCTACAGTATTCTGTCTTGTGACCCATTCGTACTGTTGTTTTTGACATAAACCCACCGCCATTTTAAACCCACGGGATTTGGGATCAAAAATACACAAATATGCGGTTAAAAAAAAACTGTTTTCTGAGGTAAAACAATACTCAAAATAACATTCTACATATGCTGTTTCACAATCATTGAACATTTAAAGGCTCTGGAATTGAGGCGTTGAATTTATAATGAGATGCTGAGGTAATCTATAAGTTGTTTAGTTCCACAACGGACCGTATGAGACTGTAAAAGCTGCTTTAAGAAATGTATAAAAAGCGCTATAGAAATAAAAGGGAACTGGGAAGGGAATTGTTATTGGTGGGCTTCAGGTTTAATACAAAAATGTCATACAAATGTTTGCATCACACTATATATTAGCAGCAATATCCATTCAGGTCTCTAGCTGTAAAAAAAAAGGAGAAAAAAAAAACAGAAAAAAGAAAAAGGGAATAAAAAAGGGAAAGAAAGAAAGAAATGTACCTGAGAAGGACAAAAAAAAGGTGGCGAACTCAAACAGAAATAAATTACAGTACAGTTTTTTTCCTAACCTCGAGGGTACTATAGCTTCTAAATCACAAATTAATGCAGAATTTGTTGTACAGTAGGTCATTGTCGTATAGGAAAGTGTTAACTTGTGTGAAAAAAAAACAGTGTTAATTAAATACATTAATGCTCGGGGAGTTTAAGGTGCATTTTTTTTTCATTAGCATAGCTTCTTAGCTGGCATACGTCCTCCATTTATTTTTTCTAAACAGTATAAACGGCGCTGTGAATGAATGCTCCTTAATGCAGGGTACCGGTTTGGAGGGCATTTCAATTACTGTAATAACAGCGTTGGTATAGTTATAATTTACACCCAAGCATGCTGTTTAGTATAATCACAGTGGGATGGATCTTGCAGTCAAGTGGGTCAATGAGAACTTCATTATCCCTGGAACCTGGAAGGCACATAGACTTAAGCAACAGCAACCCCTGGAGGTGGCTGATTGCTTGGTGCAGCCGTTATGCATAATTCTCTCTCTCTCTCTCTCTCACTCTCTCTCTCTCTATCTCTCTTTATATAAACAGTATTCATGTGAACTTCAACCTTGACTCACCGTTTTCCCGACTGAAGACATATTGTGAATGAGGCGTTCTTCACTTTACCGTGATTTACCATGCAAGGCTACGATTTACATCTGCCGATTAGGAGTGCATGTAAGCCCTGTGTGTTTCAATATCTCATGCTGTCTTGTCATCTTTTTTTTTTATATATTCTACCAGCTCTCTGTACAGTACAGCATGAAATAAGAGAGTGGGTGGTGTGTGTCAACAGTCGCATGATCATATGTTGATAAAATGTCCGATGTCTATTTTCACACGCACTATATCAAAGAATTTTACTGCTTGCCTTCTATCTCATGTAATAAATCATACCTATGCATTGTGAATCAGGATATTTTCGTAAGTAAGACGTGTTCGGTTCACTAGAGTATAACTTGTAACGGAAAAACAGTAACAATTAGATAATCTTAAGATTTGGATCATGATTAAAACTTGAACCACAAGTTGCGCGGGAAAAAAAGTGTTATTTTGTTGAATCGATATATCCGTCTCAAGATATTTTTAGGTTGGTTGGCCATTAAAATCATTAAGCACAAAAAAAATAAATCTCAGACCTTTCAAAGCACGGACTCCACACTTCTGACACACACATCTGACACCATCATACTCGATAGTAGGTTTTTCAGCTATTTATGCTACATTAACAGTAATCGGAGCAGACAGGCTAGTTTTCACTTTCCGTATGCATCAATATGACTTAAGTGCTTACGGACCCGTCACCATATCAGCCGTTAGTCTAACTTGGATCACTTTTGGTAGGAACGAACCACTGGCATTCCGAGAAGAAAAGGCGTTTTGTAAAAGATAACCCGGTCTGATTCATTCGTCTAGCCATCACAATTATATACACAGACAGTCTATAACAAGACAAGCTATAAAACTGGTAGTTTACTGAATACTATCTGTTCCTTTTTTAACTTTTGTCCCCCCCTACCATTTTTAATAAACAATGTTTTAGATTTAAAATAATTAGGAATGATTATGTTCACTACAATGTAGATGGACAAAGAGTGAGGCAGCGTTATAGAAAAGGCAGCTCAGGAGATCAACGCTAGACGACGCACCGGAGAAACTTGTTCCTAATGATCTGTGACTAGCTAGCGGTGCTTTTTTTGGTTGTTTTTTGAATCATAACAAATTTTACATTGAGGACAGGTTTGTTCGTATTGGCGGAAATATAATATGTCCGAAATATAGGAGTATATTCATTCATTCATCTTCTACTACTATATTGGATCTTCCTTCGGGTTACGGGTGCCTATCTCAGGCGTCTATGGGCATTAAGGCAGGATATACCCTGGATGGAATGCCAACCCATCGCAGGAAACACACACACATTCATACACTAGGGACAATTTTCCAAGGTGCCAATCAACCTATATGTTTTTTGGACCAGGGGGTAAACCGGAGAATATATATATATATATATATATATATATATATATATATATATATATATAAAACTCGATATATATATATATATATATATATATATATAATAAAAAAATATATATATATATATAATATAAAAACACTTCCAACTGCATTATTATGCATCTTATAACACAACCCTGCTTAGAATTATGTTCATACACTATATGACATTTGGTTTATTTTGTTTTGTTTTGTTTTTTTTTACAAATACTGTGTGGTTTGAGTTGGATGGGAATGTATCGGAAGAAGAAGGTAATTCCGTGTCAAATCAGAAATAGTAATACACTTTCTCCAAAAGTGACCTGTTTTCTGCTACTCCGTTTCTTTGTGCGAGTCTATTCCTGCTGCTGTAAAAAAAAAAAAAAAAAAAGTGAACCTCTGTTTAATTAGCCTGTTACATGCTGCGGGGATGTCAGTGTAATTTTAGGCAGGTAAATCCGAGGACACCAAAACTCATTTTAAACCAAATGTGCTTTTACTAACTAGTTGTATTCATCCTACTTGAGTATTTTTCACATTTTGTCATGTTCTACAAACTACAAACTCCACCAGTCAATATTTGGTCACACTTGGTTTGCCTTTCAGTGCAATTCCAGCTGAAGGTCTTTTCGCAGGTCTGTCTCTAAAATGAAAACTGTATTT
>JACRUU010000022.1:11668230-11758230 GCA_030449085.1 Kryptopterus vitreolus
TATTTTAAAAAGCTGCACAGAGGAGTTTTTCGGTATCGGTAGAACGTATCTATCGCCAAGTGATTTCTTAGGTCAGGTGCGAATTATAAAAGAAAATCGTTTCATGCTGCAAGATTGTGTCATCATAGACTTGATCATGCTGTCAAAACTCATGAATTACAAGCATCAGTTAATTTATTACACTCATCTCCCTTCTGTCTCCCTCTCTCGCACACACACGCTGATGAAGTGGGACACACTTACACATTACAACATAATAGAGTCTGATACTAATCCATGCGTTTAATTCATCCTTATGTGCTTACATACCTTAGATTATTTTCAGTGTTTTCACGATAGCATTACGCTGTGATCAAAGTTCATAGAGTTACTGAAATTTCCAAAGTTGTTTGAAAGCCATTCTTAGTAATATGTGACCAAAAATGTGTCCTTGGATGTTTTTTTTTTTTTTTTGGCAGAACACACACAGACTAACATTCCTTCCCGGACATCAGAGAACACCGTGTTTCCAAATATGGGAATAGAAATCTAAAATAGCGAGCTGAAAGTACTTGAGGAGGTCAAAGTGCTAGAGACCGCTGCGCTATATTTAGTATATGTGATGTCTGTCTGCAAGATCCGGAAACAAAGTTTTGCCTATGAATTTAAGAGGCCCGAAGAGTTGCGAGAAGCCTCCAGGGAAAAGAACTCATCATCTAGAGGCACACAATAGCAAGGCCTCTCACCTCCATCTTGCTTAACACCTCAGGAAATACTGTCTGTCTTTTCCTGAGCACTGTCCCAAGAAAAAAAAATAAAAAAAAGACTTGTCAGCTATCAAATTGGGTTGCAGTAATGTGAACTGTAGGTTGACTTTTTATTGCCCCGGCACATTTTTTTTTTCTTTCTCTCTTTCCCCATGATCTAGCAATCGTTATCCGTCTGTCCAGGAGACGGGTGCGAATGACAATTTGTGCTCATTTCAGGATTCAGACTACCCGCCCGAGCATGAAATGAGCTCATTTTGGGTTGAGAGGAATCAAATGACTGTGGCCATGATAATATCACTGGCCATCGTAATCATTTATTCTTTAGTGTTGAAGAAAATGTGTAAAACTATATATATATATATATATATATATATATATATATATATATATATATATATATATATATATATATATATATATATATATATATATATATATACTGTGCAAAAGTTTTTGGTAGGTGTGATGAAAAAACGCTGTAAACAAAGAATGCTTTCCTAAAATGGATGTGTTAATTATTTACTTTCATCAATGAATGAAACTGCAGTGAATGAAGAAAAGAGAAATGAAATCGAATATTTGTTGTGAACACACTTTTACCTTCAAAACAGCAGTAACACTTCTATGTACACTTACACACAGTGTTTATGAAGGAACTCGGCTGGTCGGTTGTTCCATCTTGGAGAAGTAAACACAGATCTTCTGTGGATGTAGACGTTCTCACATCCTTCTGTCTCTTCATGGAATCCCACACACACTCCATGATGTTGAGATCAGGGCTCTGTGGGTGGTCGTGCCATCACTTCCACTACTTCTACTTCTTCTAAAAGGGAGTAACAACCAAATATTGATTTGATTTAGATTTTCTCTTTTGTTCGCTCATGTTGCATTTTGTAAATTGACAAAAATAAACAATCATTATTTATATTTCTGAAAGCATTCTTTGTTTACAACAGCATTTTTTTCCATACTATATATATATATATATATAGATATATATATATATATATATATATATATATATATATATATATACATATATATACACACACACACACACACACACACACACACACACACACACACACACACACATATATATATACACACATATACTCACATGTGTATATTTATATATGTTTAGAGTTGGCTGAAGAGTTTGTCTTTATTCATGCTCAACAATCTGGTGTTAAGACTGCTGCTGGGTAAAAAGATAAGAGGACAGTCAGAGCCCAAACAAAGAGAGAAAGGAAAGAGTGTTCCCGGCTTGGCTTTGTCACAAATATCCTGCACCTACTGCATTCTGGATGTGCAATTCTCTCTTTCACAACAATGCAAAGCTGCCAAAATGAGGACACAGCCTGCCAAATGGGGTTTTTAGACAGCAGTGTGCCTCCTAAACCTAATTTCCCCACCATGCCTTACTTTAGTAGCTGTTTGTCAGACATTGCGTAAAGGATATAATGCATCGCACTGGCCCAGTAAATGACTGCTCGCACTGACCGTGTGTCCTCATGCCTACTTCTTCAATCATGTACCTGACAGGTGAAATATACAGCATACTCTGCCTGGATACAGAGATGCGCAATTTCTATTAAAAACGCTGTCCGGTCATTTCCTCCATATCTACTTTCCGCCACTCTCGCTCGTATTCGGCTGAGATTTGAGCAATTGCGTTCCATTTTCTCCAGTCATTCGCACAGAGAAATGGTGCGTGTGTAGTCTTGCAGCTGATATGCTATCACTTTTAATACAGATGATAAAAAGCAGGCGCATTTTCCATACGTCGCAGCTCGCAGCAGCCGAATAAATCACTTGTCTCAACACGGAGAAACGATACAGTCGTGTTCAATTTCATTTGTATTTTTTTTTTATCTTGAATTTGAATGCACATTTGTTGTTGTTTTGGTCAATTTCAGTCTGTAAGTAATCGTCTAGCACATCTGGAATACTATGGATAGGGCTCCTGTTTATTATTATTATTGAATGCAATCCAAGGGACACTAATCTTTGAATTCCCTACGACTTTAATCCAACAATTTTATATTTCTTTGCTAGGTGGTGAAATATAGACGCTATAGATGTTTGTATATCTATAAAACTAAATAGAAACAATTCTCCAATTTGCTCAAGTGAACCACACCCTTTTGGGAAAATGTCCTTTAAACAAGAGCTTTTAACAAGGCATATCAGGAATATGTTTATGTGATGTGTATATTCATTCATTCATCTTCTACCGCTATATCCGATCTTCCCTCGGGTCACGGGGAGCCTGTGCCTATCTCAGGCGTCTATGGGCATTAAGGCAGGATACACCCTGGATGGAATGCCAACCCATCGCAGGGCACACACTCTCACACACACACACATTCACACACTAGGGACAATTTTCCAAGGTGCCAATCAACCTACCGTGCATGTTTTTGGACCGGGGGAAACCGGAGAACCCGGAGAAAAACCCCCTGAGGCACGGGGAGAACATGCAAACTCCACACACACATGGCCGAGACGGGA
The DNA here is from genome assembly GCA_030449085.1 of Kryptopterus vitreolus. Lineage (NCBI taxonomy): Eukaryota > Metazoa > Chordata > Actinopteri > Siluriformes > Siluridae > Kryptopterus > Kryptopterus vitreolus. Next base: position 11,671,494 of record JACRUU010000022.1, read on the forward strand.
ATCGAACCCGGACCCTGGACGTGTGAGGCGAATGTGATAACCACTACGCCACCGTGCCGTGATGTGTGTGTATATATATATATATATATATATATATATATCTATATATATATATATATATATATATATATATATATATATATTATTAAGACTTGTTTTGATTAAGACTTGTTAAGTACAGAAATAATTAGATAGATAGATAGATAGATAGATAGATAGATAGATAGATAGATAGATAGATAGATAGATAGATAGATTAGATTTAGGTCTATTACAGTCAATAAGCAATCTTGTATAGTATTAAGTATAAGTACTCATATATAGAACATAACAAAAAAACCACTACTATTTTATACTGTTTATATAATATATTGAAACCATGTATGTATCATTATTTTATTTTTTCTTCACTCAACCTTGAAATGCAAGCATGTTCCAGCATAAAAATGCCGCCTTGTGCAGCTCCTTAAAGATGTACTTTACATGGGTTGAAGTAAAAGATCTCCTGCTGTAGATGTCTGATCTCGACATTACTGAACACCTGACTGCTCCCCAAGCCTCCTGACCTCACCTCACCACACCTCTAATTATCTGTATCTGAATCAGCATAAGTACCAATCCAAAATCTAGCCGAGACTATACAGAGATGAATAGCAACGTGAAATGAGGTGTTCAAGAAATATAGGCGTCTATAAAGTCTCATATCTCTATAACTGTCTTTGTTCAAACATACAGCTGAGCATTTCATCTTCATTTGGTAGAATACAATCAGATGTATGGCTGTAGAAATATCAAACATTACCAGCAATAGAAGCTGAGAAAATCATGATATATTTCTTAATGAATGCACTGTTACTGACTTGCAAAGCTCTCAATGGTTTAGCTCCAATACATCTATCAAATCTTCAAACATATTATACTCCGATGAGCTCCTTAAGATCACAAAACTCCGGACTTTTAGTCGCTCCGAGAATAATAAAGTCCAATAAAGGAGGTAGCCTAGCCTAAATTTTGGGACAGCCTTCCAGACAGTGTACAGGGCTCAGCCACTATCTCCAAGTTTAATTGTAGATTAAAGACATCTTTTTGACCTACAACACATCATATCATAGTGCTATAATACATCTGATCTTGTTATTACTATGAACAGTAGCTACGCTAATTGATCTTTCCTGCTTCTCTTTTCCCTCATCCTGAGGCTCCCTGAGTTCCCTCCAACTTCAGGCATGTTCCACTCCATAAGAGTGTGTAGACACTAAAATAAACAAGACCCCCCTTGAACCATCTAGCGATCAGTGTTGGGGAGTAATTAGTTACATGTAACAGAGTTAACAGTAATTCGTTACAGGAAAATGTTAAAGACAAATCCCAAAGAGCCCCCCAACCCTCAAAACCTCAAAACCTCTGCTCGATAAAAAAATTTGGAGGGTTTGAATTTCTTGTCAGTGTCTAATTTCAGTGAGTGTCACCTAGTGGACAAATGAAAGTCATCAAAAAGTAAATCAAATGTAATCAGGTACTTTATGTCTATAAAGTAATTACACTACTTATTACATTCTGAATAGGGTCTGATCTGTAATCTGTGATCTGTAATCTACTACCTTTTTCCAAAGTAAACTTCCCAACACTGCTAGCGAAGTACTGAACATCTGTAAACATCCCGACTCATCTTTTTTTAATAGAATATAATCGCCTTTATTTGTCACATATACATTACAGCACAGTGAAATTCTTTCTTCGCATATCCCAGCTAGTGGTTGGTAGCTGGGGTCAGAGCGCAGGGTCAGCCATGATACGGGGCCCCTAAACCACAGAGTGTTAAGGGTCTTGTTCAAGGATCCAAGTATCACCTCTGGATCCCATTTCATGCAAAATTTGATATTGCACTTCTTTAGATTCCACATCATCGGACTGTAACAGAACTGAATACAGACATTATTCATAATCACACACTCCACACCCTGCTGTTCTGTATTACTCACAATCACACCCAGATGAGGATGGGGTTCCCCCCTTTGGAGTCCGGTTCCTCTCAAGGTTTCTTCCTCAATCCATCTAAGGGAGTTTTTCCTCACGCCAGGCTCTCTCACCAGGGATAAATACACATAAATCATCCGTATAAATATTTAATGTTCTGTAAATATCCCATTCTGTAAAGCTGCATTGAGACAATGCACATTATGGAAAGCTCTGCAGAGCTAAAATTGAATTTTGTATTAAAGCACTGAAAATGTACTTTGAGATGGTTCCATATAAAGAGCTATTGCACTAATACTAATGATACAGTCTTTACTTTCGTCCATGATTTAAAGTTCCTCTCACCCGTATCTCGATCTCTGTAACTGAGGCCCTCTTCCTCACACCGAGTCAATGGGCCATGGCCTGAGGCTTCTATTAATAGCCAATGAATCTAGCCTCCAATCCCCCCTTGTAAACAGAGAGTGCTTTAAAAGTAGTCTTTGCGCATACCCTCGTCATTTTATCGCAGCATAACCATCTCAGCCGTTTAGCACAAGGAGAGCTGTGACTGTAGCCAGCTGGATGCAAATGCGGGGCACACTTCAAAGAGATAAAGTAGACACAGTGGTGAGGAGGAAGGATGGGAGGAAGAATGGTAAGTAAGGGAAAAGAAGAGTAAAACCATCATTCTAAGATGTAGAATGTCATATTCTAATATTCACTCTATCGCCAAAAGCTTTTGAACACCTTGTCGTATGTGCTTTTCCATATTACGTCCCAGTTTGCCCGCTGCTCTTCTGAGAAGATGTTCCACTAGATTTTTAATGCTTATGGACGTTAATGTCATCAAACACAAGGGTCAGGGACTGATGTAGGAAGTCTGCCGATGCACTCAAAGCTCAGTAAGGTTGAGATCAAAGATCAGCCCACTCAAGAGCTTCCTCTCCAAACCATGTAATATTTTCTTTGTGAACACAGGAATTACCATGCTGGAATAGTTTTAGGTTCCAAAGACAACGTACATAATTGTGGGGCTCTAGCTTTGTGATAACAGCTTGACGAAGAACCACAGATGGCAGCAGGAAAGGTCAGGCGTCACAATCCTATTGTCCATGTTTGCATATGGGAAGTTGTTCGTGTGGAAATTTGTGCTTATTTAGCTCAGTCAGCACTCAAATTTATCCCCAAAGGTGCTCGATCGGGTGTCTCTGTCATTGCTGTGTCATGGTCGTGCTGTCATAGGAGCATTTGTCATGGAACAGGCTTGCGTCTCTTGTTCATGTAAAGGGGAAACTTTCAAACGTTCAAAGATATCCAATACAACCGTGTGTCTTCAGCTTGGTGCAAACACACAGGGCTGGAAAAGCCAGGTGGCCCAATACTTTTGGGGGGGGGGCATAAAAAGCTTTGTAGTCTGAAAGAAAGAAATAAAGAAATGTACATATGTATATATTCTAAAAATAAAATGAGGAGGTGAACCGATAAAAAGAAAAGGAAATAATAAAGAAAAGAAATAAAGAAAATAAAATGTAATTAATGAATTAATAAATAGTGCATGTGAAACATTTATTTTATACACTATAATTATACTGGGCCATTAAAAAAGGTGAATAATTCATACAATTAAATATACAATAGTAAATATTATATTGCAAAAGCAAGGTGAAGCACAGCCAAATAGAAATATATGAATGTGGAAATGAGAGAGGAGGAAAATTCAGGTCTGGAAAGCCGCGTGCGAGAGAGATGAAGGAAAGAGCGGTGGAACAGGGCAGTCATGACGGTTCTGACACCTGTATGTAGGTGCAGTGAATAGCGGATGTGGCTATAGCAGCAGCTTCTGTTACAGCACACAGTCTTAGTAATGGCAAAATGTTCCCGGATGAGATGCTGAGACGCTGAGCGGTGAAGGGAAGGGAAGGGAAGGGAAGGGAGGGGGTGGGGGGGGTTCTGCACTGCTAGATGAGCACTAAATTGACAATCTCGACGCTCTCAGAAATGTCAGAGAGAACTTATTAGCCTGGCAGGCAGCCTTCTTCTATAAATAGACGATGGCACATTTTCATAGGAGCATTATCATTTGCCAACAGATGAACTGAGGACAGGGAGAGAAAATGAAATAGAAGATTGTCTTTAGGAAATAAAACACTATTTGTTTTTATCATTAAACCAGGGGGCTGGAAATTGAAATGAAAAATGAAGCAGGGATCTCACACAGCCTCCGAATCATTTGACTCCTTAACAACGAGTTTGGTACGGCGGAAAGTCGCAAAAAGGTCAACGTGTAATATATGATATTTGCCCAACAACACAAACCAAGACTTTAAAGGGGGTGACGCATCATTACGGAGAACAGTGACAGACGGTTAGCATGAGCTTGGCATTTTTGAAGAATAAATATTAAAATGGTCACAGACTGCAGCTCTTTGCAACGTCTGCCCTGAATTTATGTATTTTTTCCTGAACAATTAACATGACAGTGACAAATCTCTATAATGTAGGTTTGACATTATTTCCTATCAGAAATCTTCTTCAATATTAGTTAGCTAGAAATAACATTAAAGATCATTTGCTATTCTGACGGAAGGAATCCTTTCAGGGAAATTCATGCTAGCTAGCCGTTGTGAGTGTATTAACTCTCTTAAAATTTTACATAATCATTGCCAGCGAAGCTCTAAGAGGCTGTGAATAATATTACCCACTCATATTAGAATGAATATATAAGAATTCATTCCTGCAAAAGTGCTTTTCAACTCAGTGCATATGTAGCTAGTTAGCTAGTTATAGCAGTGATGATTGTTACTAACCATAACTCTAGCTAAACAATGATATAATTTCGACAAATTTCTTATCCAAAATCTGACATGTTATCTCATGGATGGCCAGTTAACTCATGGCAGTGCTTATGATTTTAAATGCTCATTTATTTGCGTATGCATTCATGTTAATTCGTGCTAGGTAGTTAGCTAGCATAACCAGTTATGATAATTAATGGATTTTTCGTTCAATTCCTGTCAGTTTAGACAAGATAAGTTTCTGTGAGCAATCATCTAATGAAAATAGCCAAAATCAGCTAGCTGTGAAAATGATTCACTTTTGCTAATAGGGAAATCCTGGCAGGTTAGTTCACTGATGATAGCTACCTACTGTAGCTAGAGATGAGTGCACATTATAATCTGAACGAATATAACACTGAATGAATTTGAAATCCTGTCAGATTAGCATTCAGAATTATTAACTTGAAAAAAAAAAAAAAAAAAAAAAAAATATATCTATCTATCTATCTATCTATCTATCTAAAGAACTCTTATATCTATCTATTATAATCTCAAAAAACAAGATATATATATATATATATATATATATATATATATATATATATATATATTTTTTATATATAAAAGGGGCACGGTGGCTTAGTGGTTAGCACATTCGCCTCACACCGCCAGGGTCCGGGTTCGATTCCCGTCTCGGCCATGTGTGTGTGTGGAGTTTGCATGTTCTCCCCATGTGCCTCAGGGGGTTTTCCTCCGGGTTCTCCGGTTTCCTTCCCCGGTCCAAAAACATGCACGGTAGGTTGATTGGCACCTTGGAAAATTGTCCCTAGTGTATGAATGTGTGTGTGTGTGTGTGTGTGTGAATGTGTGTGTGCCCTGCGATGGGTTGGCATTCCATCCAGAGTGTATGCCCATAGACGCCTGAGATAGGCACAGACTCCACGTGACCCAAGGGAAGGAATGAAGGAAGATGAATGTGAATGAATGAATGATATATATATATATATATATATATATATATATATATATTATTTTTTTTTATTTAATAATACATATAACACTACTAAATATATCTTATTTATTGATTTATTTTTTAAGTTAAACTGAATGTGTTATTTATGTAATATATTCGTGCTTATTTTGCCAGGAAGGCCCAAGAGGTCTAGTTAACCGCCTATAAATCTGTCCAAGTTAGCACATTTCATTAATATTGAGATGACTTGAAGCTGAAAATGACAGTGTGTATAATTACTTCAGTCTGGTGTTGCTCCGAGTGGACAAGTCATTACTATTACCTGATGATGATTCAAAATTATCACCAAACTTGATGGAACGTGTGTACATGTCCCAAAGCTATTATATCTCCCACCGGGATTAAAGACTCCATTCTTGCATTAAAATTCCAAACTACAAACTTCTTTAAAAAGCAAAAAAACAAAAAACAAACAAACAAAAAAAAACCACAGTCTCGACAGTCTCTTTAAATAAAACAGTGGAAATAATTCCTAGTTGGACACAGTATCCAGCAAATGTCTGGTTCCAGCCATCAAATGGCTAATTTATTATAAGAATAATGTTCACAAAAAAAAAGTTAACGCTTAGCATAAACCTACATCAGATTTTGTTTGTTTCAGGTACAACTTCCAGGGGCTTGTCATGGGTCTGATTCTATATATATATATATATATATATATATATATATATATATATATATATATATATATATATATATATATATAATGAAGAGTTACTAAAAAAGGACTTTTGTGATAAACTGAATTTCATTAGAGAGAAAATCTGTGCAAACCTGGTCGCTGTGCTGAGATCTTAAGTTGCACCACATGACTCACTGGTTAATTTCCTTCAGCCTACGCGCGAACAGCTGAGAATCAGCCTGCATTCTAACTTTCTTTTTTTTTCTTTTTTTTCTATTTGCTTGCTGAATTGAATCCCTCATTCTACTGCAATGACAGTCATTATCTCAATTTACATTTCATCCTGGCAAGAATAATGGCGATAAATCATCTATGTGTCACTGCCATTGATAATTATGGGGTGAATGGGCCTCAAGGAGGGTTAGTCGAAGAGAATTTAATGGTAACAAAAGAGTAAAAGAGAGGGGAGAAGAAAAACACGCTGCCAGGGATACATGTACAAACATGAACAGATGCATCACTGCAATTTGGATTACTCAGGTGGAAGTAAGGTGTGAGGAATTTAGAATAGCCTTTTTTTCCCTTTTCTAATACCGGGTAGCATCGATGTGCACAATAGATAATACATTTTTCAAATTCGACTTTAGATTGGATGTTCAGTATACAGCCTTTAACCCTATTTGAAGAAAACAGGATATAGAAATTGTGACGGATAGACGATTGGGTTAGAGCATCTCCAAAACTGCAGCTCCTGGGGGTTGTGTGGGGTGAGAATCGGTACCCCGATTATACACACTAAGCAGTGCCAGTGCATGGAACTAGCCAAAACAATCAGTATTTATACACACTCTTAATAATAATAATAATAATAATAATAATAATAACATAAGTTTAATTTGTATAGCACCTTTCCCAAGTTCAAGGACGCTTCACAATAACAAATAATTTGAAATCCTGTCAGATTAGCGGAAAATTATTAACTTGAAAATTTATGCAAGAGCTCTAAAAAATTAAAACCTTTGTTCACCTTTGTTAAGACATGATATATGTATATATATATATGTATATATATATATATATATATATATATATATATATATATATATATATATATATATATATATATATATATATATAATTATACACATAAATCTTCTACCACTAAACTGGTTCAAAGGAATATAAGTAAACACTACATACATTGATGGACAATAATCAATTGTTGCATACCATAGTAGTAATAACAACAATCAAAAATCAAAATGGCAAACATACAAATACAACATTACCATAATTTTAGAAGAAACAGATGTCTGATAATATCGGTTAAACAAGTAAGTTTTTAGTTTATACTTTAATTTGTACAGTGACGTTATTAATAGAGGACACAAGGGGCATTGCATTCCTGCTCCCAGAGCAGGAGCCATAAAAGATCAACAACCCTTAGAGGAAAGCCGGAATCTCTGAACACAGAGAAGTTCAACTCCAGAAGATCGAAGTAGACGAGGAGGAGTATGTGGGGAAAGTAAGTCAGAAAGATCAGTAAGTGCATCTTTTCAGCATCTTTTGGACTCATGACGAAACATGAGTTTGTCAATATGTCGTAGTTGAAACAAATGCAGCTTTGGAGTTTGCTGATATAAGCAACTCGATTCAGTGAGGAGTCCAGAATGATACCTGAAATTTCGGACGGTGGGAGTTGGTAGAATCGATATAGCCTCAAGGTCAATTTTTTTTTGTTTGTTTTTTTGCTAGAGTTGGGGAATCTGCAATTAAAATTTCAGTTTTTGTCAAATTCAAGCTGAGAGCGTGGGAACTGAGCCAAGTTTTTTTTTAACTCGTTGACGCATGACAAGAGAGTAGCAGTCTGGGAAAGAGAATCAGGTTGGCATGAAGTATATATCTGAACATCATCGGCATATCATTGGTACTGAAAGCCATATTTGCGAATGATTCGTCTGACGAGGCATAATGTGAAGGATAAATAGTAATGGCCCTAGAACTGATCGCAGTGGCACTCCTTGAATAAAGCGCGATAGTGGGAGATTTGTACTTATGCATGGTGATATAATATTGTCTATCCATCAAATAGGAGGAAAGCAGACCAGAGCAGCTCCTGAGATGCCGACCTCTGAGAGGCGCATGAGTAGTAACTTGGATGCAAGGCGGGAATCTCGGAACACAGAGAAGTTCACCTTCAGAAGACCGAGGTAGAGGAGAAGGAGTATATGGTGAAAGCAAGTCATAAAGACCAGTAGGTGCAAGACCGTGGAAAGCCTAACAAGTAAGCACGAGAAAAGACAGGAAGCCAGAGGAGACAAAAAAAATATTCGGAGAGTTATGAAAGGGTCGGTTTGGTGTTTGTTAGCATTCTTGCAGCAGAATTTTGAATACGTTGGAGCCGGAACATAGAGAGTGCTGGTAATCCATAACAACAACAAAAAGGAGTTGCAGTAGTGAAGGCGAGATGTGATAAATGCATATTCTAGTGATTCAGCATCTTTTAGACTCATGGAGAGTTTGCTGATATCAGCATCTAGATTCAGTCAGGAGTAAAGAATGATAGCTGAAATTTCGGACAGTGGGAGTCGGTAGAATCGATATAGCCTTTTGTTATTTGTTTTTTTGCTAAAGTTGGGGAGCCGACAATTAAAATTTCAAACAATTGCAAAATTTCCTAAAAACTGGTTCAAGTTGCCTGAATTTGGTTTTCACCGCACATAGCTCATTGTTGAACCATGGAGCAGAGCAGGACATGGGAAAAGACCTAGTTAGAATTGGATCATACTCATCTAAAACATAACCACACCCCGCTCCCCCAGCGTGACAAAAAATTCACCCGCAGTTTCGCCTGTGCCCCGCCGCCCATCAACATTTGATTCTGATGTAGCTCAGTTATTTATAACCTACTTTTTCCGAGGGTTTTAACATTTTTTTGTGCCACCTGGTGAACGAATGAAAGTCATCAAATGGAATCAGTTTTATAAAGTGTTACACTACTTACAGTATATTTATATATATATATATATAGATATATATATATATATATATATATATATATATATATATATATATATATATATATAAGGCACAGGCTCCCCGTGACCTATATATATATATATATATATATATATATATATATATATATATATTGTGATATAGGGTAATTTCTAATCTGTAAACTATTACATTTCCAAAGTAACCTTCCCAAACACCGAACATCAGTAATAGCAGAACGATACAAATCCTATATATAAGGAATATTGAATATATCGGAAATAGCAGATGAAGCAACAGAAGGCAGTAAATACATAATCATCGATAGTACTGTTTTTTATTTTTCAGAACATTTTATTGTTAACACAAGTTATTGTAAAGTCGCAAGTAATAAGCTTATGATCGGATAGCCAGTCCACTGACAGAGACGTTGTTTAAGCCTAATGCACAAGTCAAGCATGAGTGTGAGGATGGAAATTGACATTCTGTTGGAGATCAAAACAGTTCCAACACAGTGTTTAGTTACAGAGTGCCATTCGAGCAGGGGGTATCAACATGGATGTGAAAGTGAGAAGTAAGAAGACCCGGGCTGATGATGCTAGTGTAAGTAGTTCACTCTGAGAAGAAGTCACTTTGCTGTTTAAGTGGTCTATAAATCAAAATGAATGTGAGAGAATAGTTTGAACCAATTTCCATGTATTCCATGTATCCATGTGCCATGTATTCAAATGTATTGGTACAGCGAAAACCCATCCGGGTGAGCCGAACGGAGTTACGACAGATGACTGCACCTTTACCAGATAGACATGGCTTAGCCAAGTAGTCATTTGGTGTAAACAGATTGATTACCTTATTTTTTAGATTTAAGATCCATCTATATATGCATCTATCTATTGCTCTGCTCACCCATAGTTTCCATTCACTGTTCTATTCCTCTCTTCTTCCAGCCATTTTTCGACATATTTCATTTACTCATCCATTCCTCCCTTCATCATTTATTCAGTCAGTTCATCTGACCTTTCACCCGATCTTTTCCTTCTGATAAATTCTTCACACGTTCTCTCAAATCGAAATCTAAAGGAGAAAAAAAAAGGCAGAAATTATAATGAACAACTAAACGATCGACAAAAACAGTATCTATTCGCGTCTCTTAAAGGACCAGATGGTGCAGTTGTCATGTGTTTGCCATGGTGCTCAAAAGATTGTGTTTGCAGAGCCTGCCGAAGCCAAGTGTTGTGTTTCTCTCTGTTTAACTCGTTAAATAAAGTTAGATACAAATAAATAACACAATAAATTAGCTGGAAACAGATCGCATGCATATACTGTACAACACAGTCTCGCAGTGATACTGTATAAAAGTGAAATTTTATTCTATTGATTTGTGATACAAATGTCCCTCTTTTTTCGTGTCGCTCATCACGACTGCATCAGTCCGGCTTCATCTCCGTAGCAACAGAAGCTGAGGATTAGCGGTAATGCTGACAGAAATGTTGTCTTTTTTCCCATTCTTCCATCCATCCATCTTCAACCTCTATATCCGATCTTCCCTCGGGTCACGGGGAGTCTGTGCCTCTCTCAGGCGTCTATGGGCATCAAGGCAGGATACACCCTGGATGGAATGCCAACCCATCGCAGGGCACACACACACACATTCATACACTAGGGACAATTTTCCAAGGTGCCAATCAACCTACCGTGCATGTTTATGGACTGGGGGAAACCGGAGAACCCGGAGCAAAACCCACTGAGGCACGGGGAGAACATGCAAACTCCACACACATGACCGAGACGGGAATCGAACCCGGATCCTGGCGGTGTGAGGCGAAACGTGCTAACCACTAAACCACCGTGCCCCCTTTTTTCCCATTTTTATTATAAAAATAAAATTGGGTTAAGATAGAATAAATGTGTGTTTCACTAATTAATTAACCGGAAAAATTAATTTACTGTATATTGACCGGAAGGATGGGGCATGGTGTCTTAGTGGTTAGCACGTTCGCCTCACACCTCTAGGATCCGGTTTCGATTCCTGTCTCGGCCATGTGTGTGTGTGGAGTTTGCATTTTCTCCCCGTGCCTCAGGGGGTTTTTCTCTGGGTTCTCCGGTTTCCTCCCGGTCCAAAAACATGCACAGTACATTGATTGGCACCTTGGAAAATTGTCCCTAGTGTGTGAATGTGTGTGTGTGTGTGTGTGTGTGCCCTGCGCTGGGTTGGCATTCCATCCAGGGTGTATCCTGCTTTAATGCCCATAGACGCCTGAGATAGGCACAGACTCCCCGTCACTCAAAGGAAGATCGGATATAGAGGTTGAAGATGAATGGATGGATGAATGAATGACTGGAAGGAACCATTGACAATGGTTTATAATAGGGAGTAGCTTTTAGGAATATAATGAAATAAAGACTAGGATGAAAGATCCTTTTTAAATATTGAGTAATAGTGCTTGGAGATTATTAAAAAATCAATAACAAAAAAAAAAAACAATACAGAAAGAAATGGCGGGAAAAAAGACGTAAAAATAGACGTTCCTGTTAAAATATATTACATAAAAGGTCCTCCTATGTGACAGGAATAAAAATGGAAATTCGTTACCATGAATACGAATCAGTGGATTGCATTTTGTGGCTAGATCATGAAGTCAGGCTCAAATATATCATGCTTTTATATATAGTTCCGATTTATTCTCCTGGCTGTTGAATTTTTGAGACCCATTTTTGTTTCTTTTTTTTTTTATATTTACTTTGTTTTTCATTTAAAGAATGAAATTTTTTGGCCACTCCTGTAGGTACTTGCCTGGGTCTAGATCTCAGCCAGAAATACAGACTTGATCGCGTGCCCATGCGAATTGCCTGAAGAGCATCGTGCTCTCGCTCTCTAATATGAAATTAAGGAAATGAAGTCGCCAGCAATTACTCAGCCCAAGACTCTGTTTCTGCTTCCTTCCTCAATTAATTAGCATGCTACATAAACCACGTCCTCGGAGGAAGGAATACCTCCACAGAGTGACTTTGATACCCACTTCATTTGCCGAGCTGTTTCTTTTCACGCAGTACAGAGAAGCAAGTTGTGGAAATCAGAAGTGAAGCGCTGTGTCTAATCGATGCCTAATGTTTTTTGAGAAGATGTAATGTTCAAATCTGGTCATTACATGAGCTGGTGGGGTGGAACAAAACTTTCTCAAAACCAGAACCATTGCCATTTCAGCAGAACAATTTTGACTCCGGCGTTTATCTTTGGGAAACAGACAATCTATCTGGACAAAAACAGATGCTAGCATTACAAAGTGCTCATTACTGCTTCATGTGAAATTCTACAGTCCAGACCAGAAAAACATTAGAATTTCTTTCTAGTCTTAGAAATAGTAAAGCCATGTTTCCTAATGTATTTCTTACTTTCTTAGGTATGGCTGATTATAAATGTGTTAAATCATGAAGCTTTTCTAATGCTTTATATATATATATATATATATATATATATATATATATATTATTATATCTATATACTATATATATTATATAGCTCATTTAAAGCCTTATATATATATATATATATACTATATATACTATAGAATACTTTTAATCTGTTTTTTTTTTTGATAAACCTCATTTTTATATATATGATTTTATATACTTTTCTATAAGGAAATACAAATCAAATGCATATCGAACTTTAATTTGAACTTTTTGAACAATACACAATATACAAAATTGTGTCAACTCTTTCCAAATTCAGTACTTTTGTTCATAATTTTTGACCATTTCTTTGAAGATGTGAAGGAGACTAAATCATTTGGAGTTGCGCTTGAAGATTGCCCCCCATTTCATGCAAATTATTCAGCCACAAGGTAGTTAATAAAGTCAGGTGATGTATGTGAGGCAAAGAGGATGTCAAGATCTTCCACTCGAAAACACTGTAAAACCTTGACTGAACTGGCTTTTATGCTGGTACAGGATTAGGTTTCGTGTAACGGGGGGTTTATTGGTTACAGTATTGGACTTTTTATCAAAAGATAATGATTTCAAATCTCAGCATCACTAAGCTGTCACTGCTGGTTAACCTTTAACAGTAAGTTCCTGTGAACAACAGTATCTTGAAAATGATTACACCAAAAATGGTGTAAATAGCATGAAAAGTCAATTGTCCTAATACTTTTTTTGTATACAGTGTCTATCAAATAGCTCAAACTGAATAAACATACAAAATCAAATGTTGTCTGACTTGATATGAGAATCAATGCACAGTCGAATCGTAGATATTCACTGTAAATATGCATAGTTTTCAATGATTAATGTACATATGAATATGAGTTCAAGGCAAAACTCTGACTCTGTGTTCCTTTTCTAATGCTTTGCTCATTTAAAGCCTTAGGATACCTGTGATAAACCTCATTTTTATCTTTTCTATAAGGAAATACAAATCAAATGCATATCGATTTAACCTTTTGTCCATTGTGTGGGAGGAAATCATTTGATTGTTCTCGAAATGCCCCCCACCCACATGCAATTCTCAGAAACAGTCCATTTTATCATGCTAATTGTACATTACTGAGGTTAAATTCTTCATTTACTTAACCATGCAGTTCCACCAGGCTTCATTTTATTTCTCCATTTCAAGGCTATATTGTAGTCACTGTATATTCCGGGTTATTGCACAACATCTGCCACAATATGTTATTAAGAGACATTGTATGCAAGAATGCAATAAGCACTTAGCCTATCTTCAGGAGAACAATGTAACAATAGAACTGCAAATTAAGACTCAACCTAAAGGTTATCCTGAAGTCTGAAGGACGACACCATGCGTATCAGGTGTAACTACAAGTTCCATATTCAAAAGCTGGAAAGGAGATCATTTATTTATGAATCTTTCAGAGAAACGAGGCTTTCATATGGATTCTGGTGGTTCAGAAACACATTCGTATCTAAAAAAGCAGTGCGCAGCAATTTACTTTTACATTTTTCTGTCTGGCTTTAAATAAAAAACTGTCTCTCATGGCTATTTTAATAAGTAATTAAAGTAAAAATGCATACTTGGCCATAGGTCAAAGTTAGTATATATATAAAATAATAAAAAAAAAAAAAAAAAAATATATATATATATATATATATATATATATATATATATATATATATATATATATATATATATATGTGTGTGTGTGTGTGTGTGTGTGTGTGTGTGTCTGCTAGGTCTTTAAAAAGAGCAAAATGAAAAACACTCGAGAGCTACATGTAGTAAACCGTGCGTTACGTTAATGTTTACATTACACAATTAGTAAATAATATTGTTCTTAATAATATAATGGGGGCACGGTGGCTTAGTGGTTAGCACGTTCGCCTCACACCTCCAGGGTCCGGGTTCTATTCCCGTCTCGGCCATGTGTGTGTGGAGTTTGCATGTTCTCTAAGTGCTTCAGGGGGGTTTTCTCCGGTTTCCTCCCTGGTCCAAAAACTTGCACGGTAGGTTGATTGGCACCTTGTAAAATTGTCCCTAGTGTGTGAATGTGAGTGTGAGTGTGTGTGTGTGTGTGTCCTGCGATGGGTTGGCATTCCATCTAGGGTGTATCCTGCCATAATGCCCATAGACAGATAGGCGAACAGGTTCCCTGTGACCCGAGGGAAGATCGGATATAGCGGTAGAAGATGAATGATGAATGAATGCATGAATGAATAATATAATGCTAAAAGGCAAGAAAATGTATATATTGCAGTGAAAACAAAACTGCAGATAATATTTGCGGTTTCAACGAATAAGCCGGTATTTCTGCGAGTAATTATTATTTATCCGTGAGCTCTAGGTTAATTGTATATTCGTTTTCTTAAATGACACAATATGAAACCGGAAAGTGTTGTTTGGTAAACATTTTGATCATTTTGTGTTGTTTCATTTTACCGAGTGTCGTTGGAGGCAGTAACTGTAAATCCAGTCAACATCATTAGACATCATTTTGTCGTGTTGGTGTTTACAGAGTGTTGTGGGAGGCAGCAACTGTACATCAGGTCAACATGACTGGTCATTATTTTGGTCTGAATGGTGAATCATGTCATGCAGTGTATATTTATAGCAAAATAATTCATGAAGTTGGGTCGGTTTGTATACAAGGTCAATTATTTATTTGAAGGTCCTCTGCAATGCTCACTTGTCAGAATGTCAGGGTGTGCGACAGTCAGATGCTTGATACGCAAGGAACAACCTTTTTTTTTCCTTTTAACTTTTGCTTTATATTCATTACAATTCAAAATTCAAATATCGTACTACATTTTGCTAAATCATTTTGCTAAATCATTTTGCTAAATCAAGGATTGGCACCTTGGAAAATTGTACCTAGTGTGTGAATGTGTGTGAATGTGTGTTTGCCCTGTGATGGGTTGGCATTCCATACAGGGTGTATCCTGCCTTAATGCCCATAGACGCTTGAGATAGGAAAGATAGAAAGATAAATCTTTCCCAGAACATGCCACAGAGTAGAAATATGGCTGCCAGAGACTACACTTCGCAGCAACAAGGACTCTTACAATCTCAGTCACTTGTTCATTAATCTCACACACACACACACACACACACACACAAAAATTGCTACTCACTAAACTGACCAGGTATAACATTATTAAGTAAATAAAGTACGTAAAAGCAAATAAAATCATTTTCACGGCACCTGTTAGTGCAAGGGTGGGCAAACTACGGCCCCTTTATGGATCGAGTTAAAGCTAGTCAATTGAGGATTAAGGGCTTTGCTCGAGGGCCCATTAGTGGCAGCTTTGGTGGTGGTCATGGTGGCATTTGAACCTGAAATCTTCCGGTTCAGAGACCCAAGGCCATTGATGCACGTGGAGGAGCGATGGCTGGCCCGTGTGGTCCAATCCAAATTGCTGAACAAAATGATGCTGTTAATGTTTGATGGATCAGGACTGTTCTGACCCCAAAAGGAGGACCAACACAAGATTAATCAGGTAGGTTATTTACTGGTCTATTTAAATAGAAGTCCTCTGTTCGTTTACCGAGCCTTTTTCCTCACTGGTAGTGATTCTATTTTCTTTAGCTCTGCTTGGACCTTTTTATTTTTATCCTTTTGGATTTGCCTCATCTGTGTTCTGCTGCACTTCGACTGAACTCTGCATGTTTGTAGATTGCTTGTTTTTCAATAAACTTCTTCCCGTTTTTGCATCTGTCTCGACTCACCCGCTCTGAGCAGCAAAAAAAAACAGAAGGTTCGTCGCTTTGGTGTGGAAATATGCACAGATTTAAAAGTGATTTTGAATTTGAGTGAAAAGGCCTAGCATTCCATTATCCTCTGTATAACAAGTGACTTAGATTACAGATGGCCGAGGTGCAAACCGGCTGAGAAGATTAGTAAGGAATAAGAAATGGATATATATATATATATCAATGAATGGGTTACATGTATCGCATAATTAGCATCTCTATGTGTTAATGAGCATTTCATTTTTCACTTGTGGTGCCAGGGCTGTGGATATTCTCGAGTACTCGGTAGCGCGAATATCACAGTAAGCGTCCATAAACTCACAGTGATGTATGTGGAAACAATAACAAAAATGTCACAAAATGTTTTGATAGCTTTCATTCAGGCAGAGTTTTAGTTTGAGGGAGAAAAAAAAGCCCAGAAAATGTTTCAGATTGTCTAAAAAAAATATATTATAGATGTGTTAGCGAAGACAAAAGGCTTTGTGTGAAAGAGGGCCGAGAAAGAGACGGAAAAGGCCAGTGTTACTTGTTAAGTATTCCAGACTTTTTTCAAAAATGTATCACAGCCTCATTTCATGCGCGAGTGGATTAGAGGATCCACTTCTGATTGCCAGGTCATGGGTTCAAATCCAAGCACCACCAAGCTACCACTGCTGGGCCCTTGAGCAAGGCCCTTAACTCTCAATTGCTCAGCTGTGTAACTAAGATAAATGCTAGTGGCTCCGGATAAGTGTGCCAAATAATGTCATGCTTATAAACAGGCACAATGATAAACCATGTTAAGACTTATCTCATGTGTACATTTTTATTGCATGTAGATGCGAAGGGGAACATATTTGAGAATCAGAGGTAATGGTGTTTGGTGTGTCCTCGGGAACTAAGAACATTTATGGATTATGGATGACTATACTAAGAAATATTATTATTATTATTATTATTAGTAGTAGTAGTAGTAGTAGTAGTAGTAGTAGTAGTATTCATTATTTTGGTGGGCAGGGTGGCTTAGTGCTTAGCACGTTCGCCTCATGCCTCCAGGGTGGGGGTTCGATTCCATCTCAGCCATGTGTGTGGAGTTTGCATGTTCTCCCCGTGCCTCAGGGGCCTTTCTCCGGGTTCTCGGGTTTCCCCTGGTCGAAAAACAAGCACGGCACCTTGGAAAATTGTCCCTAGTGTGTGAATGTGAGCGTGTGTGTGCCGTGCGAAGGGTTGGCATTCCATCCAGGGTGTATCCTGCCTTGATGCTCCAAGACGCCTTAGATAGGCACACGCTCCCCGTGACCCGAGGGAAGATCGGATATAGCAGTAGTAGAAGAATGAATCTATTCATTATTTTTATATACATTTATGCAATTTATTTTGAACAGTTGTTGTTAAAAAAGTTTCCTTGCCTAACATGATTATTTATTATAATTTATCACATGCATTAAGGACATTCTACCTGAGAACAATTGTTGTTTCTAATATATTTATATAATATAATATATAATATTTCCTGCCACTTTTCTCCCTATTTTGAACATCTGCCAATTCCCACCCACCAATGCAGCTCTCCTCTATCAAACACCGACATGCGTGCTTTCCCATCGACACGCAAAACCCGTCAAGGTTATCTATGCAAACCGCTCCCCATTCAGCGCCATATAAAAACGTGCTTTCTGTCCTCGTCGATGTCGATGTTCTCAACGACTCTCCAGACCGGCTAATGCAAACTGTACTGTGATTTACTGAGGAGAGATAAAAGTGAATGGTTTCTTACTAGCAAAAATTGTATTCCTAACTCAATTGTTGCCCTTAAAGAGTGTATATTGGACTTTTCGTTCTCTTTAAGACTACTTCATGTGTGTTAACTATGGATTAAACCGCAAAAATTCTCCATGAGAATTTCTTTGAGATTGGACCCAAAAGGAATAAAATACAACAATAAAAATGTAAAAAAAATAGCATTTTCAAGACTAAATTATGCTTTTTGCATAATCATAATAAATGGATGTAATGAAAAAAAAATGTATGAAAAAGCGGGGCAGGGTGGCTTAGTGGTTAGCACGTTCCGGGTTCGATTCCCTTCTCGGCTATGTGTGTTTGCATGTTCTCCCCGTGCCTCGGGGGTTTTTCTCCGGGTTCCTCCCACTCCAAAAACATGCAGGTTGATTGGCACCTTGGAAAATCGTTCCTAGTGTATGAATGTGTGTGTGTGTGTGTGTGTGTGTGTGTGTGTGTCCTGCGATGGGTTGGCATTCCATCCAAGGTCTATCCTGCCTTAATGCCCATTGACGTCTGAGATAGGCACAGGCTCCCCGTGACCCGAGGGAAGATCGGATAAATCGGTAGAAGATGAATGAATGAATGTATGAAAAAAAAAGGAAAATAATTACGAAGAGCTACATCTTAATTGTCATTTTATAGCACTTTTCTTTTCGGATATTTCACACCAGATGTGTGTAATGAGAATGAGAATGAAACGTAATTACTGTAATACATTTTGCACCAATATAGAACTATAGACTTCACCTTTGCATGTAGTTAACTTTATTTGTGGTAAAGATAATTGCAGATATGCTCGCTGAATGCAAAAATAACAGACCAATCAAATCACTAGGATCGAGTCAGTTAGAAATACCAAGGGTTCACACAAAACAAGGGGAATCTGCCTTTATGCTGCCCGACGTTCAGAATCTGCTTTGAGAAGACGTGCTAAAACATTGGCCACATTTACATCCAGACACAATACTCATCTGTTGTCATTTGTGCATTTACTGAATGAGCACAATGTTATGTCCAATCCGATTGCACTGTATTTTATGTATAATAATTTTTATTCATGTTTTAATTCATTTTAATTACAATTTTTATTGTTAATTATTACTTTTGTGTAATTATTTAAACTATTTTTTTAATTTCCTTATTATGTATGTTACCACTGTGTATGAAATTTGGAATTAAAATAAAATTGCCCAAAGATGGCATAAATGTCACTTGAACTCGAACCTTCAAACACGGTCATCCTCGACTCCAACTCCCAGCACACACGTTTTGGTTGTGCTGATTGGTTGGCGCCGTTACCAATGACAAAGCAATACGCTCAGCTGCTTTTGTCTCTGTTGTTTACCGAGCCTTTGCATCCTCTTGCCATTTTTGATCTCAACCCGTTTTTATGTACTTTGTTCAGACTGCCTGCCAAATCTGTCTTTTGTCGATGTGTTTATTGACTCGGCCCGAATTCAACTATATGGAAAAACCATTTAGACACCTGACCACTTGTGCTTTTTGAACATTTCAATCTACAATTGCTGTTATAATACACTTCTGGGAAGTTGTTCCACTAAAGTTTGGAGTGTGTGTGTGTGTGTCTGTGGAGATTTTTACTCGTTCAACGACAAGAGTGTTAGTAAAGTCAGGTAGAATAGAAGAGCCTTTATTTGTCACCTATACATTACAGCACAGTGAAATTCTTTTCTTCGGATATCCCGGCTTGTTTTTGGAAAGCTGGTGTCAGGGTCAGCTGTGGTACCCCTGGAAGACAGAAAGCTAAGACCCTTGCTCCAGGACCCAAGGGTGGTAGCTTGGTGACACTGGGGCTCAAACCCAGTGCCTTAGACCACTGAGCTACCCAAGTGAGGTGTGGGGCGGGGCTGAGATACAGTCAGCATTGAAATCCATCCCAAAGGGTTGGCTGTGGAAGAATGTAGCTCAAAGGTTTAAGGCGCTGAGCTACAGATCTGAAGGTTGGGATCTGAAGGCCAGGGTTCTCGACCCAGTATCGAGGTACCAAGCTTCCAAACAAGCTGGGATATGCAAAGAAAATAATTTCACTGTGCTGTAATGTATATGTGACAAATAAAGTATTTTCTATTCTAAATATGGTTTAACAACCCACATCAGCCTCCCATCAGTAATGGTTTCATACCTCTATAACAGGGCACTCAAGATCTTCCACTCCATACCCATGTAAAGTGGATCTGGAAATAAGCATAGGGGGCTTGAAGAGGAAGAGGAAGTGTAATTTTATTGCATCCAAACCACATGCAGAACCACATGTAACTGAAATAGTCAGGCATCTGAATGGATTTGTCCAATAAGGGTATAAAAAGGTATGGAATTAAATAATCAAATAAGGTATAAACAGAATTGTAATTTCAGCATTACAGAAAGGTCACAAGGTGACCAATAGGTGTTGTTGTACAGATGCTAATAGTGTAACACAGACATGCCATAATCGTAGTACTCAACCATTCACCTTTCCATTTGCATTCGTATGAATATGTAACCAGGATACCTTTTTGGCTTGCGGAATCCCTTTCTTAAAAAAGGTCTTGAAAAAAAAACCGCAAGAATGCCCCTCTGTGTAATGAGATTCATTTTAATAAAAGCAGATGAGGGGAAGGAGAAAAAAAATCACGGCTTTTTATGTATACTCTGCTTTCTCTCCGGCAGCCGTTTAAAAAAAAAAAGTAAAAGAAAAAAAGCTATGAACTTCGCTGTTCACATCATGAACTCTATGCAGAGCTGCCTCTTTATCCCGCTTGCTCGGTTGTCGATTCAGACGTACCAGCACCCCCACACATGCTGAGTTCTAAGTGCTGAAATTCGCTCAGCTGCACACAGAGCTCATAAAAAAGAAAGAAAGAAAGAAAGAAAGAAAGAAAAAAAAAACAGAGCAGAGTGAGACTTACAAACAATAAGTCGTTACGATACAGAAGCGGTATGAAACCGATCCAACATCGGCGTCTCCGCCAAAAGATTAAAAGTGAGGCCACTGTGGCAGCTTTTGTTTACTTTCTATAGAGTGTTCAAGTTTTTAATGACTGGTGACTTTCTGTACACAAAGAAGAGTGATTTGATATGACCAACTTCAAATGTATGATAAGCAGTGTAACTAGTTGCACGTAATTTTGTAATTTAATTACAAAATAAAAGCAACGGCGATACGTCAGTTACTGAGACAAAAACAAACAAACGTGTAATTAAATTACTTTTGAAAATGTTAAAGATTACAAAGCCCAAAGAACCCACCCAACACCACCACCCCTCTTAACAAATCCATCCCCTCATCCCCCATCAGCAATCTGATTCTATATCTGTATCGCTATTTTTAGGTAAGGTAATACAATGATCGCAAGCGTTAAAACCGAGTTTCGTCAAGTGTGTGTGTGTGTGTGTGTGTGTGTGTGTGTGTGTGTTTGTGTGTGCGGTCTTTATATCATATCTGATTATACATAATCATTTCTTCATTTCTATAACATTTATTTATATAGAACCATCATATTACGACAGCTAGAGCTGGGCGATGTGTCAAATAAATAGATTTTTTAAAGATAAAATTCAATTTTAGAATCGAAGATGGGGAAAATGTGAAGAAAGTGGGGAAAATGCATCTGCTATTTTTAGTCGTTTTTAGTCTGTGTTTTTGGGAGCTGCCGCCGTGATGCTTTTACACTTGCCATATAATCCACATTATGTGTAGTGTGTAAATAAATGCCCTCAGACGGTCAGTCGTACATTGCATTATACTGTATCTGTTTGGACCACACAGGATGAAATCCAATCGAGTGTAGAGTGCTGAGCGTTTTCCAAGGTCACCTCTTGTTCCTGTAGCTTGGAGCTTTCGTGACATGAGGTGAGGGTAGTGCCTCGCAAAATGGAATTATATAAAAACTTGGACTCCATGGAAGCCAACAGGCCTTGGTCATGATGAAGTGGGCAAGTGCATGAGCAGGTTTCTTGTCAGAATATAACGAGGAAACAGTTTTATCGATCTACCGGTAGAGCGTTATTGAGTTGTGCACACTTTCAGGTACATGTGATGCTTGCAAAGCTAACAAAACGCTTATCGGGGGGGAAAAGGAGTGTTAAACGCTGTAAAATTCTCAAATTGAAGTCCAATTTAGCATTTAAATAGATCCTGTGGAAGAAGATAAAGTGTTGCTACCAATTTAAAAAATATATATATAATAATAATAATAATAATATACAGTCTTAAAAAAACAGATTTACCTTACATTTATATAGATACAACAGGAAAATGAAGAAAACTATGTACACGTTGTAATGTTGCAGTCAACTATACACTTTCAGCTAGTTTGTATCATTACGTAATAGCTGCTTAGCATTTAATGATCAGGATGATAATGCTATTCAGATGCTATATCTGATAAAATATTGATTAATTCAGATTCATTTGCCAAACAGTAACTAACATATATTTATATTAATTGTATATATATATTTAGACATTTAAATTAAGGTTATAGCTTTATTTCCAATCTATTAGCATGCTAACTAGCATGCTAATAACAAATTATACAAACTAGCTGAAGAGCATGCTGTAGCAAAACAAAGTGTACCGTGTCACAAAAAGTGTACATAAATTACAATGGTTTCTTTTTCTGCCGCATATTTTTTTTTAGATTTGAGATTGATCTTTGTTTTTCTTTCATAGTTAAATACATTTATTCGTTTATACTTTCCTACTGAGTGATTGAAAGAATTCAAGAAGGCTTGCTGAAGGATTTTTGTATTTGCTCCAAAAAATAAATTGATTGGATGAATGAACAACTGCATAAACAAACAAGCAAACAAACAAACAAACAGAACCAACCCGCTTTATGTCATGGAGAATAGTGATGAGAAGTTTGGATCATTTGAGTGACTCGGTTCTTTGAGTCTCGTTTATCAAAATGAACGAGTCATTTTGAGGCATTTAGTTAATTTCGTTCTTGTAATCAAAAATAAAATTCAATGCTACATTTTCAACCCTCAACATGTCTACATAGACACATTTGGGATATATTTCCAGTATTTAAAATATTACAATGCAGCTAAGAACAAATTATGATACATAGAATAAGCAGCTTTATTCTGAATTGTCATCATTTCTGGTCCGAATCGTTCGTTCTTTTTTTCAAATGACTCCCATGGACGCTACACAGTGAATTACACAGAAAACAGAATTGAACAGTTCATCACGAGTCTCCTACTCGTTCGTACTTTTGTCAGTCCATATCGTTTATAGGAGTCAAGTGACAAAAGAATGAACGACTCAGATTAGGAGACTCACGAGCAAAACCGTTCAATTCTGTTTCCTGTGTAGTGCACTGCATAGGGAGTCACGTGACAAAAGAACGAACCAGAAGAGTCAAGAGCAAATTCCTCATCTCTATTCACTCTATATATCCTCAGAGTCTGTTGCGATGATTTGCAGATGTGCGCCCATTAGAAAATGAACGAATCACTTTCTGAGACTACTCGTTCTTCTGAATCATGTTAAAGACTCGTTCAAAAAGAACGAATCGTTCATGAATGACTCATCACTTTTGGAGAATGATTGACATGCAGGTGTATTATATTATACATTAATTCCCAATGACCGGCTCCAACCAACACACACACACATCATCCCCTTATCAGCATTCTTTGAGGTCTATCTGCCAGTAATGTGTGCTGAGGTGTTCCGGGTCAGCTTATCCCTCTTTTTTTGGCTAAATGTCATTTTCTCATCTCGAAATCGCCTTACAGCGGGAGTTAACCCTAACTTTGTGTTCCTTTAATAACATGTTTATGTGCTGACCTTCTATATGCTGACTGGCAATCTCTGGCATTCATGAAGGGAAAAAAAGGGACATCTATGATGGCGTTTTAATTTAACAGTAATGTCAAGGTGTCCCATGTGACTCCTTCTTTAAGCTGTTCTTAAATACTGGGGGTTAGAGTTAACCCTAGACAAGACTGATATTATATTGACACACGTATCTACATAGTACCTTCATATTGAACCATTAAAATACTTACCAGTCTTAATACTTTTAGCAAGCAATGTATCAGTCCACTGAAGAGCTCACGCTTCAAACCAGAGGTTTCTATGTGAACCACACACAGGGGGCGCCATTGCATGTACCGTATTTACTCTATATATATAGAATATATATATATATATATATATATATATATATATATATATATATATATATATATATATATATATATATATATATATATATTATTTCGATATATATATTCTCCATCCAATTTCTACTCTGAAAATGCACTTAATTAATCAAACAGCAATAACCTAACTTAGATATTTGCATCTCTGACTTGTAAAGAACATCAGGGTCAAGCAAGTCAAACCCCAATTTTCTTCTGTGTATCAAGCCATTGTTTTTTTTTTTGTGTGTGTTTACATTTTCATTGTTTTTTGATATTGGTTTCACATTCACATTATTATTTTGACAAGATGGTGTTGTTTGCTGATCACCAGATCCCTGCATGTTTCAGAGTTATGGTATTGGATTTGAATTTGTCTGTCTGCTTGCTTAATAAATGTCCTCGCAATCTGTATTTACGTCTGTCACCTTCAGCATGTTCAGCATGTTCATCAGGACCTTGTTTTTTCTCCACATTGTACATTTCTTCAGTTAATGTATAAAAATGTATATGTTTTCTATGTTATATTAGGATTAAATATGGTTTTATGGGATTTGCATTGCAAATAATTTCACGCAAATGTTTTATTTGCATTTTTAGAATTGAGGTTGTACAAGTAATTATATACATATAAATACTAAATCCTACTACTTCTTAAGGAGTAAAGTTGCAGAAAAAAATAAATCCTTATTTGTTTTTTAATTGTTGTATATTTTCTTTTTTGTTTAAAAGGTTCACAATGCACGAGAAGGTCCTATCATTGTGAAATTACCACAGAAGTGTGAAAGCTCAAGAATTCATTCCAAAATAAGACAAGTCTTTAGTACAAATCTGAAACATTTATTTGTCCACTAGGTGGCACTTATTGTAATTAATATTCTAAGGAAATTCATTCATTCATTCATCTTCTACCGCTTTATCTTCCCTCGGGTCACGGGGAGTCTGTGCCTATCTCAGACGTCTATGGGCATTAAGGCAAGGACACACATCCTGGATGGAATGCCAACCCATCGCATTCCCAGAGCACACACACATTCACACACGGTGCCAATCAACCTACCGTTCATGTTTTTGGATCGTGGAAAAACCAGAAAACGTGGAGAAAATTACCTGAATTACTGTTATTTAATTATTGTTAAATTAATTACATAACGCCATTACATGTAATATTCGTTACATGTATATATATATATATATATATATATATATATATATATATATATATAGAGAGAGAGAGAGAGAGAGAGAGAGAGAGAGAGAGAGAGAGATAGATAGATAGATATAGATAGATAGATAGATAGATAGATAGATAGATAGATAGATAGATAGATAGATAGATAGATAGATAGATAGATAGATAGATAGATTGATTTGATTTGCACCAATGTTAGGGCAAATTCTCCATCCACACACTTGAGACTCCTCTGGACTTGATATGTTATGCCCAGCATGGGCACGTGGATTAGCACAGGTGGTACTGGGATCAACCATCCTTGTGTGCCAGCACTCTGACAGAAGGTCTCCTTATTAGGGGAAACAGGTAGGACAGATGGGAGGAACCTTTCTCTGGAGTCATCTGGAGCAGGAACATCCAGCTACAGCACAAAGACAGAGCAGCTGATCGTGTTGGACTAACATTGGGTATCCTGTGACGCCTTCTGGGGAATTGTACAGTTTATAGAAACAGGAACTGAAAAAAAGTATATATATATATATATATATATATATATATATATATATATATATATATATATATATATATATATAATATTTAATATTTTTAAATGTTCAAAGCAGCCATTAAAAAGGCTTTGCTGTGATCAGGAATCCTGCTGGTGCCAGGTGTGTGTGAACAGATGGAGAGAATAAATAAGAGATGGTGGAAATTTAACAAGGACTGAAATCAGCTTTTTGTTGTTTAAATTATTATTAACTACAATTTTAAAGGGTTGAAATCATTTTGTATGGCTGAAGTAGTTTACATGGCTTTGGGACAAGTTTTGTGTGTATTTACAACTCAAAACTAATATAGGAATCTTAGAAAGAAAAAAAAAAAACAGCCAGATGGCACTTTTTCGTTTCCAATATAATAACTTCCGTGACATTTTGAGCATCAGCTGAAATGGTGCTTGTGATATTGTTATAGAAATGACTTTAAAGCTTACAGCATTTCTGTTTTTAATGTTTCTTTCACGTGAAAAATATTGTCAATAAAAACATCTATAAAATAAAATCAATACTCACAAAAGGGGATAAATGAATATATGTGAATATGTCTATTATTTAATAGGAAGGTTATTTCCAATAAACTATTTAATACAACTAGGTGCAATTTGTTTCAGGATTTGATATCTAGTATGTTTCAGCCATTATGTTGTCCATTATTTTATTTGCTAGTTTAAGGTACTAGACAGTTATGGATGAAGTACACAAACTGTATACTTGTATTAAAGTAGAGACTTAAGTAAAAGTGAAAATGCTCTCTTTAAACTTTATATATTCATTCATCTTCTACCGCTTTATCCGATCTTCCCTCGGGTCACGGGGAGTCTGTGTCTATCTCAGGCGTCTATGGGCATTAAGGCAGGATACACCCTGGATGGAATGCCAACCCATCGCAGGGCACACACACTCACATTCACACACACATTCATACTGTATGTAGGTATGTATGTATATAATGTAAAAATTACAATGTTACTGTTTACTACTGCTAACTCTTAGTAGATTTTAAGTTTATATGTTATTTAAACTATTTTGATATTTCAAATAATAAAAATTCACATAATTGATTGTGGCTTTGCATCATTTCTGAGGCTCTTTGCGCCCTAAAGGTAAAGATGCATTCTATTTGTCACTCCATATCCCAGTGATGTTAGAACGCTGGGAGCTTAGTGTTAGCCATGACACAGTATCCCCAGAAGAACAAAGGTTTAAGAGGTCTTTGCTCAAGGCCCCAAGAGTGTCAGTCTGATGATACTTAAGGGCTTGAACCCTTGACCTTCCAATCAGCCAACCTCGACCACTGATCTCACATTGTCTAGCTCATGCTGCATGTATCAAAGACAGTGATTAGTTTTTCTTTTTCATCATTATCACTGTATAATATCAGTGACATCTCAGAAAATATAATGGAATCAGAGAGTACATTCTTTACCCTTTGACGTATATATAAAAAAATTGTTCCTCTTGAATAAATCAACGGCCTTTCTCCTCTTTGATCAAACGCGATGAAGAAGAAAAAGAAGCCGCGGGGTACAACAAATGATTTAAAAGCCCGAGCCTGATTGAGATCCGAGTGAGCGATTGTGGGAGAGGGAGAGCGTGTATGAGAACGAGTAGCTGTATTGCACCCAATCTGATGTGTTTAAGTGATATACGGAGGAGAGAAGGAGCAGGAGAAATCACTGATGTCAGGGCGTACTCCATAACACTCAAATAAACACAATGCTAAGACGTCAGTTTCTCTGAGAGCAACTGCACCTTGTTGTGTTGTTTTTGTTTTGTCTCACTTGTTGCTGTGGAAAATCAACAGCGATGTCTGGGGTGAAGAATAGTTATGATTAAAAATGTAGGAATTATGGGGTTTGGGTTCAGCAGACACCACATGCCCCTGAAATAACCTGCTGTATTTTGTTCCCTCGCGGAAAAAAAACAACAAACAAAGAGAAAAAAAAAACGACCAAAAAAACAAACGGCACAATAACCTCGGCTCGGGCCCGTAATTACTCCTGCTGCGAATGCTAAACATTTGGCTCCTCTCTATGTGCGCCGATTGTCGTCCGCCAGAAGCCGATGCCGTTTTTTTTTGCCCTCCCCTTCAGCATTTTATTCCTTCATTTATTTATCCACCCCCCCACACACACAATCCCCTTGAGCGAGGACCTGTCAAATTTTCCATTACGCCAAATTGTCGTAAATTACGATCATTTTAGATAAGCATCGACTAAATTTACTGGGGACGGATTAAAAAGAGAGATGACAAAATTACTGTCATTTTCGGGAGACGCGCACTTGTGGCTTTGCTCATCGGTTCAATATTAAGGATCAGACGAGCACGGGAGCGTCGATCCTGCGAGACATCGCACCAGAGGCAGGCAGAGCGATGAGGCATTTTTTTTGGGGGGGGAAATACATTTTACGAACCCAGATGTAATGCACTTTTAAAGAATATCCAAAAAAAAACATCATTAGGGATGCTAGTATTTTAAATTAGTCTCACATCAAGCTTGGACAAACAAGCAAGTTTAGTGCTAATAAAAGCCATAATTATATAGCAAAATCCTTGTAAAAAAAATACATAATAAAAAAATCCGACATTATTTGCTTTGCGTCTTTGTATGCGAATACTGAAACTATGTGTGGTTTTTTTTTTTGTTTACATATTTTCCGTTTATAATCAAGACATTATCCTAATTTTGCTTGTCTACATTTGCTCTGTGGGCAAAATAACTTCAAGTAAATTGAAGCAATGTAATTGGATCCTTCCTTAGCAACAAATAGCCTTGCGTGATGAGATTCGACTATGTCCAGTTGCCATGGATACCATCCTGGGGTCCAGGAACCGTAGCCAATGGGTCAGCATTGTGTTCCCCTGTATTTTCTGCTGAATTTGTTCACTGAAACTGTTACATCACACTCGGACGAAAGACGTTATCAGTCTTCTTCCACATACATGAACTCGTAAGTGGAGGTGGTGGCTCTGTGGTTAAGGTATTGGCCTCTAAACTGGAAGATCGCAGGTTCAAATCCTGCCACTAGTGGACCGATGAGCAAAGCCCTTATGGTATTTACGGCATTTGACAGACACCCAAACCCAGAGCGACTGAGGAATTGAGGGTTAAGAGCCTTGTTCAACAGCACACTAGTGGCACCTTGGTGCTGGTGGGATTTGAACCTGCGATCTCCTGGTCCAGAGGCCAGTGAGCTCCTCAGTTGTAAGTAGCTCTATAAAAGTGCTGTAAATGTCATATACAGTCCCCGAGTCACTGTGATTGGATGATCATGGCATTACTATCCGGGCTTATAGACATAGATGATTGTGGCATTTTCATGCTCTTCATGTTAGTGTTGTGCCTAATCCCACCACCACTACCTCCAGGCTGCCACTAGTGGGCAGCCTCAATTGCTCAGTTGTAAGTCGCTCTGGAGAAAAGCGTCTGCCAAATGCCCTAATATTGTAAAATGTAAATGTAATGCCACAAGATTCAGTGTCACCTGTCACATGACCTAATCAGACGTCAAAGCTATTTCAACAAGCTCCTTAACCTCCCTTCCATTAGCACAAATATTCAGAGCCAGGACCACACTCGTTTGAAAACGTATTCTTCTAGATGGGTTGAAAACATATATCTTTGGAAAACATATATATTTTTGGCCTTTCATCCGCACAGAGACGGTGTCGAAACGAAAGTGGATATGTTCGAAATTGCTGTTTTTGCCTCACATTGTGGACTGTGAAAATGGAGGCTGACGACACATTTTTAGTCATGTGACTGTACCTTTTCCCAACATTGCATGGCGTTTCAAAGAGCCAGAAAGGAATTAAACGCCAGTAAAAAGATGTTATGTTCCACCCATAAGCAGTACAGGGACCTACGCATTTTCAGCAGTTTCTGTGTGAACGAGCAACTTTTTAGCGATGGCTGAAGGAAAAATAGTGTGGACGCGTAGTAATTTTAGACCGTTTTCAAATTTATCCGGATTACTGTAAACGTCTCACCTTGCAGTTTCGTCTTTCATGGTAAAGGCTTGCGAAAAATAACAATAACATATGTAACTGAACTATCAGATCCTGTTTTCCACACTTCTACAGATTGGAATAAGTAAATATGCATATAGAAGTTTGTTCTCTGGGGGGCAAGGTGGTTTAGCTTGTAACCCAGGGTCCGGGTTCGATTCCCGTCTCGGCCATGTGTGTGTGGAGTTTGCATGTTTTCCCCGTGCCTCAAGGGGTTTTTCTCCGGGTTCTCTGGTTTCCCCCCCCCCCCCCCCGGTCCAAAAACATGCACGGTAGGTTGATTGGCACCTTGGAAAATTGTCCCTACTGTATGAATGTGTGTGTGTGTGTGTGTGTGTGTGTGTGCCCTGCGATGGGTTGGCATTCCATCCAGGGTGTATCCTGCCTTAATGCCCATAGACGCCTGATATAGGCACAGACTCCCTGTGACCTGAGGGAAGATCGGATATAGTGGTAGAAGATGAATGAATGAAAGAAGTTTGTTCTCAGCTGGTGCTGTGCTTCAATATACCCAACATCTTGATTCCTTTTCAAAATGTGACCTGAGCAAGTTGTTGTGTGTATAAAAAGTTTAGCTCCAACCCCAAAAAAGCCATACAGTGAATAACAGAGTGCTATTTTTTATTCTAGGAGTTTCAAAAGAACTTGTAGGTGACAGCTTAGCTGCTAAGAAACTACACTCGGGATCTGAAGGTCATGAGTTCAAGGCCCTTAACCCCATCGCTGCTCAGTTATATGAGAGATGTATGTCGCTCTGAATACATCTGCCAACTGTAATAAATGGACTCGGACTCGAGAAACTTCCAGAAGACAAATCTGTCAAATGAATTCATGAGCTACTTTTTATAATCAGCTTCTTACTACTATTAGGTGAGAAAAAAAAAAAAAAAAAAAAAAAACAAAAAAAAAAAAACACTGCTTACTTTCTATACCGCGCAAGCCTTAGTTGAAAATGAGGTACGTCACAGAGTAAACAAGAGGTCACTTTGTGAAGGTGATGGCTAATTGGGACGATTTATCACAACACAGCGGCCAACTTTGACAACTACATGCCTTCCCCCTACTCCGTTCATTACCGTTATCTGCGACGAGGGAGCGAAGTAGGCTATCTAATCAGAGAATGCAGAAAGGGAAAATGGAAAAGCAGGGTCTTTTCTGTTTTTTGTTGTTGTTGTTGTTGTTTTTTTTTTTTTACATATATGCGGCAAAACACAATGAAGATAGAGGCGCTTGAAAAGAAAAAGAAAAAAAAATAGGCCTCGGCTCGCCACGAGCGCAGAAAATAAACGCATCCAAGATCTTCCGTCACCGAGTGTAGACCAAGGCACTCATAATCCTTCTTTTTTTTCAGTGCGAAATATTTCTGACATCTTAAACATTGCTTTTAAGGCATTAAGGCATTTCGGCAAAAAAAAAAAAAGAAAAAGAAAAAAGGGCTGAGGGGGGAACAAAGCTGTGATCCACTTGAATGAGCTTTCTGAAAGCAAATTTTGTGAAGAACTCGGTGCTAATGAAAATCTATTGTAGTATCAAGGCCCTTAAAGCTTTTAATGTCACTCATTCGTCTCCATTACTGAGCGTTTAATAAACTTGGGCTCCGGGCTTGAAGACGGTGTGGAAGACGAAGCTTGGAGTCCAATAGCAAGGTTAGTTTGCAGCGTGTGCTCGATCGGCGATAAGCCTCCGATATGCTGACGTTCGCCTGAACACAGTAATTTGTCAGTAAGTAAATAGAATTTACTCGGCCGGGAGTGTGAAAGAAAAAAAAAAAAAAAAAAAAGTGGACAAACCTGTGATCCGTGTAGAAAGAAAACTGGCCGGAGCTGCAATTATAGTGTAGGTTTGTCTTGACGTTTCACCTTAAAAGCATTTTGGACCGTCGTGCCTTTTTCAAACGGCTGTCCGGGTTTGCAGCGATACAGAGTTCAGAGTGAGCCGAGCTCGAATTAGCTTCTTTACAAACGTACATCTTTCCAAAGTCACAGCCATATAAACAACTTTTAACATCCATTTGTGATGTGTCGAGTGTAAAAGGTGCTTTTTTTATTTCTTGTTGCAGAGTATACATAACAGCATGGTGAAATTCTGTCTTCACCCGTCCCAGCAAAGTTAGGGTCAGAGAGTCAGCCATTAGAGCTATGGGCCTTACACAAGGGCCCAAGTGTTCCAGATAGCTGCTAGCAACTGCTGAATAGTAGTCATACCATGTAATATATGGATAAAGGTATTGTGTCTTTCCCGGCTATATGTTGTAATACCACAAAGATAAAACTCATCCTAGTCTAATATAGTGATTGCTTCTAAACAGGCACATCGTACAGAGATGTCTCTTCAAAGTCCGGATGCTTGTGATGAAAAACTCAGTAACAAGCATTTCCTTTTTTGCTAAATCCAAGGGAACAAATTTGATTAAATCTTGCACTCGAGGCATATTGAAAAACGAGTGACGTCTGCCCAACCGTTTCAAAGTGTACATGCTTTTCTTTTTGAAAGAAAAAAAAAGTTTTTCACTCTTTCACTCTTAAAAACTTTTCATTTTGGATATTCCCTCCCTTCAATCTTAAAAAATAAATAAACAAATATATAATTTTCCAAGGTGCCAATCAACCTACCGTGCATGTTTTTGGACCGGGGGGGGGGGGGGGGGGGGAATGGGGGGGGGGGGGGATGGGGGGGACCGGAGAACCCGGAGAAAAACCCCCTGAGGCACGGGGAGAACATGCAAACTCCACACACACACATGGCCGAGACGGGAATCGAACCCGGATCCTGGCGGTGTGAGGCGAACGTGCTAACCACTAAGCCACCGTGCCCCCGTGTACATATATATATATATATATATATATATATATATATATATATATATATATTTTTTTTTTTTTGTTTTTAATTTTTTTTTTTATTTATTTTGCCCATATTGGCCCTAATATGCCTTCAAAGAATCTCCACAAACACACTTCAAAATCTAGTGAAACATCTTCCTAGAACAGTGGGAATGCATTACAACAACAAAAAGTCACTAAATGTGAAAACTTTCCTCTATATGTAGAAAAGAATAGCTTTTATTTATCACATATATAGTGGTTACGGTGGCTTAGCACGTTCGCCTCACACCTCCAGGGTCAAGGTTCAATTCCTGTCTCGGCCATGTGTGTGTGGGGTTTGCATGTTCTCCCCGTGCCTCAGGGGGATTTTCTCGGGGTTCTCTGGTTTCCTCCCGGTCCAAAAACTTGCACGGTAGGTTGATTGGCACCTTGGAAAATTGTCCCTAGTGTATGAATGTGAGTGTGAATGTGTGTGTACAAATTTGTGCGAAACATTGTGATATTTTCTAAATGTTGATTAAAAAACTGGTGCAAAATGAGGGTGTTTACATTAAACATATCATGCGACTAAAACTCGTCTTCTCATGCTAAGTCATTCAAAAATATATAGGCAGGCTTACTTATATTGGAGCTAATGCATTAGCCGCTTGATTTCTAATCAGAGACGTAGGCAAGCATTAATTAAGCATTAATTCGTTTAATAAATAACTCAAGTCCACACATCAGTCCACGCCATCTTTAAAGAATGATCATATGACTGGTCACATATATCACGTGACCTGGAAATGCAAAAAATTGAATTATTTCTTTTTCTCATCATCTAAAAAAACATCTCATGCGAGCATAAAAACTTTTTTGCGATACATTTGTTATTTGACTCGTTTCTATTAGGCGTATTTTCAATTCGCTATTTATTTATATTTATTTTGAAGGGTAATGGAGACGCGCCTTAATACACACCTCTGTTTTCTTCCAACTCGTCCCTTTGTGCATCATTTCTGAATAACACTTAATTCGATCGTTATATTTGATCCACATCTGGTGTAACGCAAGTCTGAATAAGGCCATGCATTCTAAAGGCTTATTCTCAAGAAGAAAAGGTTGCTTGAAGTTACATCAGCCAAGCAGTTTGTGAAATCCAAAAGCTAAATCTAGTCACATATTAGGAAAATAGCATTTCACTGAAGCACTTTAAACTGTCTGATTTGATATTCCCAAAGCTGTTCTATTAAAACCCCACCCATTTCCTCACTTATACTTTTCTTCAACCAATTAAATGATAGAGACGATTGACGCAACTTGTTTTGTTATAATTCCGATAGCAACTACTGTCCAGGCTTGTTTCAATGCCAATATCGTAGATCGATACCAATACTTTTGAAAGTCATAGTTATTTATATTAAATAGACTAGAATGGACTGGAAATCTATTTTGTTACTTTTTTGTTTACTTTTTTTTACTTTTTATTTAATATATATTAATATTAATATATATTAATATTATAGGAAAATCAAGTCTATTTTCTTAACAACCAAGATTCTCATATTCAAACTCTGTCATGATGTTTCTTTATTCCTTCATCTTCATAGATTTTCGTGTAGAAGCATAAGCATGTTAAACAAGCCAGCCAGGATATGTAAATAAACAATTTCATTGTGCTGTAATGTGACAAATAAAGGTTATTCTATTCTTACATATATAGATAATATATATATATATATATATATATAGATTATATATATATATATATATATATATATATAGATATATATATATATACACACACATATATGAATGATTGAATGACCAAATCTTTTCAGAAATGTGAATGTGCAGCAGAAGAATACATATTTCCTAATTATTATAAAAACATAAATAAAAATAAAAATATATAAAATCAATAGTATGATGTGAGAATTGTTCCTTTCCATATAACAACAGTATCAAATATATACTTTATAACAGAAATGACCAAATAAGGGTCCATGGTCTTAAGTGTTTTAAACTTCGAATTTAGTTCACTGTAACATATATGAGAAGAGTGAAGGAAATTTGGAAAAATTCACTCAATACATCTTCATCTCAAATGCAATATTTTACATTATTTTTATCTTATTTCTAACTTCATTTATCCTGTTCTGTTCTATCCTTATCTGTTTAATTTACAATTCTCCGTTTGATGCTTGCAAACTTGTAAATAACATATCTATACATTCATTTAAACATCTGTACTTGTTTTTTTTTATATGCCATCTGTAATTTTTATGCATGTTGACATTATCATGTGGTTCACTATGGCTTTCTCGTGCACGAGAAACTCCTGTTGCCAGGTCAAACTCATTGTACACGGTAATGAAGCTATTTCTAATTCTGATTCTCTTATTCCGAAATTAGAAGCAAAGTAATAGACTTGCCTAAATTAATATACTCATTTTGTCAGCAAGTCAACTGCAGCGCAACTTGGAAAAATGAGATCTCATTAGAGGGTCAGTGATATTACAAGCTGTATCGCTTATAACTGTAAATAGCTGAATTAGGAATTATTAATCGATCTTAATTGTACTATAAATTTATAATATATATATACATATATAATTATAACAAATTAATATATTATTTAAAAAAACT
This sequence comes from Kryptopterus vitreolus, assembly GCA_030449085.1. NCBI lineage: Eukaryota > Metazoa > Chordata > Actinopteri > Siluriformes > Siluridae > Kryptopterus > Kryptopterus vitreolus. The sequence continues at coordinate 11,707,199 of JACRUU010000022.1, forward strand.
ATATATAATATTATTATATATGTGTATATATAAATTCTCAATGGTTTAATATATATAGTTTTTTTTTTTTTTACATATATAAAATTAATAATTCAGGGCTTAAGAATCTATATTCATTCACAGTTACCAATTGGATCAAGAAACAACATACATCGCTATCTGATACCTTGTTTTTGGGTTCTTATCACATACAGTACTGTAAATCTGCTTAATGTACAATCCCAATAAAGAAATGATGGCATTCTGTTGTTTTTAAATGATGTTACTGGTGGGGTTCTTCAGCTCACTCACCTCGCATCATCTTGGTTAATTAAAATTGCCATGGGCCCCATCGCCTGGAGACTTTGGAACAGAATTACCTTGAGAAAGTTATTTATTTATTCAGTAGCATTGGTATTCTGGGGAGAACCTTACCTGGTTTCGAGGCGTCTGACAGCCTCTTATCTCTGCCGGTTCATCAACAGGTGTTCGCTGTCAGCGCGGCACGATCTAAATGCACGGCGCGGCTTTCAGGCGCCGAACTCCGTTTACTCTAATAGATTAGAAAGTGTATGCTGGGACAGCAAAGTAAAGTGTAACTCCTATACAACAGGCAGGAAAATAAACTTTCGTTTAGCAGACATGAGTTACATTTACCGCATTTGGCAGACGGCCGTATCCAGAGCGGGTTACAATCGTGGGCCTTCCTCAAGCGCCCTCTAGAGGCAGTGAGGTTGTTCTGGGATTCAAACCTACGACCTTACAATCCAGAGCTCGATGCCTTAACCACTGAGATATCACCTCCCAAAGATCAACCTGGGTTTGTGTTTGCCTGCGACAGGTTGAAATCAAGCCTGGAAATCTTCCACATTTCCGGGGTTGGAACGTTTATGCAAATGAATTTGAAAGCATCTCAGTGCCTGATTGGGAAATTACCCATAAGGAGTTTTTTTTCTTTTTTTTTTATAGGATTAATTATGGCGACTGTCACGTCCCAGCAGGCGACCATTTTATTTCGAGTAGACGAGGACTTGAGGCAAATACTTTTCTACTGTTTTAGAAATTCCAATTTTCTACAAAATAAATAAATATATTGCTCAGATTTACAGGGAAACAGATATTTATTGTTTGTGGAACTGCTTTGTGACACGGTTCAGGCCTTTATTTGTCTATTGAACATTATAGCAGTGGGAAATTGTTTCTTCCCATATCCCAGTGTGATTGGAAGCTGGGGTCAGAGCACATTGTTAGCCCCTGGACCACAGAGTGTTGAGTGCCTCACGAAACTATCCATGGGTGGCAGCTTGGTGATACCGGGGCTCGAACCCCCAACTTTCCGATCAGTAACCCAGCGCCTTAAACCACTGAGATTCAACCCCTCCCCTTAAACTGAGCTAAACTTCCTCCCACTTGGGGAATTATATGTTAACGTTTTTAGCAAAATTCTTGTTTATTTTAGTTCCAATTGTGAATTCTTTCCAGTATCGTGTTGGTTTATGGACTAATTGAATAGTACAATTTGCTGTAAAGTGTTAATTGGTGATTAAATGCAAAACTATACTATGTTATAAATATTTCTGGACTGGACACTATGGAGTCATTTAAATAACACTTTGTTTATGATCACACTGTAGAACAGTGAATTTCGCCCACAAGTCGATGTGGATGTTTTTCCGTGCGTTGAACGTGACCGTGCGGATTTAAGGTCGTTTTTTAACCTGCAAAAAAAAAGAAAAAAATCCCACTCGGACACACTGCTGTTAGCCGTTTCATCTTCCTTTGGAGGAAGGCTGCTCACTGGGCTATGAAAATGTTTCTGTCGAATGGACACGAGCGTCCATGTTATGCACTCTCATTTTCAGAATCACTCGTCCACATGAGTGTGTAACAGCTGCAGAGATATGAGGAGGAAGGAAGAAAAGAGACTTATCTTTGGTGCTCCCCTGTAAAACACACCACAGGACGTTTTGTGATCGGGGCAGCAGATAGTTCAGAGGCCATTTAAAGACATATTTTATGCCATGGAATAATGATGTCAGAGTACACGGGGTAATTGACATACTGTATAGTCTACATTTGCTGCTTTCACTCTTAGAGGAAAATGTTCCATAGATATTTGGAGTGTGGAGATTTGTGCTCATTCAACCATAAGGGTCTTAGTAAAGCCAGGTGTAGTCGCCTGGGCTGTAGCCAGTGTTTTAATTCATCCCTATGGTTATCAGTAGGGATGGGATCAGAGCTGTACAGCAGGCCACTCAGGATAAAGATGGGGAGGTGGTAGCCCAGTGGTTAAGGTGTTGGACCAGAAGATCACTGTTTCAAACCCCACCACTACCAAGCTGCCACTAGTGGGCCCTTGAGCAAGGCCCTTAACCATAAGTTGCTCTGAATAAGGGCGTCTTCCAAATGCTGCAAATGTAAAATGTAAATGTAAGATTCTCCACTACAAACCCTAATGGAACTTGATTTGTGCACAGGATCACTGTCATGCTGAAACATCTATTCAAGTCAAAATGTAACGCTACTAAACTATGGGAAAGATCCATATACGGCTGGAAAAAGTATATACTGCAGAACCTCAGATTAGGAGTTCCGCGCCGTAGCTTGTTAGCCGGAAAAGTTTGTATGCTGGAACGAATTTCCTCATAAGAAAGAATGTAAATGCGGATAATCCGTTCCGGATGAGAATTTTTTAAATGATAATACAGCTAATATGCACTAGTGTAATTTAATTATAGCATTTAATACTTGTGCCTTAAACATTCTTTTTCCCCTTTTAGATTAAAAACCTCGAAAAGCATTAAAGGGAGGCATTAAACAATTTTGGTCACACTTTACAGGGCTTACTGTTCACATACAGTTGGAGCCTCGATACCACCCTATATTCACTTGTACACAGTGTATATACGCAATCTTAAAATGTGTACCCCCTTTTACATCGTACCGGATATTGATTTGCTGCCTCGGGGCAACAGTGTGCTTTGACGGTACTAAAATGCCAAGGTGTTCCATATAACCTTAACACAACATGTATACACCATCCTAAAATTTGTATCCCATACTCCCCTTGTCAGATACCCGTTGGTATCCTTAAGGCAACAGTGTTGTTCAAGGGTACTAAAATAGGCAAAGTTTTCTATAGTACAAATACACAACTTCTTTTCTGGAGTAGGAAAGTGTGGCATCTTTTCTTCAGAGATATTTTTTTCTAACTAATTAGACACAACAATTTCATTCGTTTACAAATATTTAGTGCATTGTATTGAAGCCTTAATGAGGAAAGCCATTCATCATCTACCGCTATATCCGATCTTCCCTCGTGGAGCCTGTGCCTCTCTCAGGCGTCTATGGGCATTAATGCAGGATACACCCTGGATGGAATGCCAACCCATCGCAGGACACACACACACACACACTCATAGACTAGGGACAATTTTCCAAGGTGCCAATCAACCTACCGTGCATGTTTTTGGACCAGGAGGAAACCGGAGAACCCAGAGAAAAACCCCCTGCAAACATGCAAACTCCACATACACATGGCCGAGAAGGGAACTGAACCCAGACCCTGGAGGTTCTAATCACTAAGCCACCATACCCCTAAGCCATAATGTAAAAAAGAAAAATCTTTTGTATTCTATTCATTGCATTGTGGTTTTGTGCGTTCCTCGTCTTTGGTTATGTAACAATTAAAATCTGTGTAGCATGTTGTTGTTGTTAAACACAACTTCATTATTAATCAATATTTTTTTCTGAAGAGTTTTCGAGCAAATGACCCTCAAGATATTACCCTCAGCACTTTTATTATTATTTCTCTGAATTGTTTTTCTACTGTTTTTTTCTTACTTCCACCACCCTCAATCTGGCCGTGTTGATAAAAATCTAAAATAATATTTTCCTCGATAGTTTTCTCATTTATTGGAAAAATGCAAACGCAGCACTTCCGTCTCCAAGCAGAGTGTACACTGTAAATTCCACATAAAAAAAAAAAAAAGGGAAGGAAGCTTATTTTTCAACTCGGCATTTCAGCGGGAGGTCATTTACCCCACGAGCTCTGTTGCATATTACATCCAATCAGCTCCTGCCCTTATCTCCCAGGGACGGGCACCAGCGTGCATCTATTTTCATTTATTCGCAAGATTTATTGGCGCCCGAGTGTTAATCGTTCGCATATGGCTTAGTGAGGTCGTGCGAGTCTCTTGGTAAATGGAGAGCTGTGATCACATTGATGGCCTGTGAGGCCTGATGGATTGCATCCTCTACATCCTTACAGCAGAACGATTGAGACACTGAAATGTACACTATATTGGCCGAGTCCCTGCTCTCAGGTCTCCAACCTGTTTAATCACTGCAGGATCATGTATTATGTCTTTGCTTGGGACTTCTTATGAAATATCATAGATGTTTTATGGGGGGTCTAAAAGGATTTCTCACATAATTACAATATAGCTTAAGTCATTTTAAGCTTAAAATGTTTTTAATAGTGCAAGTGTAACTATAAATATATTGCTACAAAAAAAATGAGTGTAAAATCTTGTGTCCAAATAATCTTGTAATCTTGTAATAATCTTGTAAAATATCTTGTATATACACATAAATACTCTCATAGATTAATAGCATGTATTAAATATATATATATATATATATATATATATATATCATATATATATATATATATATATTATATATATATATATATATATATGTATATACCAGTCGGTGTGCGTCGCTCTCGGTGTGCGTCGCTCTCGGTGTGCGTCGCTCTCGGTGTGCGTCGCTCTCGGTGTACGTCGGACGTTTCGTCAGGAATTTGCCGTTGGTTAATGTCGCTACTTTCAGTTTTCCAGTGTTCTCCTGGAGCGCCATCTAGAGGAATGCGACAAATGGAATACAAATCGGATTGACAAGAGACAAATGGGATAATTCAGTTCGGTTAACGTCGGATTCAGTCAAAGTCTCTTTCTGAGGAACGAATTAATTACGTACTCCGCTGTATAAAAAATGGGTACCTTTGTGTGTGTATGTATATATATATATACATACATATATATACACACACATACACACACACACACACACACACACACACACACATTAGCTCAATATTAATGATGTGTTAGTATTAACCCATTAATTTACAATTTATTAATTTCATTAATATTAACACAAATTCATTTTCATTCATTCAGCCTAATTTCATACAGCATGCATTTTTGCTTGACCATTTTTATTAAAAATAAATAAACAAAAAAATAAATAAATAAAGATCACAACTAAGCGAACTAAGTGATTCAGTAATTAAAACTTTTGTTTTTAACCAATGGTTCTGAAAGTGGGGTACATTTTATATTTTTTTAAATTATTGCTTCAATGGAAATGCTTCATAGTATGCATGTTCATTAACATTAATTGACTGTCTTTAATCATGACCTTCGATAAATCCCAAAACTAGATATACTATAAATAGATGATCCTCGAGCATTTTTAAATACAGTGACTCAAATAATATAGAGCAGAATGTAACACACAAATTTAATAAAATATCGTTCTGTACCATTTGGATGTCGTACTGTACAATGTTTTATGTTGCACATAAAAGGGTTGCATACTGACTACTATTTTCATGATTGGGAGACAGAAAGAATGAAAAACAAACTCTTTTGAGAAATCGATTTCAGCTTGGCAATAATTTCCCTTTTTTTTCTTTTTTTTTGTTTTTCTGCGCAAGCAATTACTGTCCACTCAGTTGCTTTACTCACAATTCCTCAAAGCAAATTGGTGCTTTTACTGAGTTATAAGGTAATGTGCGTGCCAGTTGATGTTTTTGCATTTGACCAAAAAAAAAAAAAAAAATGGGTACCTTCATGCCTGTTCATTTTGCCCGTAATTACGGCGTATTGTTCATGCACGGCTAAGTAGGACAGATAACTGTAAGAAGTTGGACAGGCAAATGGCCTCTTTTGTACAAAAAATACTGGAAAAAAAATTGGAAAAATTGGAAAAATTGTCCCTATTGTGTGAATGTATGTGTGAATGTAAGTGAATGTGAGTGTGGGTGCCCTGTGATGGCTTGGCATTCCATACAGGGTGTGTCCTGCCTTGGTGCCCCAAGACACCTGAGATAGACACAGGTTCCCCATGACCCGAGGGAAGATCGGATAAAGCGGTAGAGAATGAATTAATGATTTAACTTAATTATAAAAAGAACTGAGGGAGCACGGTGGCTTAGTGGTTAGCACGTTCGCCTCACGCCTCCAGGGTCCGGGTTCGATTCCCGTCTCTCTGTGCCGCAGGGGTTTTTTCTCCGGGTTCTCCGGTTTCCCCCGGTCCAAAAACATGCACGGTAGGTTGATTGTCACCTTGGAAAATTGTCCCTAGTGTATAAATGTGTGTGTGTGTGTGCCCTGCGATGCCCATAGACACCTGAGATAGGCACAGGCTCCCCGTGACCCGATGGAAGATCGGATATAGCTGTAGAAGATGAATGAATGAATAAAAAGAAATGATCTTTAATAAATCCCTCACATTCTCTTTAATAAATTATTTACATTTACGGTATTTAGCAGACATACAAAAGGTGCTTTGAGTCTGTATCAGTGAATAAATCAACACTGGTTTTCTAGGTTACAAACTTTAGGTAAAAAAACAACCTTTTTCTTTTAACCCAGAGAAAATAAGCAAAATGGGAAAAGTGCAAGTTCAAGTGTTTCAGGAAGAGGAATAAATAAAACATCTTTGGCTCTGGTTTGAATCTAATAAACCACTTCAGAACAGGATTTTGGAAATCGTTCAAAACATCAAGTCTCCAACAGTAACTTTTGTTTAGCATCAACTATCCAGTTTATTATCGCGATCATTTTCCCGTGACAACATGTTCTGACCCTCATTAAAGTGGACTATTAGAACATTGTTTGCACCTTAGCTTGTTAGGGAAATGTTCAACAGTATCAGGTGCGTTTTCACAGCGTACCTTATTAAAACATTTTAATGAGCTCGCGGTTTCCAGACATCAACAACTAGCCGAAAGGTTAGGGCTTTTTCCATGTCCTTCAGCCAACGCTGTATGTTAGGCTAATCATTCGGCGCACGCTGGGTGGCAATGACACCTGTAGAGAAATGATGCCTTTCGCATCGATTCCTTCTTAGAGAGCTAGCTTGAGATCCTTCGCGAGCAAGTCGTGAAACAATCCGATCTCGATTAACAGATAGAGACTCTTGACATTTCCAGGCTATTGTTTTTCACAGCTGATAACAGAATCGAGACACTTTTTTCCACACCTGTATCCATAAATAAACGTAGCTGTTTTTATACGTCTGTAGATCTCCATCACGGCACTGTAAAGTTATAAATGGTGAAGTATACGGATTCGCATGGATATCAACTACATTATATGTATTCGCTATAGAAGCTAACAAACATGGTAGTATTTCCAATTTGTTATTAGGTTTCAAGGTTTGTAATGGACCTGCATTGAAGAGATCGGAACTCAGTGCGCCCCGGTATCACCAAGCTGCCACTCTTGAGTAAGGCTCTTAACCCTCTGTGCTGAAGGGATGAGGTATCATGGCTGACCCTGCGCTCTGACCCCTGCCTCGGAACAAGCTGGGATATGCGAAGAAAGTATTTCATTGTGACTCCATGGTGTTACTGCTTTCGTCCAGTCAGAAATATTTATAACATAGTGTAGTTTTGCATATAACATCACCAACTAACACTTTATAGCAAATGTACTATTCAATTATTCCATAGACCAACAAAATAATGCAAAGAATTCACAATTGACACAATTCACAATTGTCTCTTTATTTTACTAAAATGAACAAAGATTTTGCTAAAAACTTTACTAAAAGAGGGTAGTTTAATGGTTAGCACGTTCGCCTCACACCTCCAGGGTCGAGGGTTCGATTCCCACCCCGTGCCTCAGGGGATTTTTCTCCGTGTTCTTCGGTTTCCCCCAGTCCAAAAACATGCACGATAGGGTGATTGTCACCGTGGAAAATTGTCCCTAGTGTGTGAATGTGTGTTTGCCCTGCGATGGGTTGGTATTCCATACAGGGTGTATCCTGCCTTGCAGTTAGTATCGCAGTTATTAGTGGGCGTTATTATAAGAGGAAATTTGGGCAACTGTAAATTCTCACTTCTTTGTATTTCATGTTTTACCATGAAAATGTAAAAGACAAAGTCTTCCAACAAAGACAATCTTAGAAGCTATTATATAAAGCTTTAATGTTATCAAGAGCGTGTACTATAATGCCTTTTAAACGCCTCAAATAATACACAGCGACTTATAGTAGACCGGGAAATTCTAAATTGCTTTCCCTTTTAAACAACAGCATGTTCTCGAATTATTTACTATTAAGCTATGACGATTAAAAAATTGTTGGTTTTGTTATATACATATTGCTGAATGACCTAACATGAGTCCAAGCTCTTGTTTAAAAAGAGTCAGGACCTATATCTTATCATATACAATAGTAACAATGAAATATATTATATTATATTATATTATAATAGATTGTCACATAATATGATCTAATATAATATCATTTACTATAATAGAATAGAATTGTAATTGTTTATTTAGACGCATTTATCCAAGTGAAGATTATACGGTAATTCAATCAAACGGGACAATAAACAAATAATAGGATCTGATTCCAGTTCAGCACCATTTCCTTCCATTCCTTTTCTATTTTTTGAATAACATGAAGGCGCCTGGTTGTTTGTAGAGCTGCCTTTTGCTTGTAGGAGGACAGCGTGTCAAGAAAAATCTGGCAGGCTGCTCCATGCCTGTTTATTTTTTCCGCAGTATTATAGTGTCTGTGCATTGAGGGATGTCCTGTCAGCAGGATATAGGCACTCGAACCGTGTGTGTGTGTGTGTGTGTGTGAGTGTGGGGCCACGTGTGAATGAAAAGGCCTAGCGCCTGGAGTTCTTTATTGTTTAATGTCTAATGGAACGGACTAAATGGCAGAGTGAAGAGTAATTCTTGAATGTTTAGGCTCAGAGCCGAGCTCGCTGTTTCCTCTCACCTATGTTTTTTTTCTTTCTTGTTTTTGTTTTTCTTTCGTCTTCTCTTAACACTTTATCCGTGTATAAGCTACTCGTCCCTCCATTATATCACCACAAACACACATGTAATGTAGGTTGGCTTGTAATTATGTGGGAACGTGAGATTTAATTAACAAACCATTTAAGTTAATGGATTTTTGATTATGGGTAATTATTCTTTTCGGATGTTTACCCTGAAAGCTATTTGTCATGAGAACAAATGTCTGATGGGCCGTTATTCATATGGGGTGTTGAAAAGGTAATGCCTATGGGTTGTTTGTGAACAATGCGGCGCCGAACGCAGGACGTGATATAGCCGTAGAAAACTTTTTGCATGACTCGCGCGAGTTTGTGTCAGAAGGTGTACCTGGAATACGACTTGAATAAAAGTGTAGATAAACGTAAAACGGACTCCACGCCAAATGAGAAATTTCACCACCAATTTCAATATAAGAGGAGTAAAAACCTTAGAGAATCTAATAAGCATTCGATTCATATGCTCAGAGATGTACAATTCTCAACAACTAGACTACACTCAAGGCCCGTGGGCTGAATGTGGCCCGCCACCTCATTTTCTGGTGCTCCACAGGAGCTAAAAAAGGAGTATTATTGTCTTAAAATAAGGTGATGCTGCTGTAAAGCGTGCCTTGACAACTACATCTCCCACAATGCACGCGACTATGTTACTGCGAAGTGACGGCATCCAACCACTAGCTTGCAAAAAATAGATTTATTTCCAAAAATACATTCATTCATTCATTCATCTTCTACCGCTTTATCCAATCTTCTCTCGGGTCACTGAGAGTCTGTGCCTATCTCAGGCGTCTATGGTGCATTAAGGCAGGATGCACCCTGGATGGAATACCAAACCATCGCAGGACACACACACATTCACATTCACAGACACATTCATACACTAGGGACAATTTTCCAAGGTGCCAATCAACCTACCGTGCATGTTTTTTGGACCGGGGGGGGGGGGGGGGGGGGAAACCGGAGAACCCGGAGAAAAACCCCCTGAGGCACGGGGAGAACATGCAAACTCCACACACACATGGCCGAGACGGGAATCGAACCGGGACCGTAAGGCACACGTGCTAACCACTAAGCCACCGTGCCCCTCTTCCAATAATACATTATGAAAGACAACCAGGTTCTGTAAAACATTTCAATTTCATTCGATTTCATTATACCAATCCTTAAGACTTATCTATTACGTTACACAGCGGATCAAAGAAAAAAGTAACGGACTGAATAAAATAAACTAATAATAATAATAATAATAAAAAGCAGATTAATACCAGAGTAAGTCATTGTTGTGCAGGATCTCAGGCCACAATAAAATCTCCCCTAACAAAACTTTGTGTTTAGGTGAAAAGCGTGACCTTTTTGCGCAGGCGTTTGTGGGCACTAGACATCTTTTTGATGAGTGTCGGTGTCGGTATGTTTGAGCTCAAAGCTATAATCTCACGGTGTTTAGAGACCGGCCTCCTGTGACGATTTCTCAGATGGATGAGGTCAGTATAGGCCAGCTTGGGAAGGACAAAGCTGCATGACCATCGGTCGCATGTCAAACGCTTTAATAGAGTTGTGTTTCGGGGTGGACAACTTTCACTCGCTAGCTATTTGTCATATATATATATATATATATATATATTATATATATATATATATATATATATATATATATATATATATATATATATATATATGTGCATATGTCTCAATGTGCATTGTCTCAAAGCAGCAAATTATATATTACCATATATAACTGTGTGGAACCTAAATGTATCACCCATTTAAATGGAAAGCAACCAAAACCGGAAAACATAATTCTTAAAGGAGGCCACATACCAAATTTAACAATTAAAACAAATTTAACATTGAAGTGAACAAGAAATTAATATTAAGAGAATGATTTCCATTTTGCAATAAACATTAAAAAATGAATATTTTTGTAAAGGGAGGGATTTTGAGTGAATTTTTTATATTTATAACATCTGCTATAAATCAATCAATCAATAAATAATATAAAATATAAATATAAATAAATATATATATATATATATATATATATATATATATATATATATATATATATATATATATATATATATATATATATATATATATATATATATATTCTGGATGGCAGAAGGCAACAGAGATCATCAGCATCTTTTCTAGGCTTGTATTCTATATAGTGGATGTTCAGCCTGGATATGTTCATTAGATAATGATATTTGAAATTTGATATATTAATATTGTGTGAGGTTGAGTTGAGTAACAGAGTTGTTTAAAACATCTACCTCTCTAGATCTTATTTCAGTAATGGGTGGGGTTTAGTAACATGACTGTTCTTATGCAAGCGGTGAATGGACATAGAGGATGATGTTGTTAAGATTCTGTTTGATCTGGTTTATTTGGATAATAAAATACGTTAATTATCTATATTAAGATTTCCAGGACTTGGCAGACGCCTTTATCCAGAGTGACAACTGAGCAATTGAGGGTTAAGGGGCTTGTGGTAGGATTTGTATCTGAGATCTTCCCATGCCTTCTTTTGCCTTAACCTCCCTATGAACATCTATGAATAGCTATGTATATATGCCTAAAAATCCCCAATGTTTTAAAACACAGTTTCCCTAACTTAGTCAATGCCTCACACTGAGCTCATACAACTGAACCTTTTGTCCACTGTTATTTTTTTTGTGCTGATGTTGCACTTTTTATGGATCACCTACCTACATGCACAGTACATGGGGGAAATATATACAGTGTATGTTGCCTAGTACATGGATCATAAACTAAAATTAGGTTGCAGTCTTGATCAATAATAAAAAAAAGACGTTTCCCAATAGAATATGCCCTGCACAAAAACAGCTTACTATATCAGATCCTCAGTGCCTTATTTTTTTAATGGCTATGCTAGATTTTTCTCAATGCTAAAGAGCTACATTTATAGGTCTTTGAATTTAAAGTATGCACTCCGAAAGACATATGCCGCTTGGTGTGTAACATTCATTCATTCATTCATCTTCTACCAATATATACGATCTTCCCTCGGGTCACGGGGAGCCTGTGCCTATCTCAGGCGTTTATGGGCATTAAAGCAGGATACACCCTGGATGGAATGCCAACCGATCGCAGGGCACACACATTCACAATCATACACACATTCATGCAAGCCTGGGTGACTGTAGCAAGGAAAAACACACATGGCGGGGGTGGGAATCAAACCGGCAACCGTGGAGGTGTGAGGAAAAAGTGCCAACCAAACCATTAAGCCACCGTGCCCCCGGTATGAAGCATCTAGAAGGAAATTGAATTCCTGGATAAACTACATTACAAGTGATTTGGAACATTTGCGCTTCTTATGATAACCACTACTTCATGTACTTTGTAATTGGCATCAGCAGATGCAAAACTGTCCAGAGGTGTCCAGGGAAAAAAAAAAACACAAAGCAGGAAAGGAAATGCAACAACAACAAAAAAAAGAAAGGCTTGACCATAAATGAACCGCTGAAGTACAAGCCACTTCTGCTGAGTGACAACCCACTTTTCTATCTGCTTGTGAAAGAGTACACCCGTGAGATAATGGGATTTATACAGCGATGGGGCTCAGGCGAAGAGGTGTTTCAAACAGGCCTTCACTTCCAAAACGTTCAGCATCTAAATTCACTTAGCGAAGCAAGGCTCCACAGGCCCTCAAGTCATTACCAGGCTGCTTTTTGTACTGTTTGGGAAGAGACTGCCCATTCAGACTGAGCTGGACATGGCAGTAAGTCTTTACAGCAGTGACAAGTTCAGAGTGATAGAGAGTGAGAGATGTAAGGAATGAAGAAGCAATGATTCAAAGGTAGAAAGATAATTTTCGGGACATGAGTGAGAATCAAAGGAGATCATTTTCACAGGCTCATTTAAAGACACAATCAGACATAAAAAAATAAATAAAAATAAGACTTCCATACAATCTTTCTATTCCTGTGGATATTATGCAAATATTTATACAAGTCTTGATGATTGAGTTGGACTATAAAATATTTGCCCAGCCACCCCTAGTTTGGTTGACTGTAGTTTATTGAATGGTTCCCTCTGTCATCATTATGTATCATTAGTATTCTGATCATGGAAGTAACAATATTCATTTTAATGGAATAATACAACACCGTGTCCTGCAAAACAAATCCATGCATACATTCGTTTTTCAGTTATATCCTGTTAGTGACGTATCCTTATGTATACTTATGGCGCAAGTTTGGGAACATGTAGAGTCATACACAGTTATCTATTCATTTATAGCATATTTTTGGGGAATATTTACCATAACCAAAATCCAGTCACTTGTATATTAAAAAAAAAAAAACATTTGTACTCATTTATATTTATGCCATTTTCTATATAGAATTCTTGACTCGGATTGGTCAAAAGATGTTGATTAAAATTCTATACCAACATATCCTGCAAATAGTGTCATCTGAAAAAGAAATTCAGACAACACTTTGGTGCTATCTGAAATGTGCGTTTTGTGTCAAAATCTGTGATCTAAGTGCTTTACTCGAAACTTTTTACAGACGTCAGTATCTCATCACTGTACAAAAATCATGCATATAAAAGAATGCTGACTCTAGATCCGATATGTCTTTCTTTTTCTTTCTTTTCCCCAAAAAAAGTGCAGGCATTTATTATATTTTTATGGCCTACTTGGTGCATACTTTGGCCCCCCGTTGAGCGCTTTGACAGCCAGCTTCCTCTATAGTACAGAAGAAGTCAGTTTGCTACTTTGTACTGCTCAGAGTCTAGAATATTTCCACTCCTTACTTATAGTGTTCTCTCCTCAAAGCAAAATCGTGCTTCACGTCTTCGCCTGACGGTTGCCACGCATATAAGGCAAGGAGTCCATTGAAAGTGGATTTCGTATGTATAACATTTTTTTGTTCCCAGGCTTGTTCTGGTGAGAGAAGAAGAAAAAAAATGAGTAGAACCAATTGGAATCTCATCCAACATCCAGAAACAAAGAACAAAACAAGCAAACATGGCCTCTCTACAAGACATTAACTATTCAGCTCCACATGCAAGGCAAGCACTGGCCGCATACGTGCCAGGACACACTCGCTGTTCAATGCTAATGAACGCCTGCGGTGAGAGGATAAGACCAGGGTGTTGTTCCCCTCTGAGAGCCCGCCAGCACTAATATGGATGACTCATTAGCAATGTAGAACAAGATCGATTAGAAAGGCTGAGTGGACGCCCGACGGGCTACAACATGTATGCTTCCAGCTCCCAACTGAACAATAAAGGGGTCCCTCTGTAAGACTGGCATTGAACCGCATCGAACACGGGACCCATGAGAAGCACACTAACTGAATCTGTTCCTGCTATTCGACCAGGCGTCGGGTAAATGCAGACTCTTACCTACTACATCAGTCTTACCCTGCTGATTGTTTAGGATTTTCACTGGGTTGGAAGTAAAGCAAGCATTGGTCAATGCAAAGCATGTTCTCCCTGCGTCCTCATTTCCAAGTGTCTCGAGACGGCAAAAAAAAAAAAAAAAAAAACGTCAAGGCTCTGATTTACTACAATCTCAAATAACAAGAGGCTAATTTGCATGATAAACTGCACCGTGAATATTGTTACTTGCCATGCAGGTGATTTACAACAGATCATTGTACCTCATGTGCATGGTGAAGAAAGCCACATTTATGTAAAATGATTTTTCTGTAAGCAAATCTTTCTTCATAGGCATAGCTATTTATCTCAATGTGCTCACTTAGAAGTGTGAGACTAAAGAAACATTTATAATGATAAATATAATAATTTTATATTTTTGCATTTTTGCACAATACAACTGCCTGTCGGCGCTTTAGTTTATGTACCTGTCCTGTGGCGTGACTATGACCGCCACTTGTTGTCCGTGGCTCTATGTGCCTGTGGTCGCATCGTGCCTTTAAGACGTTCTTGGAGTTCCCATTTTTCATAAATTTGTTCATTAAGGCGAATAATTTCTACCAAATTACCAACAATAGCGAAATTATGACAGTACTTTCCATTTTTTACATTATGACTGTACTTTCTAGGGTCGTCATAATTGAAAAAATGGAAAGCAGTGGTTTAAGGCTCTGGGCTACTGATCGGACGGTTGAGGGTTCGAGAGCTGGTATCGCCAAGCTACCACTCTTGGGTCTTTGAGCAAGGCCCTTAACCCTCTGTGGTCCAGGGGGCGCTGGGTCATAGCAAACCCTGCACTCTAACTTCCAAACAAACTGGGATATGCGAAGACAAATGAATTTCCCTTACAGGATTAATAAAGTAAAAAATTAAAACTAATATATGTATAAATATATAAAAGTTCTATATATATGTATATATATATATATATATATATATATATAATATATGTATATATATATATATATATATATATATATATATATATATAACATATATATATATATAATATATATATATATATGAGCGGTGAAGTGATGTTAATGGGTCAGATCTGTAATGTCTATAAGTTAAATGTATAGTGCAATACTTTTCTGTACGTCACCAACAGCTGAAATCAAATTCCTTGTGTGTGTAAACACGGATGGCCAATAAACAATAAATCCTTATCCTGATTCTGAAGTGAACATTTTGTCTTCAATTTGATTTACGTGATAGAACGTGTTAGAAGCAGGAAAAATTATTTGTGTGAGTTTGACAAATTGCAATGGCTGGACGACGGAGCGTCTGTAAAACTGAAGTTCTTTTGGCCGTGGTTAGTATTTATCAAACGTGGGAAGGCGAAGGCTGGTGCGATCCAAATGAAAATATACTGTAGCTCAGGAGTGTTTTCCTGATATACACAGTATTTGGAAGGCGGTCCTAATGTTACGCCTGTTTTCTGACCATAAAGCTAAGGCCTGATCAGGGGCCTGATGTGTGTATAATATGGTACGAAAAACAAGAAACTTGCTCATTATGAATTTGAAACAACATGTAGGTTCTTTGCAACGTTTTAAATGCCATTACTGAGGGATTTTTGTAGACTGGAACAAATGAGAAGTAATTCTTATCGAGAAGAAGGTTCCAAATACCAAACCTTGCTTGTTGTAAACATTTGCAGCGCAAAGCAGTTCAAGGCAGCCGTGTCGGTCATGCTCATTTCCACACAGCTCCTTGGTGTGTTTTTTTGTTTTTTTTTTATGCCAACTTCAGCTCTGGCTGTAACAGATTCGATTGTTATCAGTCAAAGAACAGAAATAACCGACAGTATTCACGGCCTAAGGCACAACTTCATGCATTTATTGCTGTTAATATTATTGCTACGCCAAAACAAATTACTTTGACTTCTTGTTATTATGTCTGGTACTCAAGTACATAAAATGCCCCATTGTCTGCAAGCAATATATGAGATCTCTTTGGGGAGTCCTTTCAAGCACCCCCCCCCCTCAAATCAACAAACAAACAACTTGTCTGCCTTTAAAATGTTTTGAAAAAGAGCTTTATTATGTTTCACCAGAGGTCTTGCTTTGACTGACTGCTTTATGATGAAAGGCTGGTTTGAAAGCATTCCTATCAAGATAGTCTAATCGTCTAGTTTGTGTTTCTTTTGAAGTCTCCAGTGTCACTATTAGCAGGCCAAGCACGCTAGCGTCAATCTATTCTCTTCTCCGGCTTATTGTGTACTAACGACTAACTTCTTAAAGATTCAGAAAACAGATTAGCTGTCGGCAACGCGGGCGTATAAGAATACTAGTAGCGACATATCCAGTGCTGGGGAGTAACTAGTTACATGTAACAGTGGTACGTAATTTAATTACAAAATAAATGTAACGGTAATTTCGTTACCGTTACTGAGAAATGTGTAATTAAATGACAGTATTCATGAAAATGTTCAAGTTTACAAATAGGGTTCCATCTGAACAATTTCATGTAAAATCGGTGCTTTAGACGACGCCATGATTTTCACCTGAAACGTGATCTGGATTTGAATGATGAGTCTGCTGCAGTTTCATTTCGAAAAATAGAAGCGAGTTTTTTTTTTGAGGGTTTGAAACTTTTTTTCTCAGAACGCTATTTTCAGAATTATTGGCACCCTTTAAGGCATAGTGATGCATAACAATTGCGATTTTTCTAGTCAACTAACTGATCAAAATATACACAATTCATATATTTATATATATATATATATATATATATATATATATATATATATATATATATATATATATATATATATATATATATATATATATATATATATATAGTATATATATATATATATATACTGTATAATATGTGTATATTTTATAACACTTGTAATTTTTCAAATTTGATTTGATTTGATTGATGAAGAGGGGTACCTCTAAAGCTATTTAAAATAAGATGTTATATGTGTTGATATTATGTATTTCATTCTGTCAATATAAGGTAAAATAGAGAGGTTTCATAATAAAAAGGAAAATCAATCAGATAATGGACTTATAAAAGCGAAACCCATCACCATTACATTACTATCACCACATGTGGTTCGAGAAAACAGAAAGCAAATGTCTAAACTCTGTGTTCTTTAATAAGGGCGCTTGAGAAATCATAGTCAGTGGGAATCATAGTGGGAATCCAATCAAATATGATGTTGGTAAGCAACAACAGACTAGGATAACCCGTAAGTAGCAATCATTACCACAGAGGAGGGTCGGAAAATGGAAAATAAATTAAGTTCAGAAATGTATAAATATAACTGGCAAGCCACAAAATATAGAAACAACAGGGTAGAATCAGGCAAACTAATATAAGAATACAAAACAGAAGAACACAATACATGAATGTCAGTGCGTGAGTCAAAACAAACCCAATTACATAAAAGTAGTAGTATAGAAGAACTAAAAAGTAAACAATTTTGAAGCAGTTCTATTAAGTTCATGTGAACTAAAGTGATCTTAATGACAAATAATTTTACACTAACAGGACAATTTCCAATTTGAACAGTAGTTGTCCAGGAAAATTACTTATAAACCAGGAAACACCTAGCACCTAATACCGGTACTGCACAAATGTTTACTTTACACTGGACAATATCACAGTTACACTGGACAAAAACCTGCACAAGGACATGAATTGCACATATTGCACATTTACACACAATGGAACTCTAACACTGCCATATTTGCCATATACCATCCTTTATCCACCATATTTCATTCATTCATTCATCTTCCTTCGTGTCACGGGGAGCCTGTGTCTATCTCAGGCGTCTATGGGCATTAAGGCAGGATACACCCTGGATGGAATGCCAACCAATCGCAGGGCACACACACACACACACACATTCACACTCACATTCATACACTAAGGACAATTTTCCAAGGTGCCAATCAACCTACCGTGCATGTTTTTGGACCAGGAGGAAACTAAAGAACCCAGAGAAAAAAAACCCCTGAGGCACGGGGAGAACATGCAAACTCCACACACACATGGCCGAGACGGGAATCGAACCCGAACTCTGGCGGTGTGAGGCGACCGTGATAACCACTAAGCCACCGTACGCCCTTCCACCATATTTTCTGTACACACACTATTTTTATTTTATGTTTCTTTCCATTTATTTGTTATAAAAGTCTGCACTATTTCTAGTTTCCTTTCTGTTGGACGGCCGTAAGAACAATTTCACTGCATGTCCTCCTATGTATGTAAGTGTATGTGACAAATAAAATTTGAATTTACTTTACTCTTTCATTCTCCTCATCATCTGATCTTTATACATCTTCTATTTATCAGGTCTTTCTTTTCTTGCAGCTTCGTACAAAGGCGGCAAAACGAACATCTGTATGTAATTAGAGTCTACACGTGCCCAAATGAATGTGTTCAATGACAAATTGAACTTTAAGGTGCTCCCTTTCGTTTTTTTTTTTTTTTTTTTGTGTAAGGAAGCTTGTTGAAAATGTAGACGTGCAATGATTTAATTCATTATTTTTGGGGGCCAAAGTAAAGGCTTTTTAATTGTACTGGGATTTCAATGAAATGAAGAAAATTTGTTGTTTTTCTCATTTTCAGGAAATGAAAGTTTTAAAATACAGTAATTTATTCAAACATTAATAAAGCGTGCTCAAAATTCAAGACTTGGTTGGACATCTGTATATTTAGATATTTGTTCAGTCAGGGTGAATCTTATTTTATTCTTAGCATTTTATTAGCTAGTTTGTTTGCTTACAGTATAGACATAAGGTGTGTCTCTAAACAAACAATGATAGACCATTATTGACCATATAAGATTTTGGTTCATAAAAGATACCATCATATATGTCATCGCATGGTTATTATTATTTATAACCTATTATTTACAGCAAATCTAACAGTTATATTTACAAATGTGACAATTAGGAGTCTTAAGCAGCCAGTGAGTCCTGGCAGCTAAACAAGCATTAACCTCCTATGACCTCTTTAATCATTTGCTTTTAATAACCAGAGACGAATGAGAAGAAAACAGTATGAGGCAGCAGGGAAAAAAAAAAAAAAACAAACAAACTATGAACTAAATTTCCATATTCTCATGTCATAGATTAGTGTTGATTTCATTGCCACCTGACACAAACTCCTACATGCCTCTGGACATGTGATGTGGGCTTTAGACATGTCATGGGCATGTAATGAGCCTAACACTTGTCCGCGGGAAAGGACATTACATTCTCTATGTGTCTTTAGGCTGCCAGTGGATTTCACAAAAAGCGCTATCTGGGGCACCACAGTAAGAAAGAAGGAAAACATTTATATACATACACACACACACACACACACACACACACACACACTCTCACTGCAATGGATTCTTAAGTGTTTTGCAGCGTTCTTTCTTTCTTCACTCCGTTTTCAACAGAAATGTGGTAGCAGTGTGTAATATAAACAGCAATATAAGGGTGTTGTATACAATCGATTTTTTTTCATCAAATATTGTTAGATTAAGTATGGACAAGCGAAGGGCAAGGTAACTGCTTTTTAGAATGGCTAGAAATACAATGCAAAGTTTTTATACAATATTTTCTATAAACCACAGCTGCATTCATACTTATTTAACGCATCCCCAAGCAACAAACTACATGACCTTGTTTAGCAAACAGGCCACATATATAGATAAAAAAAAACAAAAACAAATGTGTCGATGGATATTTTCCTTCAGAAGACATTTTGGTGAATTTCTGTCTGGGATGAATAATGCGATTTATTTATTTGCCTTTTCTAAAAGCAGCCTTGATAAGACTTTATGATTATAAAGACTAGGGGGGTGTAGCTCAGTGGTCTAAGGCGCTGGGCTGCTGATCGGAAGATCCAGGTTCGAGCCCCGGTATGGCCAAGCTGCCGCCCTTGGGTCCTTGAGCAAGACCCTTAACCCTCTGTGCTCCAGTGGCGCCGTATCATGGCTGACCCTGCGCTCTGACCCCAACTACCAACATCAAGCTGGGATGTGCGAAGAAAAGAATTTCACTGTGCTGTAATGTATATGTGACAAATAAAGGATATTATATTATAAAACATTTTAGCAGCCCAGTCCCGACTTTCATGGGTAATTTTGCGTCTGTGGATTTTACATTTACAGCATTTGGTAGACGCCCTTATCCAGAGCGACTTACAACTGAGCAATTGAGGGTTAAATTATCTTTGTAAATTATCATCTACCGCTATATCCGATCTTCCCTCGGGTCACGGGGAGTCTGTGCCTATCTTAGGCACCTATGGGCATTAAGGCAGGATACACCCTGGATGGAATGCCAACCCATCACAGGACACACACACACGCTCATTCATACACTAGGGACAATTTTCCAAGGTGCCAATCAATGTTTTTGGACTGGGGGAGGAAACCGGAGAACGCGGAGAAAAACCCCCTGAGGCACGGGGAGAACATGCAAACTCCACACACACATGGCCGAGACGGGAATCGAACCCAGACCCTGGCGGTGTGAGGCGAACGTGCTAACCACTAAGCCACCGTGCCCCCCTATAATTAACATGTTTATGATGAATTAATGTATTTACAAAAAAACAAAACAAATGAAAGCAATGTACACAGACCACATGTATTCATTTACTACAAACTCGCAATATATAATTGTTAAAACCCAATGCAAGGCTCGAACGCCAGATGTATGCAGCTTTTTGACAATCTTTAAATTTTTCAGTTTATTTCTTATTTTTCAAAGCGGTCCACTGAAGAACTTTAGAAGTTATCCCCTCACTTCAGAGCTTTTCAAGGATAGGGAGTAGCGTTGTCGCTTCAAACGCGGAGGAGAAAATAGGGGGAGTTTTTAAGTCGTCAAAAGTCTCAAAGGAAGAAATGGACGATCACCAGGTGGCCACATCACGGAAAATCCCCACAATTGCTTAGGAGACAGGGAGATCTGCGTTTTCACCCTGCATTTTCACGTTAGAATAGAGAGCGTCTGTAACAAATGCATTGGGAAATCTGAAATGAGGCACCTTTTGAATATTTGTATAACTGAGATACATACATTACACTGCTGTACAGCGAGTCGACCTCTTGTCTGTCCGTGCGCTTTCGGATGTTTTCACCCCAGTATTAGGGAAAGAAAAAAAAATATTTCTTTGTTGGCCGAGTTTGCACAGAAGATTGTTTTTTTTTGTTGTTTGTTGTTGTTGTTTCCATGGCTGGAATGTAGTCCCGCGTGTTATTTTTAGGCATGAAAAGTGCTGGTGTGTGCCTTTTATTTTTCCATCTCCTCACAAGCAGAGTAGGGGCCACTTTTAAATAACGTTTTGACATTCAGGACGAGGAAGGCAGAAGACATCATGCTGTGCATAAATAGCTAGTTATCAGCCGAAAGTGTTGAGGCGTAGCAGTGGCAGATGCAGAGGTCCTGCCAATGTAATACTGTCTGCATGACTTAGCATCAGAATGCTAGCCCTGTTCTCATCAAGACAAGTCTCTCTCTCACTCTCTCTCTCTCTCTCTCTCTCTATCTCTTATACATTCCATTCGTGTCAAATTCTTAAATCCTTTGCGAAAAAAAAAAGCAAGATTTATTGACTACCACATAATGCCATATATTTCTCACACTCCTTTTTGATCTGTTTGGGACGTAGCCAAGAATCCGAACAATCTATGAAAAATCACGACATCCTTTTAACCACAACGTATCGACTGACTCGGTTGGTGGCTGGGAACAAGTCGTTATCAGCCATATGGGTGTTGAGCCAAATCGACACTTGTGTTTTCTGGCTTTGTGTCAACTTGCCTGGCCAGGAATTAGCATGTCTAGACAACAAAAAGGAGGTCCTGCTTAGTATATAATTAGTGTTTTGAACATGACCAACTTCGGGACAGATCGTTTTGGCGGAGTGAGAATTGGACGAATGTGAGCTGTCCCGGTGGTTATGGCTGATCTTGTGTCTTTCTTCACTTATTATGTTTCCCATTACTCTTCAAGCCCACCACCCCCGCAAGACTCATCTATAATTCACAGAGTTGCACTTCATGTCTTCCAAGACAAGATGGCAATTAATTAGTCTTTTTTTTTTGTTGTTGTTGTTGTTCATTAAAAGGCCACACTTTGAAAAGACAGTCGTGTTTTATTTTTGCTGTAATTAATTCTCTTTTTGAAGGGTGGCGCAACTTCCATTTCGTGGAACCAGAGCAACAATTAATTGGAGAAGGGTGCATTAGATATTTCTATTTTTGTGTACTTGTTTGGTGGTTATGGCACTTTTGACACACAGAGATGTGTTACATTGGGGTTACATGTAATGGCGTTACATAATTGAATTACAAAATAAAAGTAACAGTAATTTCTTAGTTGATGAGAAAAAGAAATAACATGTGTAATTAATTTACTGTTACTATTGAAAATGTTAAAGATTACATATCCCAACACCCCCGGCCAACACCAAATTACCTCCAGAATTTGATTCTGATGCAGGTCAATTTTGAAAAATATAACCTACTTCTTCTTGGACGAATAAAAGTAATCAAAAAGTACTTTTACTTTTATAAAGTACATTGAAGGTTACACTACTTAATACATTTTGAATAGGGGAATTTGTATTCTGAATCTATTATTAATCTATTATATTTTCAAAGTAAAATATATATATATATATATATATATATATATATATATATATATATATAATATATAGAGAGAGAGAGAGAGAGAGAGAGAGAGAGAGAGAGACCAAAAAAATCCTTGTTACTGTAGCATAGTTTATATACCTTTATTAAGTCCATTACTAATCTATTCATCTTTACTGAAATCATTTTTCATAAAAAAAAAAATAATATTTCATTTTTCCTGACATTGCTTTTTTTTATTTTACATTTTTAGAATATTTTTCTGTGGTAATAAATCAACATGACATTTTGTTCTGGGTCAAAGTAACCTTCGATCTTGTTCTGTGTAATAAATATGCAATATCTAATACATTTACTTTCCTGGAAGTGTATTTTGAAGGCGCTTGAGGTGTGATTTGTAGTTTGAAAGCACAATACAAATGTGGCGATGCTCGCATGCTCGAGTGCTGTTTTGTGGTTTGTGGAAAACTACACGCAGGTATTTGATCTTTAACACTTGATACTTGAGTTTTTATTACACAGAAGGAAATGGCAAATTTAGCATTTATTAAATACACAGAAGTTCGACGGGGGGAAGGGGTACTCTTTGTTTTTAAATGTAAATATCATGCCCTATTGTTAGAGTTTCAGCTTGAAAAGCTAAAATGACATTTGGTTTAGTGTTTATCGGCCGGTGCTTCATGTACGCCTTGTCATTAATATCGAGCCTGGCGGCCTTGCTGCAATGTTCCATTCATTAACTGCGTCTTAATGAATATTAAATGAAACCACTGGGATGGCTCAGGTGGTTTTATCCATAGCCACATTACCTGCTTCACAGCTTCCAGTTTTAATTATTTGTTCATTCAC
This sequence comes from Kryptopterus vitreolus, assembly GCA_030449085.1. Taxonomy (NCBI): domain Eukaryota; kingdom Metazoa; phylum Chordata; class Actinopteri; order Siluriformes; family Siluridae; genus Kryptopterus; species Kryptopterus vitreolus. The sequence continues at coordinate 11,731,144 of JACRUU010000022.1, forward strand.
CGAGTGGTCTGCAGGACAACTGAACTTCTGATCACCAAACCTCAAATGAGTCGCCTCCCCAGGATTTGGCAGCTTAATTAGGTAAATAGTTGTTAGCACTGGCGTGGCTAATTGACACTAGCTTTTTTTTCTCACAAATTTTCTAGCGAGTACCAAGAGTTCAACGAATAGGAATCCCCAAGACTCAAAATGTATTCATGTAAAGTTACTGATCGTATTTAAACCCCCTGAGAGATTTCATTATCGATATCAGACTCAGGAAAATGACAGGGAAAGTTTGATCGATGTACACAGACAAAAAATCTAGTCTATAGCAAATAATCAGACAGCACTTTAGGTTCTCTTCAGGTTGGAAGAAAGCATTCTAATCATCCATTTGCATAAAAAAAAAACAGGGTGATTCCCAGGGAGAAATCAGATGGAGCGCTGCCACCCGAGCCACCCTTCAGCTCCACCTTTGATTGCAGGCAAATAATCAGACAGTGTCAGATCAGAGCATGTGCTGATTTCAGATTTACTAGCAATGTTCTACTGCAGAGAGAAAAGAATGATGGAGAGAATAAAAGATATATATATATATATATATATATATATATATATATATATATATATATACATATATATATATATATATATATATATATATATATATATAAGGCATAAAAAAAAAACACTGAAAAGCCCATAGTGATAACCAGACGCTAACCAGGAAGTGGTTAAAATTTGTTATAAGTGAATAAATGCAACCATTAAGTAGTAAAAAGGAGGGAGGAGGGAGGGAGGTGTGTAGCCCAGTGGTTAAGGTAAGGTGTTGGACTCTGGACCGGAAGATCATGTGTTCAAAACCCCCACCACCACCAAGCTGCCACTAGTGGGCCCTTGAGCAAGGCCCTTAACCCTCAATTGCTCAGTTGTAAGTTGCTCTAGGATAAGGGCGTCTGCCAAATGTTCAAATTGTAATATTATGCAACCACACACACATCTGTAAAAAAAATATATATATATATATATATATATATATATATATATATATATATATATATATATATATATATATATATATATATATATATATATATATATATATATATAATATATAAATATATATACTAAATAAATAAAATAATATAATACTAAATATATATTAAATGATAACATTAAAAACAATAAAAAAACATCTGGTCACCTTCTAAGATCCAACTCCCTCAGGGTTGAAGATATAAATGCAGATTAAATTAAATTAGTCTTCCTTTAATTAGACCTCTCTAGGAAATGCTCTTGTGTGAGGACCAAATTGCTAAGGACTGTTCTGATCATGATTTTTATTTATTTATTTGTTTTAACATAAAGGTTCTCAGTCTGTCAATAAAAAGAAGTGCTGCTTTGTTGTTAAATTCTTTTAAATGTGTTGAGATAATAATGAAAGTCTACATGGTGCGGAGTGTGGTGCTTGAGACCTTTAAGTGTTTGGGACTTTCGTATGTGTCAACACTTTAATTGCAAAAAAAGATGATTTTAAAGTCATTTGTTTAACTTGTTTCACATCACTCTTTATCTTCATACGCAATTTTTTGGGGAAAAAATAGTCCTCGTTTGTCATTGGGTTAAGTCATATTTTTGTTTCGGTCGCTCACAAAATGACTGGAAAGGATCTCTAGAGGTGTGTGATATAACGACACACCTTTTGCAACCTCATCATAAAAGGCCAGCATGGTCACTGAGCCAGAGACGTGCCCGGTGGGAAGGATGACGAGGCCTTGCAACTTGCCTGGAAGTCGGACTAAACACGATGCTGCTGCCAAAAGCCTTTTGGAAAGTTGAAACAAACTCGAAGAAATGTTCCAGAAACTTTCCTCAAAGGCGCAGACATCTCACCTTTACTGAAAGAGGAAGAGACAAATAGCCACTTAGCCGAATCTTTCCCTTGGTCCCATGCTGATTGCGTTCAATCAATCAACTCTACCTTTGCCCGCGTTCCCCGAGCCCTTGGGTGCCCGGTTTTATTTCTAATTTGGGAAAGCCAAGAATGCTATATTAAGATAAAGCCAGAGTAAATTGGAGGTATCTGCAGGACAATGCTGCACGCTCTCAGGCTTGATTGCCTCCTGACTGTCCTTCATTAGGGTAGCAGTGAATCTACACTTCACCCCACGACAGGCAATAGTATTGTGTTTAGCACACCTCCACCGTGGGCCACTCAAGACATTGACGGACTGGAACGACACTGCTCTCAGAGCCTCTTAAAGTCATTAAGGTCTTGCTTAACAAGTGATGCCTTTGGCCTGCTTTAACCTGGACAACCAGCTCTCACATGAAACGGATGAATTCAAACAAGGCAAATTGAGTTTTCCACTCTAATAAATGGTTAAAAGAAGTTACAGTCACTTACCCAGTTTATTCATTTGCTGCACTGGAGCAATGGATTCTGGGCCTTGCCCAAACAAAGTCCATCAAACCTCATATGGCATTGGCACTGGCTGATTTTTGCCATTCTGACTGCCTGATGGTGTATTTATTGGTGCCACAGTGATGCATTGTACCCATGCTGCCCATAGGAGGGGGTGGGGGGGGGGGGGGTTAATCCTGACCTTGGATTTCTGAGGGTTGAGGGTTACAGGCCTAGCTCAAGAGTCCAGCATTTTGGTCTGATTTGAACTGATATCCTTCCGATTAGAAGCCCAACCTCTGGCTTACCACCGTCTTGAAATATGTTTGACGATTTTGCGTGCCCTGCTTGTTCCAATATTAGCATATGTGTTACTCTACCTTATTCACACACCTTGTAGCATAAATATTTGCTCTATGATGGACTGCCTCATAATCAATGTGTATTACCACCAAATGCCCGGTATTCCTCGGATATTACGCACAAAATGGTATGAAAGAACGAGACTACGGCCTTGTTCCTCACTTGTCCAGATTGTAGGCAAGTGTCTCCATGATGACACACACTCCATGATGTTGATATCAGGGCTCTGTGGGGGTCGTACCATCACTTCACTATTTCTAACACCAACTATCGATTTGATTTTGATTTTTTGTTTTGTTCGCTCACGTTGCATTTTGTAAACTGACAAAAAAATATTATTTATATTTCTAAAAGCATTCACTTGTTCACACCTGCTCTCTCTCTCTCTCTAATCTCTCTCTCTCTATATATATATATATATATATATATATATATATATATATATATATATATATATATAATAATGTGGTGGCTTAGTGGTTAGCACGTTTGCCTCACACTGCCAGGATCCGGGTTCGATTCCCTGTTTCTTGGCCATGTGTGTGTGGAGTTTGCAATGTTCTCCCCGTGCCTCAGGGGGTTTTTCTCCGGGTTCTCCGGTTTCCTCCCGGTCCAAAAACATGCACGGTAGGTTGATTGGCACCTTGGAAAATTGTCCCTAGTGTATGAATGTGAGTGTGAATGTGAGTGTGAGTGTGTGTGTGGTCTGCGATGAGTTGGCATTCCATCCAGGGTGTATCCTGCCTTAATGCCCATAGACACCTGAGATAGGTACAGACTCCCCGTGACCCAAGGGAAAATGGGATATAGTGGTAGAAGATGAATGAGATATATATATATATATATCAATAAAATAAAAAGATAATGTGTAGCAATAAAATGCAACCACAGCTAGAAAATTGGCCATTTCCTTGACTTTTCAAACCACGTGATAAATAGTGTACGTCAATGGTGGCAAAATCATGTTAAAAAGGTGGCAGAATTGCACACCATTAAGCTTCATTTAACTGACGTTTTTTATTTTTTCTATTCGACCTGCCTGCCTGCCTTTTCCTTTGATAAACCCTTGTAAATCAACAAAACCACATAATAGACATATTGTAAGGCTTTTTTTTTTATCTTTTTTCTCCTGCCAACCAAAAAACCTTCAAGATTTAGGCAATAGTGATTTTTTTTTTTTTTAGAAATCTGAGTGCATAAGACCCTCAGTGATCCAAAGCTAATATGTGATAATGGATGACTGGCTTTGTACAAAGCGATAGAAGAGACTTGCATCACCAGATACACTCTTTCTCTCATACACACACAAACAAACAAACCGAGTACTCCAGGTAGATAATTAGAGAGAAGAGGCATATTTTGTGCTCCATCATGTGTGTTTACAACTGCACAGTCGTATCTGCCGAGGACGCATTAAAGCTATAGAAATAATCACACACATGCAAAAAAATAACTATGTGCGTTGAGGGGGAAAAAAAATAGAAGCTCTGCATTCTTACATATAAACACTATTTTCTCAGCTCTATCAGGGCACAACAGCATACAACTCCCAATCTTTGCAAATCTGTTTTTCTCAGCTATTCTCTATCCCTTAATAGCTTTTGTTCCATTCGCCTCGTCTGATCGGAGCTGCGAATCGGAGACGCGAAGTTTCAGGAAGTTCTGCTCGAAAGTAGGGCGCGTAGAGTTACACGGCCCGATCGTTGTTTCTACTTCTTTCCCCCTTTCTATAGCGCGCGCTTCGTCCAGAATATAGATCAGGTTCCGATATAGCTCCATCTCGTCCTTGAGAGCGAGTGAAATCGTGATACGCTCACCTTCAGGATCTCGCGACTCCACAGATTGACGCGTGCCACAGTGGCCCGCTATACAGCTCCCAGCTTTACATAATCTACGGAAATGTCTTCGCACACGAGGGAAGGTTATTGTAACAGGACGTGGTCGCTAAATGTTATACGGGATGTTTAAAAAAACGCGAGGTCGATTGCCTGTAGCTCTGTTGTCCTTTTAACACTCATTACCCACTTTATTAGGAATACTTTCGGCAATTCTGTGCAATTATCTCCTCAGCTAATTATACGCGAACACTCAAAACAATCACGCTCGCACAGATACTGGCCGAGAGCCTCGCGAAGGCTCCACAATGCCAGGGACAAAATCTAGCAGATTACATTTTCATTATGATGTCTGATGTTGTTGGTGCCAAAGGGGCTGGTTTGGGTATTTTCCGGAAATGCTGATCCGCTCGATTTTTTCACACAAACACTCTCTAGAGTTTACACAGAATATTACAGAGAATAAAAAAGGGGGGTTATTTTGTCCAGCGTGAAAAGAATATAGCCAGTGTGATTCACACAGAAAGGAAGTATACAGTAATTCATATAAAGACTCTCTACAGCTAACAAAGCATTCCAGAATACGCAAGACGCTGAAAGGTTATGGAGCTCGGGATACAATAGTAGGAGACCAAAGTCAGCTTTTGTGTCTTTCAGACAGAAACACAATGGTATATGAGGGTTCTTTAAAAGTGATTAATCACATGATAGTCATTTGTGATTTTCCTGTTCTAAATGTACCTTAAATTGACATTTAAAGCATGTGGCACACACCCTTACACAGCGTGACTTACAACTGAGCAGTTGAGGGTTAAGGGCCTTGCTCAAGGTCCCACTAGTGGCAACTTGGTGGTGCTGGAATTTGACCCTGTGAATTCAGAGTCCAAAGACAGAGTACCGCCTCCTGTCAATTTATATTTCTTAAGTATTTTTTTTATATCCTAATCAACATGGGAATGGACAAATATTGATGCTTTATGCAAATGCATGTTTATTGCTGTTTAATCATCAGGACAGATATGTGTTATGTTGAAGGTTAGCCTCTTTTATATTTATTTATGCTTTTAATGAGACAGAAATGCAATATATATATATATATATATATATATTATATATATATCAATATATATATATATATTATTATTTCCCCTCCATTGTATTTTTTCATCTAATAACATATGACAACATTGGGCATACTGCCAAAAACCGCATTACATATACCAGTATTTGGCAGACACTCTTATCCAGAGCTACTTGCAACTGAGGGTTAAGTGCCCACCAGTGGCAGCTTGGTGGTGGTCGGATTTGAACCTGAGATCTTCCATTCCAGAAGCCAGTGCCTTAACCACTTAACCGCCTTCTTAACAGCATCAAACAAGTGCACTTGCTCAACATCTTTTTCCATATTTATTCTACACCTCTGCCGATGCTTTTCCATAAGATTCTGGAGAATCACTTTGTGCATCCCTAAGAGAATGAGTGAGATCAGGTACTGATTATGGACTGCTGTCTGGTCTGTGGTCGGTGTTTTCCAATTCCTTCTAGTGGGATTCACTGGGATTATAGTCAAACATTCATCCGATCCAGCATTAACACAGCATTCTGGAATTTCATAGTGTCTATCTGGGCCTCCTAAGTAAAATGTAATGCTATAGTATGCAAGAATATTCCATATAATTGTGTGATTCCAGCTTTAAAGAAGATCTATTTGGGATGGTCAGTTGTCCATATACTTAGATAGATAGATAGATAGATAGATAGATAGATAGATAGATAGATAGATAGATAGATAGATAGATAGATAGATAGATAGATAGATAGATAGATAGATAGATAGATAGATAGATAGATAGATAGATAGATAGATAGATAGATAGATAGATACTACATTTATCCATCTTTCTCTCTGTACATAGCATAAAGTCAACAATTCCTTTTTATCTTTTCTACTTGCATGTCTTTTTTTTGTTAGTTTCTTTCTTTTTTATTCATACTGTTTACTGAGAAAGAATGACAGACAGACAGACACACGGACAGACAGACAGACACACAGATAGATAGATAGATAGATAGATAGATAGATAGATAGATAGATAGATAGATAGATAGATAGATAGATAGATAGATAGATAGATAGATAGATAGAGATGGATGGACACTATTAAATGTATCTATATAACTATCTTTTTTGATCCCGTGGGAAATTGTAAGTATCCAGCAGCAGTATTACGGTAACAAAAAAGAACAGGTAATAGATTAAAGATGGCATCATGAGTCTGTACTTTTTAGATATAACAGTGTAAATACCTTGTATATTTACTTACAGTCCTTATAAACAGGTTCATCTTTAGAGCTGACCAGAAGTTACGTTATACAGATAAGACGAATGGATAATAGCATTGATGTGCAGTTAAATATGTCGCAATATGTGACAATGCAATTAGTCTTTGTTGTGCAAATGCTCAAGTGATTGTGCAAAGTGCAGCGAGCAGCATGAACGTGTCAATGGCATTGAGTCTGTTTGGAATTGCAAGGAATGCAATAGTGAGAGGAACAGAGCGACTGAGCAGACCATGAATCCAAGTAACATCTCGATGTATATGGCAGACGAGCATTAGTTAGCGATAATCATATCGAGAGAGAACTGTTCTTAGAATTCACTTTTTTTTCCCCATTAAAATAGATCCGCACTATGTCATTTTTTAAACAGTCATTTCTTAAAAGACAGACTTTGCGACGGTGCCACTCAAGTGTAGCGGCGTCCCTCGCTGCCGGGAAACAAGTGCCCAGATTTTTGCCGCAGTTTGTCAGATGGTCAGTTCAGTACGGCTCTTGATAAAGCACTTCAGGTCCCCGGAACACTACGCTGAGGTCTCGCAAGCCACTTGATAAAGTTTGCAGCAGCGCTATCTCAATGTTAAAATCCCCTGCCTGGTTCACAAGTGAGATGATGGATGGCATGGCACTAGTCAAGCCCACGCTCCCCTTACGCTGAAAATTCCCAAAGCCCAAAAACTCTGATGATAGATTGCCTCAGCCTTATCTTATACTGATTATGCCTGCATGAGACGGCAGGCGAGGGGCGCGTCTGGATAAGTGCTGTGTTTGCATGCCAGGAGAAATGGCTTTGTTACATGTCGCTAGTTATTTGTCTTTGTTAGCGTTTTGGAACGGCGTCATCCGGGGAGAGGTTCGGTCAAGGTGCGCTAAATTGTTCTCCCGGATTACGACAAAAACGGTACGGGTAGCTATTGGGTGACGGTAAACTTGTGTTTTTGCGGATCTTTTCCGTGAGCTTGAAATAACAATGAACATGAGCTTGTTTTTTCATCCTACTATCAAACGGAGTGGCCAGGAAGAGGGATTCTTCTCTTCCATTTCTTTCCTCAAGATAATACTTATTCTCCTTATTCTTCCATACTCAAAGTTGCTTTTGACTTTTTCGTTTCGTTTCATCTTATGTGGGGACCTATCCAACCAAATCAATCTTCATATAATGCTTGATGTCTCATATACGTCACGGTCAGCTGATTAATCTGTCTTTATTGCTTTCGCTTTTTCCCTTCATGGATAAACGCTGCCATATATTTCGTTCCAAGCAGTTAATTAGGATTTGTGTTGAAAGGAAAGTGCAGTTTCCTCGGACGCCCAGGATACAATGGGTAGTGGGGGGAAAAAGGAAACAAATACCCCCAGATAATAAAATAATGAGATATTAAACCAGATATTATGAAATGCGTTTAATTGTGTTGAGTGGTAGAAATGTAGCCTGAGTAACGTGGTGGATTGTGTTAAAATTAGATTCTTCCCTCAAGAGTTCTGGACATTCTGGTGCCACCCATGACCTTTCTCTCACCTTCTTAACTGTGCACTATGGGCATTAATGGTCAATAGATGTTATAGCACATCTGTAGACATCTGCACTCAGGGACTTTAACTGGTTCCTATAGAGAATGTGCTAATATATCAACCCTAGACATTGCACACACACTTTACTGTTTCCTTTCATTACTTACATTTTAACTTCATATTTATTCCACTTTAACTCTGTAACTATGCTATGTTTTGTCTTTTTTTATGTTTACTCTTATGTCTAATGTGCACTCTTTTTTATGCCATGTAGAAGAATGAAGAAGTCCGAGCTGAATTGCATCAAAAACACACCAAAAAGATCCGCCGTGTGTCTATTTTCCTGGTTGGTAGAGGTGATGTAATGCTATCGTGAATTCATCTATACATTATATCACTTTTTGAGCGTAATCCTGTACATTTTTGGCCAAATTCGAACCGAAAAATAACATTCCTGAACATTCGGTCCCACATTCGGATTCCCGGAGAGTGTTAAAATAATCCGCAACTTACTGTGAGTTAGGTAAGAGAACTGAAGTAAATGCATTTTTTCATAAAAAATGCATTTCAGTAGCATTTAATAGATCGAATGATTGAATAATTTATGTTTAGAATGTGACTTTGGATATTATAGACAATTGACCATTGGTACAACCTTGCAGAACAAACTGACGTTGACTAGTAAGCAACTCTGGCAAAGGAAGAAAGGGTGTACCATTTGTTTATTAGTCAAGGTCAATGTGATTAATTTGATTTCAAAATTTAAGTGGCTTACTCATGAAAGTCCATTTAAATACTGGACTCGCTCCTCTATTTGGTGTTTATTCATTCATTCATTCATCTTCTACCGCTTTATCCGATCTTCCCTCGGGTCACGGGGAGCCTGTGTCTATCTCAGGCTTCGATGGGCATTAAGGCAGGATACACCCTGGATGGAATGCCAATCCATCGAAGGGCACAAACACATTCACACACACACATTCATACACTAGGGATAATTTTTCCAAGGTGCCAATCAACCTACTGTGCATGTTTTTGGACCGGGAGGAAACCGGAGAGCCCAGAGAAAAAGCCCCTGAGGCACTGGGGAGAACATGCAAACTCCACACACACATGACCGAGACGGGAATCAAACCCGGACCCTGGCGGTGTGAGGCGAACCTGCTAACCACTAAGCCTATTTGGTGTTTAGTGTTTTTATTTTCGTTTAACAACTCTAAACTCTATTACTCTAGTACAGACTTTATTAAGTACAGTAACTCTAGCACAGATACCAGGCACGGGATCAGATATTGACTTGGAGGAGATGTTACACGTGTAACATTTTTAAATTGGGGTATGGTAAAATGAACTTCTACACTGTTATATATATATATATATATATATATATATATATATATATATATATATATATATATATATATATATATATATATATATATATATATAAAACGTTTTTAGTATCTCTGCGATTTAAAATTAAATAAATAATGTTTAATTAGATCTCTTGATAGAGGGAAATGAACTGTATAATTTAGGGCAAGTCCAAGACTTGTTTATGTTCTCTAGAAATTATTAATATTTTAGTACTCATTTAAATGATATTCTCCACCAGTCAGTAAACGACAATTTATGTTGAAATTACAACATGTGCATCTCAAATACTCATATGAATTATAACTGGTTATAGTGGATTAGTGGATTAGTGGTTAGCACGTTCGCCTCACACCGCCAGGGTCTGGGTTCGATTCCTGTCTCGGCCATGTGTGTGTGGAGTTTGCATGTTCTCCCCGTGCCTCAGGGGGTTTTTCTCCAGGGTTCTCTGGTTTCCTCCCGGTCCAAAAAAACATGCACGGTAGGTTGATTGGCACCTTGGAAAATTGTCCCTAGTGTATGAATGTGTGTGTGTGAATGTGTGTGTGTGTGTCCTGTGATGTGGTTGGCATTCCATTCAGGGTGTATCCTGCCTTAATGCCCATAGACGCCTGAGATAGACACAGACTCCCCGTGACCAGAGGGAAGATTGGATAAAGCGGTAGAAGATGAATGAATGAATGAATGAAATAAGTTCTGACGATTAAAGAAATCAATAGCTTCATTATTTGATCTGTTCAAATGACTATTTTATTAAAATAAAAGTTGTAAATGAGCAACGTAGCAGAATCATTGACTTGTGAATATAAAACATTTAATACTACACATAAAACATACTAACCTATGACAAGACAAAACATATACACAATAATGAAAGAGAGATTTAACAGTTTAAATAGCTTTTTTTTTAAAATATTGTCAATCTGGATGCATTCCACGTGTGTTTTCAAGTTTGACACTATTAGACCTTATTCTAGCATTAATATTGTTGACTGTACACTGCAGCGGGCTGATGATCTTATGTCTGCTTCATCTTCCTCTTTCCCGGCTGCTCCCGTTAGGGGTCGCCAGAGCGGACCATCGTTTAACGTGTTCGGTTTGGCACGCTTTTTTTTTTTTTTTTTTTTTTTTTACACCAGATGCCTTTCCTAACGCAACCCGCGCCATTATACGATAGAGACTTCAAGGGCGATCTTTTTTACCGCCCACGGTAACCTCATCAACATTCTCCCAAACAGAAGGCGATACTATATGGCTGTACCGTTTCCCCCTGAGCTCTGCATTAGAAAGATATTACCAGCAGGCATTTTCTGTCTGCCTGAATCAAATCCCAAACACTCGCACTTTGAAAGATTGCCACTGATGCACAGCATCATCTGGAATCAATTCTGTTTGCCGACTGCGGAGATACCGCCGCATTGCTCTCCGGAAAAGGGATAAATAAAAATGTCACAATAGAGACATTTTTTTGGTCAGAGCAAGGAGAAGTGAATAATAAACTGCGTGAGCGAGACGATATAGAGATAACGAGAAATGATATATATTTTTTTTCGCTTAGAATTTGATCGATATATTAGTTAGCGTGATCTTGTGGTTGAAACGGCTTACTCGTGTTGACTGCTACCTCGGGGTGGGGTTTATATTAAGGCAGGGCCCTTGAGCAAGGCCCTTACTCCTTTTGTGCTTTATGGTCACTATATCATGACTGACCTTTCAATCTGTTCCCAGTTTCCTAACATCTCTGGGATACAGGAGGAAAGAAATACATATCCTCCCTCGGTTCATGGGGAGTCTGTGCCTATCTCAGGCATCTATGGGCATTAAGGCAGGATACACCCTGGATGGAATGCCAACCCATCGCAGGACACACCACACACACACACACACATTCATACACTAGGGACAATTTTCCAAGGTGCCAATCAACCGACCGTGCATGTTTTTGGACTGGGAGGAGGAAACGGAGGGAGGAGAAACCGGAGAACCCGGAGAAAAACCCCCTGAGGCACGGGGAGAACATGCAAACTCCACACACACACATGGCCGAGACGGGAATGGAACCCGGACCATGCCGGTGTGAGTCGAACGTGCTAACCACTAAGCCACTGTGCCCCTCCACACTGTAATGTTATGCACCTAAATGTTTGTATACTGTATGTATTTGCTGGTGGTGATTTTTCTTTCTACCTGGCAACCAGACTTCCTAGGACGTCCACCGGACAAAGCACTTTTTGGTTGCACACAAGACAATTTAAGATGAGTTACCTAGAACATTGTACACCGGCCACTGAGGCCAAACAAACACAACTTGTTTACAAAAGCGTCATGGCTTTTTAACGCTCTCTGCAGACTTTTGCGATGACGCCGCATTTATTCGCGCTTGAAGTGCAAACCGGTTCCGGAGCAAATTTGATACCCTCCTGCAGTGCAGCCACGAGAGTGACGAGAAAACATTTACTGGAGAATCCGTGTTCTTATTGTGATCCCTCAGGCTCTCATGAAATATGTATTCTCACATGTCCAAAAACCAAAAAAACAAAAAAGAAACATTTTTTTTGTACCCTTTGATTCTGGTGTTCCATTTTGCACAGATAAGGTTTCACTAGAACTGCACCGTGTTAAAAATACTGCAGCTGAAACTCTGATCCTGTCCTTCTGATACGGTCGTACAGCTCTACATACAATATCAATATTAAGCCCTTGCACATACCCCCTTTTTGTGCTTTATATAGGTTTGCACTTACATTTTATTTACATGAAAATTTGTATATACCTTATATACTGTATATTTTGCCTAATATTTGACATATATGTATAATTAGTTTATTTAATAAGCACCTTACATAGCCTTAGCGTTTACTATAATGCATCTATCTATACATTATGTGAGTTTTGTTGTTTAATATCATTCTAAAGCATGTGCACTTCATTCATTTGATGCATTTACAGTATATTTTCTTAATATACAAATAAAGAAGCTATAAATTCTGCAATGAAAGAGCCTATCTTATGCTGCTTGCTTGAACTTGCCATGACCTTACTTCACATTTTATCGATTCTAAATAACCCACACATGAATATCTATATAATATGGCACAAAGCTTTTTTTTTTAAACATACTTACTGTCTAAATATAGACCCTTCTTGCTATATGATTGTGTTTTACTACAGAGAATTCTTGGCAATAAAATGATTTCTGTTTTCCATAGACTTATTTCTTCCCCTTAGGCATCTCTACGCTGAGTGCCGCGAAATCCCGCTGAATCCCGCAGGCACTTATATATATATATAATTTAAATGTAAGCATTTTCACACAGATGTGGTACATAGCGGATTCTCCACCAGATGGCGCATGGAACAACATACTATCTCTGTAGACTAGAATTGCCCGTAAACACGTTTTCTGGTTATTCTGATCAATTATTTTTTCTGGTAAATTATTAACTGGATTCAGTTGTTGTGATAGTGAGAAAACATCCACATAAAATATACATAAAATAGTATTATTGTTATGGCAATATGCATAGGATTCCATACAGTTAATTGCCCAACAGACTGATATCTAAAAATATATAGGACAAGGGGAGTTCGAGCGGTTTTAATGGTCATGGTGGAATTTGTTAACAAACCAGCATTTGCAACACACACACACACACACACACACACACACACACACACACACTTTTTCACACACACCATTCAAGTAAATATAGATCATTTTTCTTGCCATATATTTACCTACGTATATACCTATATAGTTTGGAAATTAGTTCCAATGTTTACAATTGCAGGAATACGTTGCACTACATCACAGTGACGGGTCGTTGTTGTGTTTTGTTTTATGTTGTGTTATGTTTGTTGTTATGCACTGTCTCGTGTTGTCAAACACAGTCTTCTTCTTTTTTTGCACTGTTTTGACCAGGCTGCACACAATGCACTTTATGTGGCCAGAACAAACTTAGTCTAGTCCTCAGCCTTGTGTTCTTGTAGCTCTATTTTGTGCCATATGTCGTTTATAGCTCTATGTTGTGGCATCTGTTGTTTTGTGTATCACTAGGGTTCTGGAGAAACGTTGTCTCATTTCACTGTGTACTACGTCAGCTATATACAGTTGTAATGACAATAAAAACCTCTTGACTTGACTATATTTACTTTTACTAATGCACTTGCTTATTGCTGAAGCCTTATTTATTACCGTTGATTTTCTTCTAATCATTGACTCACTTCTAGGATTGTTAATGATAAAAAATACAGTAAAAGATAGTTCACTCTATGTGTGGTGTTATAAGGTACTAAAACAGACATTTCTCAGATGAACATGGGTTTTCTGCCACTCATTATGCATGTCACATGACCAAGCCGTTTGAAATTCTCCGAGTGTCGGAGGTTGAGAAAAAGCTATAAAAAGTTGTCTCATATTCATGCTTACTTTGCACCCAAAACACTAAGCTATTAGCGTCGACAAACATAGAAATTTCCCTTCAAGCCGCGGCCAGAATTGATATTAAATCACAACAAATCCGCGCAGGGATTGATAGCATCAAAGAAGTCAATATTGTGTTTGCCAGTAAATGCTGAAGGAGACGTTCTCTCACTGCAATCCTGACCTGAGTCGCTGAACAATCCCAGAGCGCAACGCAACCTACCTGCTTTATGTTGGAAAAAAAAATGGAAATTCCTCCTATCAGTGCACACACTTTTTACCTCATGTATTTATTACGCTCCGGATCCCTGCTGAGGCGGATTCAGCGAGCGGGGTGAGACAAGGGGTTTAGAAGAGCGAGCAGGAGAATATGAAGGCGTTGGTTTTGCGGCGGTAATTTAGCCGTGATCGGTGTGCTATCGTTTTGTTTGTGGCTGCGCTATTTCCCCGCGGAGTCTCCCACATTCGATCAGAGGACATGCGGCGGGGTTTTTTCCCCCCCCCCCTCTCATTGCTTATGAAGGCAAGCCGCCTATACAACTCTAATGAGACCACATACTGTGACCCCGAGAGCACACAATGCGAACACAAACATTGACTCAAGTGTACAGATGCTTTAGTGCCGTTCCCAAACGAAAATCTTAGTGTAGCTCGTAAGGAAGACACGAATATATCATTGTGATGAGTTCTTATATTTACTATCCTCTTTGAAAAGTTAAGTTTGTTAATATTAATACGAAATGGCAGTTTATTCCAGGAACAAGGGAGGAAACAAACAAACAGGGAAAGGAAAGGGGCTGAAAAATATCCTCATTGTTTCAGATGTTTCATACACAGTATGATGTGGAGTGAAATGCTTCATACGACTGTATAAGAATAAAAAAAAACAAAAAATAAGTAGCATTACTATATTATATATATATATATATATATATATATATATATATATATATATATATATATATATATATATATATATATATATATATATACGGGGAGCCTGTGCTCTGGTATCTATGCAGGATACACCCTGGATGTAATGCCCACCCATCGCAGGACACACACACACACACATTCACACACTAGGGACAATTTTTCCAAGGTGCCAATCAACCTAACCGTGCATGTTTTTTGGACCGGGAGGAAACCGGAGAACCCGGAGAAAAACCCCCTGAGGCACGGGGGAGAACATGCAAACTCCACACACACAGACTCCGGACCCTGGCGGTGTGTGAGGCGAACGTACTAACCACTAAGGCAACATGCCTTTATATATATGTATATATATTAATCTATACTTATATTTACACTTATACACACATATATGCACCAGTCCAGTAAAAGTGTTCATTAATATTTGCCGTGTGTTTTTGTAGGATACAGCAATCCATCAGCCAAACTTCACCTTTTCTAGCATCGAGGAATGATAACACAAACACAAGTCATGACTCAAAGCAACAACAACAATGACACCGAGATCTACTTTCCCATGCGTAAATATGGGGATAGCTCATGCTTTGTCGTGTATAATATTACATTGCGCATGAATAAGCTCAGCTCAATGATTTATATGCGTAATGTGCAGCCAATGAGCACTCAGATATATCGTGCCTATGTCACATGCCTTAAACAAAGCCTTTTAAACCCGGAAGAAGGAAATGCTCCCAAAAAGCAGTTTCCAGTTTGTAATACCGATTACTATTATATACTGCTATATATGTTGGGAAGGTTACTTTGGAAATGTAATAGATTACAGATTATAAAGTACCCTATTCACAATGTAATAAGTAGTGCAGTTTGTAAAAGTAACTGATTACATTTGATTACTTTGATTTGCCCACTAGGTGGCGCTTTAAGTTAACACGATTCTTGAAAAAAAGTTTCAAACCCTAAAAAAAACAGGTTCTATTTTTCTAAATGAAACTGCAGCAGATCACAAATCACGTTTCAGTTGAAACATGACCTATTTGTCACATTTCACAATTTAAATACACATTATTTTTCTCAGTAACTGTAACGAAATTACTGTTACATTTATTTTGTAATCAAATTACGTATCTGCTAACATCTTGCGCCATGTGCTTTTGGGTTTCATCCAATCCCGAAGCATCTAGAGACGTTCTAGCGCCCTTTGGATTCCATTTCATGTTGAGTTTTAACATCAGACTTCTTTTGAGTTCGACAAAGTCAGTCATCTGTCTATACAACTGTAAATGACATAATCACACACTCCTGTGCTCATTTTGAGCCTTCCACATTCCATCTAAGGGTTTTTTTTCCCATGCCACGGTGGCCCCAGGCTCACTCATCATGGATGAACATACATCATTCAATTATATTAAGCGTCTTTGAGGCAATGCCCATTGTGAAAAGTGCTCTAGAAATAAACTAGTAACGAGAATAGGGACGGATATTTAATTTGGATCTTAATTCACCACAGATATGTAGACTCGATCAAGCGGAATTTGGTCCGGAAGTATTCCGGAATGGGTTTGCGTTTAGTGCAGGGAGAGTGTTCCCTAATTATCATGCAGCACTGTGTAAGATTCCATTAGTTCCAGAGGGCTCCTTTACTGGATGTGTTGGCTCGGCTAAATGTCAGCAAGCGCTCGCTAAAGCGCTCCGTCTTCCGAAGTGAAGGGAGACCGGTTTATGCTGGGGAAAGTCCACAACCTTGGCAAAACCTCAATTTTCCCTGCGCTTTGCATAACTAATTTAACTTAATTAGCCGAGCTCATGGCAGAGGCATAAATCGATTGTTAATTACAGCTGGAATTGGACGGGGTGATGGAGGAGGGTGAAAGGGAAGGGGGGGGTGGGGGGTTGGGGGGGTGCTGATGGTGATGGAGGGGGGGTGGGGGGGTGGGGTATTTATAGACATTAGAGGGGAGCACAGACGGCCATTTCACCATGACCAGGAATGGGAGGCATGCATTATCCTCTAAAGTGTTTTAATTTCCACATTTATTCTTTCTGTAGGTGCAACCACAGGGCATAAAAAGTGGCGTGACAATGTGTGTGTGTGCATGTGTGTGTGTGTGTGTGTGTGCTGTGTGTGTGTGTGTGTGTGTGTGTGTGTGTGTGTGTGTGTGTGTGTGTGTTGTGGTGTGTGTGTGTGTGTGGGCAGTTGTTCTTAATAATGCGATATGAAACCGGCTGGCAGTTATTGCCTCATCATTCTGCCATCGTTTTGAGTGTGCGTGTGTGTGTGTGTGTGTGTGTGTGTGTGTGTGTGTGTGTGTGTGTGTGTGTGTGTGGGTGTGTGTGACACTGATTAAAGCCAAAGCCTGCTTTGACATTTTCATTTGCAAGGCTCAGGGAGAAGTTGATAACTAGACATTACTCTAGGTTTGTTCATCTACAGTTTAAATCCCTGACTCGAATCGTGTTAGATAAAGCAGAGCCAATAGTGTACACACACACACACACACACACACACACAAAGGGTTTTTTTTTTTTGTGTGTTTTCTGGTGTGGTTTTAAGCATAGTGGACTGATGGTGCAGGGCAGGAAGTCGTGAGACACAAATAAAGGAATGGTTTTCAGTGCGTACTCTCTGCTCACAAATTATTCATACACTGTATGTGCTTGTTAAAGCTGTGACACCTTTTTGGAACTTGCATCTTGGCAAAAAAAAAAAAACAAAAAAAAACATAAAATTTGGCAAAGGCTTTTTTTTTTTTTGAGGAATTCATGCTTTCTGGTGTCTCTGTAACATGACCAACTGCCTTTTTCTATCTTATTAACCAAGGAAAAAAAACGAGAGGATTGCATTGCTGTTTTTAGTATTGCAAATAAGTACTAGTTTGTGGATTAAAGGTAGTTATAAAGGGTTATAAAAAGCACAATCATTTGTTTAGTGTTTAGTTATAAATGAAAGGAAAAAGAAAGGGATGGATAGGACAGGAAAGGATCTTATTAGCCCAGGAAAATATCGATATGTATAATATAATATATATATATATATATATATATATATATATATATATATATCTATACGATATATATAGATATATAGATATAGATATATAGATAGGTATATAAATATATAATATCTATATACACACACACTATATATATATATATATATATATATATATAACTATATATATATTGCGTTAATTTGTGATTATAAAACAATTAGCTACAAACGGTTAAGAAGCACATTGATGTTTAATCATTAAACAAACAAATGGAAAGGAAAGAAAAAAATGAAAGAAAGAACAGAGTAGGTAAGTGGAAAGGAAAGCTGCAGTAACAGAAAAGGAACAAGGGAATGGATGGAAAGGAAAAAAAGGAATGCAAGAGCAGGGAAGGAAAAAGGAAAGTAAAGGAACAAGGAAATTGATGGAAAGGAAACGGAATGGCATAACAGGGGGAAAAGTGGAAAGGAAAAAGAAATGAAAGAAACAAGGAAAGGGATAGAAAGGAAAGGAAAAAGAAAGATATACCAGAGAGAGGAAGTGGAAAGGAAAGATACAGTAACAGAAAAGCAACACAGAAAAAGGACGGAAAAGAAAGTACCGGTAAATAGAAAGAAAAAAAACAGAGAATGGAAATGGAAAGCAACAAGGGAATGGATAGAAAGGAAAATGAATGCAAGAACAGGGAATGAAAATGAAATGAAAGGAACAGGAAAAAGAAAGATATACCAGAGAGGGGAAGTGGAACTGAAAGATACAATAACACAAAAGGAACAAAAAAAAGGACAGAAACGAAAGTATATAGAAAGAAATAAAAGAGGAAGAAGGAAGGGAAAGATAAGAGGAAAGATAAGAGGAAAGGAACAAGGGAGTGGATTGAAAGGAAAAAGCATGCATGAACGGGAATGGAAAGTACAGTAAAGGAATTGGTGGAAACGAAAAGTAATGCGAGAAGACGGAAAGAAACTGGAAAGGGAAGGAAAGGAAAGGAAACAGGAAATGAACAAGGAACTTGATAGGAAGGAAAACGAATGCAGGAACAGAGAAGGAAGAGAACAGAAAAAGGGAACAGAAACTTTTCACCTCTTTCACCTCCTATGCATGTTCTCCATGTGTTTCTAGGTTGTTTCCTCTAGGTTGTTTCCTTTATTTCTTTTTTACCTCCTTGGTACTGCATTAGCCCAAAGACATGCACTGTAGGCTGATTTTTACTCCCAGATATTCAATCACACATAGTGCATGTAAACCCCATGTAAAACTCCAGTGTGACCGTGTATAGGAGAAGCCATATAGAAAATAGATGGATTGATTGGGGCGGGATGCCAGCAGGCAGAGCTTCCCATATAATTCAGCGGCATGTTGTATAAAATTCAATCTTAATCTTTTTGATCTACTTACTCGTCAAGTCATGACCGGATCCGATAATAAATAACGCATGGAACGCGGTGTCTTGTTGCGAAAATATAATCTGTATGTCATGCAACAGTGACAGATAACTAATAATAGCCAAGATGGACGGCCACCATGTTTGCTTCGCTACAGAGTCCGGTTTATGTGAGGTACAGAAAGATCATTGGTCAGGACTCAAAGGGGAGATGAAATCTAAAGTCTGTCTGAAAATAAAAAATAGTTCTATTGGAACTAAAATATGTCTCTGGGGAAAAAATACATAAATCGATGCGGATTCACGGCACTAAGGAATTTATGGAATTTTTTGGAATGACGCATATATCTTAGATATATCTTATGGATCTTATTGTCTAATTTCACCCATAAAACCTGGGTATTCGGCATTATACAGCACTCATTCAGTGTCTCGTTCGTTTTTGAGCAGCGTGAACAAATCATTGCCAACAATTCCAAACTGTCAACCGGGTGTGTATATTTTTATCACGGGTCGTATTTGGTCCTCGCCTCTTTATAAAGCCGTGCGCCGAGCTCCGCTATTTTAAAGTCCAGCCTTTCCAGGCACTGATCCATTTCTTCTTCGTGTCTGTCTCAATCTGCCACGCAACGTATCCATTAAACAAACCCCGTCCACGTTTCCTAGCAACGTCTGCTACGGAGTATGCCGAGACGCCGATTGACAACAAGTGCAAACAACATCCAAGAGAGATCGTTAAGGGACAGATTTGGAGAAAGGAAGGACATCTGGAGCTCCCGAATATCCAAAGCCGTGTTACAGCCAGACACTTTATTTGCAGACACTATGGTGGCTTTCATTAAAACCTCGCTAGACTTGTAATAACTGTAGCATTTTAAAGCTGCACTACAAAAACGATGGACCCCAGCGTGGGATCTAGTAATGTAATGGATCTAGTTTACATTTTCGGTATTTCAGCAATGTGAAATGGATTTTCTGGCCCAGAAATTAGCTCTGATTCTCATATATTGATTCAATCGTGTCATTTCAAGCACCTGAAGATACGCACTGATGTATTCTAAAGTATAAAAGGGCTCCTTTAAATAGGTATTAAACCCGTGTTGTAGAATTTGTTGCTCTACAGCCTCATGCCCAGATACAATTAAGCCCTGTATATTAGTTTCTTTATCTCATTCGCCCTGTTGCCTTGTTTTCACCTTTTAATACCATCAATATAGCATTTCTACTAAGCAAAACCCGAACACGAGTTCAAACTAGATCTTTTTGACCTTCGGTAATCATAGTCGCTTACATTTTGGTAAAGGTAGAGTATGTGTAAAGTAAGTTCAGGGTCTTTATGACAACACACTTTTAGCATTGAAAATAGTAGACGAAGACGAGCGTAGACGAAGACGAGCGATAGCGTGTTCACTTCAGCTTCCTCAGGGGGGGTGGATCAAGGGGAGGATAAATGGAGGGGGACAATGGAAGCCCGGTTTCGGCACCAGTGTGGAAGAGATGGGTACCCAAGGAAAAACTATAGGGATCAGGTTGATTTTATGCTTTTTATTTATTTATTCACACACACACACACACACACACACACACACACACACACACACACACAGTCACACTTCCCGCCCTGATTAACTGAACTGACCACAGGTGCGCGCTTTTTACCGCTCATTTCTGCCGGCCTCGCCCCCTCCATTCACAAACCGGCGCTCGGCTACTCCCCCTCTGCCACAGCATACACCTGAACATAAATAACAATAATAATAATAATAATGATTCATTACAATTACATAATGTAAAGCACTCAAAGTGCTTTACATTATGAGAGGGGGATCTCCTTCTCATCCAACACCGGTGTACATCATCCACCTGGATGATACGACGGCAGCCATATTGCGAAAGAATGCCCACCACACACCAGCTTACTGGTGGAGAGGAGACAGAATGATGAAGCCAATAAGTAAATATTGCACGGTAAGGAGGCCAATGGGTGAATTTGGCCGGGATGCTGAGGACACGCCTCTAGGACCCAAGTGTTAGGACCCATGCAGACCACAGGGTAAGCGCCACCTGCTGGCCACACTAACACCTCTACCAGCAGCAACCTAGTATTCCCAGGTGGTCTCCTATCCAGGTATTAACTCGGCTCATACCCTGCTAAGCTTCAGTGGGAAACCAGTCTTGGGCTACAGGGTGATATGACTGCAGAAAAACCACTAGGAAGATATTCTACTAGATTTTGGAGTGGGCTTATGGGGGATACAAGGGTGTTTGTTAAATCCAGGAGGCCTGGGGTGCAGTCAATGGTCCGGTTCATCCCAAAAAGATCTTGTACTTCATGCAGCGTAAGCCGTATCTTCAGCCATACCAGGGGACTGAATCATACTGAATCAGTAATTCGAGTAACACAAGTGCAAGTTAAATTTCTTAGATGATGTTCTGTAGCCATATTATTTCAAAAGCAACCAATAAATAAATTGATCGTTTTCTCAGCACTGTTACTTCTACTCGAGAGTCCAGTGAGTCATATGGAATATAGATTCATTTGGCAGAGGTAGAGCTGCATCTGCTTTTGGTTGCATTTCGTCTTTTTGACTTTTCTTTTTTTGCACTGTTTGAAAAAGGGTCCATACGTAAGTAATCTGAAGATTTGCTGTGTCATCTATACCCTATTGCATTGCATACTGTAGCATCATGTGTTTTTCCACGGCGTCGAATCGCATTGTGTTGAATTCACCCGAAATGGGATTGTAACATGCAATAAAAGGTGCAAAATCATACGTTTTTAATGAATCGTATTGTTTTCTAGGCTCCCAGATGCAAATGGCATCGGCCTGAATTATGGAGATGCACAAATACCAAAAGAAATCGTTTTGTTAGTGCTATTTTTATATTTACATTTACAGCATTTGGCAGACTTAGAACTGTGGAGTTGCTCAAGGGACCACCAGTGGCAGCTTAGTGGTTCTGGGATTTCAACCTGGAACTTTCCAATCCAGAAAAGCAATGCCTTAACCGCCGAGCTCCCACCTCCTGTCTAGCACAGTTAAAGTCCCGATTTTGTTAGGATAGTGGATCTCATTCCCAGCTCAGATGAGGGCAAAAGGTCACACCTACCAGAAGCCACATCAGACATTCTGTAGGCACGAAAAAAAGCCTCTCTATGGGCGCTTATGAGTGGTACATTTCTTTTGTGTGTGCGTGTATGTGTGTGACTTTGAATTCTGAACCTCATAGCCTTGTTGACTCTTAGGGCTCAGTGCGGAAATGACTCTCTCCATCTCTGCCCAGTCTTTCTTTTACCTTCTGCACACTTCCCCTGAAGTACTCGGCCTGAGGTTGTCACCGAAATTGACATCCATGCCATGAAAAGTGTTTGGAAGCTATTCCTGAAGAAAGGCTCACAGAGGAACGGAAAGACAATGCGGATTGCAATTCGGCGGTACATTTTTGTCACCCGACATATCGCCGACCCTAATGAGCCACGGAATTCGTTCCTATCCACTATATGGTTTGGAAAACATTGCAAAAATCCAAAGAAGAAAAAAAAAAGCCTCATTGATGACTGCATTCACCGAACTAAGCTTTATGTAGTTTGGTTGAACTTCTGCTATTCACTGGTATTTAATATGAAGTGAACTTCATACAGTAGAAAGCGTGGAATGACCCTGAATGAATCTCAGCAAGGCAATCAGACATCTCACAGCGATGGGAGGGGGTGGAAAAAAAAGGGCTTTACAAGGACATATCGCGACAATCGGCAGCCTCGTAACATCACCGTGTACTTTATAATGGCTTCATTTACTTTATAATCGCCTTGTATTGAATCAGTACTTACAGGGGGTGAAAAAAAAAAAAAACCTTGTACCTTTTGATGAAACAGCTTACCCTCTTCGTAACGTTGAGGAGAATTACCTCCAAAAGTGAGGGGGAAGGGGTCAGAAGTCATGTATGTTTTAGAAGTTTCAAGCTGAAAGTCGTTAAAAAAGAGAGTAGCACGGTTTGTAGGAGTCATATTTGTAGGGATATTTATCTTCCAGCAATATAGGACGATTCTTTCATTATATTAATCTTGTTGGGTAAAATTGTTCATTAATTTGTCCATATGAATGGAAATTCCATTGTGTGGAAAGCTCATTTAATCAAGACACACTCCTCGTGAAGCTGGATTAGCCATTCATTCATTCATTCATCTTCTACCACTATATACGATCTTCCTTCGGGTCATGGGAAGTCTGTGCCTATCTCAGGCGTCTATGAGCATTAAGGCAGGATACACCCTGAATGGAATGCCAACCCATCGCAGGACACACACACACTCACATTCACACACACACACATTCATACACTAGGGACAATTTTCCAAGGTGCCAATCAACCTACCGTGCATGTTTTTGGACCGGGAGGAAATCGGAGAACCTGGAGAAAAAACCCCCTGAGGCACGGGGAGAACATGCAAACTCCACACACACATGGCGGAGGTGGGAATCGAACCCAGATCCTGGAGATGTGAGGCAAACGTACTAACCACTAAGCCTCTGTGCCCCCCTGGTTGAGTCCATTTTGGGGAGGCAAAAAAAAAAAGATCAGGAAAATGTAAAATTTTTTGTTAGGATTCTAAAAGATTTCTACCATTCACATTTAAGCAGACTTGTTTTTTTTTTATTATTATTAAGAATTGCTTTATTTTCCTTATAGATCGAATTAACATAGTGACCATACCTTTTCCAGACATCAAATACAAACCAGCGAGCAGAAATGCCCCCTAATAATGCCCACCACCACAACCACGTGTCAGCTACGACACTTTTCACTTCATCTTTTCCTTTTTTAAAAAACAAAAGCATTTGTTCCACCGACGCTACACCATCTAGAGTACACCTACTTGCCGTTTTCTTCCGCCTTTACGAGGTCACGCCTCCGCTCGCTCTTTCTCTGCATTTATACCGGATCAGAGCATGGCAGGAAAACCGCAGATTTAGGAAGTATGAAGAAGAAAAGCGGTGGTGAGATTGGGGGGGGGGGGGGCGTTTAAGGTTCAATCTTTCGGGCATCGCAGTCAAAACTCATGAAGCATTTAAGGGGATTTTTTTACACCTACGTGGATTGAATAAACATTCAAAAGAGAGCCTTAACCTTGATTACTCATATCGTTTCATAACAATTTGGCTTTAATCATTACGGCTCTGTAATCAGGGGAACATATTGGCAACGCCAAATTAGTGGTTTTGAATTAAAGCGAACATGGCATTCAAACAAAACAACTGATATTTAATTCAACAGGGTTCGCACCAATCAACCTACTGGAGGTTTATTGTGGTGGTGGAAAGAAAACTCTAGAGACCCTCGAGGAAACCCATGTACATACAATCATTAATCCTCAGGTTTTTTGATACATTTACAGCATTTACTAACAACTGAGGGTTAAGGGCCTTGCTTCAAGGGCCCACTAGAGGCAGCTTGGTGGTGCGGTTTGAACCTGGGATCTTCTGGTCTAGAGGCCGACACCTTAACCACTGAGCTCGCACCTCTTCCTAGAAGGTTGAAGGTTATTCCAAATTATTCGTATAGAAGACAGATTGCATCATTCTTTTTCCATATGTGATCTGCGAAGTGCCAAGTTATATGATGTGCCAAAGAAAACCCTCACGCCGATTGGGTCCTTCAAAATTACACTCAAGATTTCTAATAAGATTTTAAACTATTCTCTTTTCTCGTCAGGAAAATATTCGCCTGAGCAGGTATTAAAGCCAGGATACAATCGCTTCCTGTTTTAGATCAATAATTTGATCCATCATATATATATATATATATATATATATATATATATATTTTTTTTTTTTTTTTTTTTTTTTTTTTCCCTTTTCAGAATAGTGTTTCTTTCAGCCCTGGGTAGTTTGGTTCTTGCTGCAGAAATCCAAAATACGTTTTTTTTTTTTTTTTTTTTGTGCCGTGCTCTTTCAACCGATTCTCAATCATTTAAATATATATGAAAAGAGTGGTGGAGGATTTCCCCCGGCTAAAGGCGCAACACGCATTTGACATTTCCGTTGTCGGGACGTTCTAGACCTTTCCGCGGCGTTCTGAAGTTTTTACAGGAGCTCTGTGAGAGGTAGAGACAGACAGAGAGGGAGGGATGGAGAGAGAGGAAAAGATGAAAAAGAAATGAAAGTCACAGCAAGAAAGTGATAAACGGTTACAGAGCAAGAAGTGAGAATGCATGCATGTAAAGCATATAGATCTGCAGCTATGTATATATATATATATATATATATATATATATATATATAGAGAGAGAGAGAGAGAGAGAGAGAGAGTTTGTCATTTTTCAAAAAAAATTAAATCTGTATGTGTCATGACAATCCCAAGCACAATTTATTAAGTTGTTCACAGTTGTCTTTTATGTTTTAAAATAGATTTGCAATTTAATACATTTTACTTTTACTTTCAGAAGGAGAATCACATGAACGTTAGCTTTAACTTTAATACATTTTTAAAGTAGCAATTATTAAAAT
Source organism: Kryptopterus vitreolus (assembly GCA_030449085.1). Lineage (NCBI taxonomy): Eukaryota > Metazoa > Chordata > Actinopteri > Siluriformes > Siluridae > Kryptopterus > Kryptopterus vitreolus. The sequence continues at coordinate 11,757,190 of JACRUU010000022.1, forward strand.
TGAAATATTTGATCTGTAATTTTTTAACCATTTTTTTAACCATGTGTGTGTGTGTATGTATATATATATATATATATATATATATATATATATATATATATATATATATATATATATATATATATATATATATAATATATCAAATTCTTTTCACTTGCACTCCGACTTCAATGCTGATGAAATGAAAGGCATGAAACTTTGTAAATAATTAAAAAGGTAAATTTTGCTTGTTTCTTAAATATTCTGTAGTATCCTAAATAGTATCAATTTAGTATTGGTATCGTGATATGTAATCCAGGTATCGTATCGAAGTCAAACCTTTGGTTTCATGACAGCACTAACCCAGACACACACCATCAGCCCTGACATCCCATCTATTTGCATGGCGTTGATTGATAAATGAGTGCATAGTCAGGAACAGGCTATGCTGCACTCAGCAGACACTAATGATATTGCAATGCAAAACTGCTTGTGTAAGTCAGACTAAGGTCACTTATAAGGATTTGCTCCTGTGTACCGTATTCCTACAGTATATGGCAGTCTAGGGACTATTCCAGAAACCTTAAGGCACATGAAAGAGGGCACCCTGGATGAGGTGGTACGACAGTACAGGGCACAATTGCACACACACACACACACACACACACACACAGCAGACAATTTTGAAATGGCAGTATATGGACTAAAGAGGAATCCGACTGACTCTGAATCGGCATTGAAGCACCTCAGTTTACCGGAGCATCACTGAATTCATTTCATATGTCTGGGATGACTGCGATCCCAAAATTCTATGGATTATTACAAATTCTCTGGTGTACACAAAAGAAAAACAGTGCCTTGAAAAAATAATTGCAGCGATAAACCCTGAAAGCGGAGATATCCCACTGTATAGTTTTTGTGCGCTTTTCCCCAAATAAAGAGCAGATGGATTTCACAAGCATGACCTTGGGAAGATAAAATCGGAAAGCCGCTCCATAGACGTGGCAAGAGATATCTATGTTAACACCGTGCTATATGAACCACTTGGGTTTACGTTTGTCT
>JACRUU010000022.1:11763230-11770730 GCA_030449085.1 Kryptopterus vitreolus
AGAATTAATTAATGTTATAAATAAGGTTAATTGCTTCTTTAACTCATAGGGGTTCATTTGTGACTTAAGACCACCCTAGGGCACTACACTAGGGCTATCATGAAAACAAAATAAAGAACAAATCATTACTGGAAGCGTTGGTATTTCTAGCAAAACAATTACCTGTGGAGACTATATTAACCTTTTAATTTGGTCTTGCTTTAGTCCCGGGAGGTGAGCCGGGCCGGCTTATTAACTTAGAAATGGCTCACTTGGGAGTTAATTGGCCTGGCATGGCGATGTCGTCGACAACGTATTTTTCTCTGAATTCGTTCCATCGAAATGGCCTTCGCCTGACATTCAGGGCCAACATGATAGCAGAACATACCTCGCCTCTAAAAATACTTCACATTCAACAATGTAGTAGAAGCTATACGGTGTTCCTGTACTGCTCCACTAAAGCTAATAAAAAACAAAAAAAAAAAACAATCAACTGTTTCAGAAAGAAAAGTGTTAAATGCTCTTTGGCTGTTCAAGCTGGTTTGTAGGGCAGGTTGATTGGTGCTATGACCCGTGTATTGCACTTTTTTGGTTCCCTTACCCCATTTTCACCCCTGGGAAGGGGTCATTTAGCTTCTCAATCCAGTAGAAGTCAAGTTCCATACAGCCATAAGGCATGTACTGAGCCACAAGCTATTAACCTATTTGAAGGAGGTTCTTTTCCAAACTATACCATCATAATAACATCCTATTCTTTCTCACTTTCTCACTCACTCCAAACTGCCAAATGCTCCATTCCCACCATTAATACAATATATATATATATATATATATATATATATTATATATATATATATATATATATATATATATATATATATATATATATATATATATGATTCTTCCCTTTCAAAAAGGATTCAGAGTTACCATTTTGACCAGATGCAGAGATGTTCATTCATTCATTCATTTTCTACCGCTATATCCGATCTTCCCTCGGGTCACGGGGAGTCTGTGTCTATCTCAGGCGTCTATGGGCATTAAGGCAGGATACACCCTGGATAGAATGCCAACCCATCACAGGGCACACACACACAATCACACACACATATACATACACTAGGGAAAATTTTCCAAGGTGCCAATCAACCTACCGTGCATGTTTTTTTTTGGACCGGGGGAGGAAACCGAAGAACCCGGAGAAAAAACCCCTGAGGCACGGGGAGAACATGCAAACTCCACACACACATGGCCGAGCCGGTAATCGAACCCGCATCCTGGAGGTATGAGGTGAACGTGCTAACCACTACGCCACCGTGCCCCTTGCAGAGATGTTATATTTAGTAAATCAAATCCAGTAAAATACACAGAAGTTTTAACAAGCGAGAACGCTTTGCTTTGACAGCTACATCGAATTTCATTCGTCCTACAGAGCGGGGAAGCAAAAGAAATGTTCATGCTTTTTCAATGGAATTTTGTGGAATTCAGTTCAGCTTGTCTAGTTGATCTTTGCAGCTATACTTGGAATCCGTATCAGCTCCCCGTCACACTACACTCAGAGAGAATGGGGGTTTATTTGATTCCCACAGTAGATCATTTGAATTCTATTCATTTTATCCAGAGATCTTGGATGCTTGGTTGCTCCAAATCAAAGAGTCAAGATCTTGACTTTTCTTGATTTCTCTCAGAATAATGAGGTTCCTCAAGTTATATTCGATTCCGACAATAGATCATTCGAGTTCTACTCATTTAATCCAATAGTTTAATATTTAAAATAGTTTTTGTTTGGTGGCTTCAGTTGATCTATTGAGTGTTATTTGATTTCTCAAGTGGATTTAAAAAAATTTGGCTTTAGAAAATGAGGTTGGCTCAAGGTTTTTTTTTGACTGTACAGTAGCTGTTCTTCTCTACTTCTACTCGAGATCTCTGAGCTTTTGCAGATGCGGTTTGTGGTTCCAATAGATCTTTTGGAGTGTTACTTGATTCTGTGATAGATTTTACCAATTCAGTTGATAATTGGAGTTTTAGTTGGAAAAACACTTTAGATGCCTGACAGTCTACACTTTCTGAAAACTAGGATTCATTAGGATTGTTTCAAAACTAGGATTCATTTGGATTGATTTTAACTTTGGATTGATTGAAAAGTAGGATTAATTTGGATTGATTCTAATTTAAGATTCATTAAAAACTAAGATTAATTTGGATTGATTCTAATTTAGAATTGATTCAAAACTAGTATTCATTTATTTGCATTATTCAACTTGGAATTCTATTTAAAACTCTAATTTGGCATTTGATTGATTCCCTCGGGTCAACGGGATTCAAAACTGGATTTCAGGCGTTATGGATTGATTCTAAGGCAGAGGATATTCACCAACTGGATTAATTTGGATTTATTCCAACTAAACCATCGCAGGATTGCATTCAAACACACACACATTCATTCACACGGATTCATTCTAGGGACAATGTTTCCAAGATTGATTCAAAACTACCGTGCATGTCATTTGGATTGATTCTAGGATTTGGAAAAACCGGATTGATTCCCGAAAACCCGGAGAAAAACCCTAGGATTCGGATTTGGATGATTCAACATGAAACTCCACACACATATGCCGAGACGGGATATCGAAAGCCGGACCCTTGGAGGGGTTGTTCAGGCGATTCAACGTGCTAACACTGGACATCGTGATATCCAGAAACTAGGATTCATTTTTAATTTATTCTAATTCAGGATTGATTCAAAACTAGTATTCATTTGGATTTATTCTACTGTGATTGATTCAAAACTAGGATTCATTTGGATTGATTCTAATTTGGGATTGATTCAATTCTTTTGGAACTAGGATTCATTTTCATTTGGATTTATTCTAACATGATTCAAAACTAATTCATTTGGATTGATTCAAAACTAGGATTCTTTGGATTGATTCTAACATGATTGATTCATTCAAAACTAGGATTGATTCAAAACTCAAAGGATTCATTTGGATTCATTCTAACATGTGATTGATTCAAAACTAGGATTCATTTGGATTGATTCTAATTTAGGATTGATTCAAAACTAGTATTCATTTGGATTTATTCTAATTTAGGATTGATTCAAAACTAGGATTCATTTGGATTGATTCTAATTTGGGATTGATTCAAAACTGTTCATTTGATTGATTCAAAATTGATTCTAGGATTCATTTGAATTGATTCTAACTTGGGATTGATTCAAAACTAGGATTCATTTGGATTTGGATTCATTTGATTCAGAGTCTGGCCTGGTTGCTCCATAAGATCATTGGCATTCGACATGGATAATCCTATAAGTGTCTGAATAGGTTGTTCTTGAAAGTTTGTTCTTCTTGATGCTTATTAGAGATCTGCATAATTATGCCAGTAGATGTTGATGTTTGATGCGGTGGGCAAGTGGCTTTGTTAGCACGTTCGCTCACACCGCCATTCCCCCGTTCGGCCGATTGTCCATGTGTGTGTTTGCATGTTCTCCCCGTGCCTAAGTTGGGGTTTTTCTGTCGGGTTCTAGGTTTCACACCCGATCCATAAAAATTACTGTAGGTTGATTGGCAACCTGTGGAAATTTGTCCCTAGTGTATGAATGTGTGTGGCCTTTGTTTGATGGGTTGGCATTCCATCCAGGTGCATCCTGCCTTGGTGCCCATAACACTGATAGGCACAGACTCCCCGTGACCGGGGGAAGATCGGATAAAGCGGTGTGATGAATAAATGAATGAATGAATGTTTGATGTTCTTCCTGATTCCCCCATAAAAGTTGTTTCAGCACACTTTTATAGATGTTTTGAATCCTTTTTTGAAATGGAAAACACTCGACAGGGTTTGTGAAGTTAAACCAGAAAAAGAAACACTGAACAGCAAAAGAAACCCGAGCAAACTCAGATGTTAGATTAACACCTTCGGGGGTGTTTATGTAAGTGCTCTTGGAAACAAACAAACAGTTTTAATTGAACTCTGTAGCGGCGAATCCGAAGCTGGATTGTTTTTTTTTTTTGTTCCTGTGAAAAGGAAAAAAGTAAATAAAACAAGAACATGATCTCAAACAGCAAAGGGACAAGCAAAGTAATTGTCCTGAGAATTGAATCAAAAGCAGCAAATAGAGACGTTGTAGCTTGCTGATGGGATCTCGCACTTTGGCCGTCCCTGTTATGGAAATACGGCGTGTCTGAGGGAGGATAACGCAGATGAAGACATTGGTTCTGCTGCGCGCACATGGCTGCCAGCTGTCCACTTCAGGTCATAACAATCAGGTTAGGCGATGTAAAAATATTATTAAAAGGTGCTAATGCACCGCTAAACAGGTGTTGGGCCGAACTCCAGGGTCAAATTTACAATGCTAATGTAGAAACACAAACAAGAAGTGAGCTGCATGGTCTTATTCACCGCCATTCCTCTCAGCGCACAACAAGAATGCTTCAGAGACTTGCTAATAGCAGTGATCCATAACTGAGGCTCTCTCTGTCTCTCTCTCTCTCTCTCTCTCTCTCTCTCTCTCACACACACACACACACACACACACACACACACACATACACTGATATGATATTTCAATAATCTTTGTAAGCTCTCAGTATGCACTCTTTCTTTCATTTCTTTCTTTCTTTTTTTTTTCTTTCTTTTTTTATTTTTTTCTTCTTTCTTTTCTTTTTTCTGTCTCTCTTTCTTTTGTGCTTTCTTATCTTATTTTTTACTCATATTTTTTATTATCTTTCATTCTTTCTCTCTTTCATAATGTGCTTCTTTTTTTTCTTTCTTTCTTTAATGCTTTCTTCCTTTTCTTTCTGTTTTCCCACAGCTGGTATAAATGGACTTTTTATTTTTATCTTTTTATCTTATTGTTTTACTCATATTCTTTCTTTCTTTCTTTCTTTCTTTATTTCTTCCTTCTTATGTGTTCTTTTTTACTTATAATTTTCACTTTAATTTCTTTCTTTCTTTCTCCCTTTCTTTTATGCTTTCTTTCTTTAATTTTCTTTTTTCCCCCACAGCTTTTTCCCACAACTTTTTATCTTTATCTTTTTATCTTATTTTTTTACTCATATGTTTTTTACTATCTTTCTTTCTTTCTTTCTTTCTTTCTTTTATGCTTTCTTTCTTTCTCTCTTTATTTTATGTTTTCTTTCTTTAATTTCTTTTTTCCCCACATCTGGTATAAATTAACTTTTTATCTTTTTCTTTTTATCTAAATTTACTCATAATTTTTACTATCTTTCTTTCTTTTATGCTTTCTTTCTTTCTCTCTTCTTTCATGTTTTCATTCTTTAATTTCTTTTTTCCCATAGCTGGTATAAATGAACTTTTTATCTTATATTTTACTCATATTTAATCTTTCTTTCTGTTTTTCTAAGTGCTTTTAATGGTGCTTTTTTTTACTTATAATTTCACAATTTCTTTCTTTCTTCTCCTTTTTTTCTTTTTTTTTTTTTCATTTTTCCCCACAGCTTTTCCACAATTTAATCTTTATTTTTATCTTAGTTTACTATAATTTTGTTTATTCTTTTTCTTTTATTCTTCCATTTCTTTCATCTTGTCTTTCTTTCCTTAGGCGCGTTTCGGTTACAAATTTGCAACAGTTTAAAAACTGCTGCGAAATGACGGGTTTCCATTAATCAATGCGACTAAAACTCGTCCTCTCGCGATGTCGTTCAAAAAAATTTGGGCAGGTTTACTTATATCGCAGCCAACTCATTAGAATATTTATTCTATACAAGCCTTTGGGATTCCCTGCACACATTGAAAAACGATGCCAAATTGCATCAAAAAGTAACACCAAGAAGATCCTGACCAACACGTCCATACATCATGTGACGAGTTGGAAGTGAGGATGTGTTCGACCAATCAGATCTTCTGAAGCAGCTCCTAATGTACTCAAACTGCATTCTCATCTGTTGTTCTATCAACGTTTCCATTGTCTCCCTTTTTCCTTCAACCATCATCTCTCTCTCCCTCCCTCCCTCTCTCTCTCTCTCTCTCTCTCTCTCTCTGTCTCAGTGCTCCGGCACGCAGCATGGTGGTGACTCACTGTTTTCTCACTGCAGTACGTAATCAGGCAGGAACAGGGTATGAGAGCGTTTCATGGCCACTTCAAGCAGCATCGTGTATGCTAAATGTGTTTCCTGTGAGCGCAGAGAGAAGAAGACGACTGACGTTAGACCAGCGACCGACACGATTTACCTGTGACCCACACCTCAATCAGTCACTGATGGTATTTATATCAAGCTAGGACTAGAATTAAGTTTACATTTTAGACCAATGTGGTGTTAAAATAACACAGAAAGAGAATGAAGATGAAAAACAACCACTACAGAGTGTCACAAGTTTGTCTCAAGACTACCGTTATTCAACATTGTCCTGTCCTGAGTGTCACTTCACCCTGAGGGGCACTTGAGTCACGCCGCCAATAATCCCCCAAAAACATAACTCAGTCTTAAGAAGAGCTGCAGAAGCAAAGCAAACACAATGTCCTTTCCTTCTTGTACAATAGACGGCACGACTTAAGAGTCGACACACATCGTTCTCTCTCTATCTTTAGAACGGGATCTGTTCTTCAGGAGGTAGAGGAGAGTGTGTTGTCCTCTGTGGGACACTAATGGCTTGTAATTCATCAACGGTGTGGGCTTCCCTCTGTCTTTCATTCTTTAGACAGACAGACAAGATAGACAGACAGACAGACAGACAGACAGACAGACAGACACAGACAGACAGACAGACATACAGATAGACAGACAGACAGATAGACAAACAGATAGATAGATAGATAGATATAGATAGATAGATAGATAGATAGATAGATAGATAGATAGATAGATACTAGGATGCTAGATAGATAGATAGATAGATAGATAGATAGATACCATAGATAGATAGATTCTTGATACTATCTAAATATCTATACATCCATCTTTCTATCCATACATACCATACAGCCAGTAATTCTTGTTATCTTTTCTACTTGCATGCCTTTTTTGTTAGTTTCTTTCTTCTTCGTGTTGTTTACTGGGTAGAAGGATATATAGATAGATAGATAGATAGATAGATAGATAGATAGATAGATAGATAGATAGATAGATAGATAGATAGATAGATAGATAGATAGATAGATAGATAGATCTAACTATACATATATCTAACTTTCTATCCATCCATCTCTTTATCTATACGCACCATAAAGTCAGTAATTCTTTTTTCCACTTTCTACTTTTTCTACTTGCACTTGTTAGTTTCTTTCTTTCTTTATTTGTACTGTTTACTGAGAAAGAAAGATAGATAGACAGACAGACAGACAGACAGACAGACAGACAGATATATATAGAGATGGATAGATAGATAGATAGATAGATAGATAGATAGATAGATAGATAATAGATAGATAGATAGATAGATAGATAGATAGATAGATAGATAGATAGATAGATAGATAGATAAACACTAATAAATATATCTATATAACTATATATCTATCCATCGAACTTTTCATCAATACATCCAATACATGTATTT
>JACRUU010000022.1:11773230-11803230 GCA_030449085.1 Kryptopterus vitreolus
AAATAGGAGAATTCCAAATGACAAATTTAAATAAAACAAAAATACGGAATACATCTTTTTAATAAAAAAAAAAAATGTACATAAAAAAATAAGAAATGAACATACTACTACATGTCGGTCTTTAAATCTTCTATGTGTGTGTGGTGTGTGTGTGGGGGGGGGGGGGGGGGGGTCCGCCTGTGTGTGCAGAGACGACAAAACACATAAGCAGCAGTTAAAAAAAAAAAAAATCCACGCAACATCTGCCGATAAAATCACAGAGCTGTCCATCCAGATGGCACTAAAATCATCATCGCACCCTTGAGTGTGTCGAAAAATAAAAAGTTTTTTTTTTTTTTAAATCCAGATTATAAAAAAAAACAGCACCTGGACACAACAGGAACATATTCTGAAACGGCTCGACGCAAATATTAAATGTACTCTTTTTTTGCGCCGGTCAGCATTGACAAGGTTGTGGCGAAAGTGTTCTCTGGTGAAAGGCACTAGGCATTCAGTCTGAGTTGGCCTAAAGAGACAGGAAGTCCTCAGAGATTGTGGCACCGAAGTGACAAGGTCAGGTTGAGGAAACGGCGGACGTTTGCCTTAGAGCATAAAGTTAATCCAATCCATCATTGGCAATCCTGACACCGGTCGCCTCCATGGACACACCTATACACACACACACACACACACTCTCACACTCACTCACACGTACACACATAAACCTAGGTTGGACATATGCCACTCTCGCTTTTTCGACCTCAATAATATAGCATGTTTTAAACACAACTAATATTTATACTGAATTATTTTCAGAAAAAGGTTGTTTTTTTTTTACACAAGCTTTTATAGTAAACAATCAATAATCTAACGTTCCGAGCCTGTAATATCGACATAAACAAACATTCATTGGCTTTTTCTGTCTTGAGATATTTACCAACTATACCAAACATTTTCATTCGAGTTTCCTGGTAAATTCTTTTTACATGACATGTATAATTTAATTTCGATCACAACAACTATTGTATTTACTGTACTGAAAACCAGGTAGAACATTTCGAATTGAGATAAAAAAAAAACAAACAAAGAAACAAAAAAAACAGGTTGTCTGTATTAACTACAGGAAGTCGTAGCTGAGACTGTGAAAATGGGCAGGTAGTGCCGAAGATAAACCTAATGCAAGACGTAAACGAACGCCACAATAATAATATAACGAACATTAACGGATTCTAACCGTGAAATAGTTTGTTTGTTTTTTCTATTGTGCATATTACAGGCAAGCTAAGTATATTACTGTTGAACACTAAACAATGTATTTGAAATATTCCCTACTTTAAAGTGAAATAATCAACAACAATTGTACAGCACGGTTATAGCGATAGGGTCGGTAGGATTTTCTCAATAGCCCTCAACTGCATAAACTCAGACAGGCTGTTGTGTAGATCTAGCTGTGATTAGCACAGAAAGGAACATTTCACCCCAGTTAACGTCTACAGTTTACATCTACATTGATCGGTCTTGAGCTTTCTGTCTGTCTATCATTTACTTTTGTAATGAGCAAGACGATGGAAAATAAGCGGTCAAAAATAAAAATCAATAAACGTCTGTGAAAACATTTCGCCCCTTCCTGATGAGCTCCTTCAGCCAAATCACTTGTGTAAATAATGTACACACTATAGGGACTAAAAGGCAACTCACCATAAGATTGCTATATGATTTCTTTTTTTTTTTGAACATCCCACATCTCGCACTCAGTCACCATTTGCTGTTCTAATAACCGACACGCATCTGGGAACATGCCTCAGTAGATTTGTGATAATTCAGCGACAAGAGTGTTAGTAACGTCAGGTCATGATGTACTGTAGGTGAGGAGGTCTGGGGTGCAGTCAGCGTTCACGTTCATCCCACGGGTGTTCAAAGGAGTCAAGTTCAAGTCTTTGGAGAAAAGGAACGCGTGGTAAAATCTAACCAGGGGCTTTGTCACAAAAAAATAATAAAAACATTAATTAATTAATAATAAAAAAAAAAAAAAAAAATATATATATATATATATATATATATATATATATATAGTGTTGGGGGAGTATCTATTTACATGTAATATGCATTCATTCATTCATCTTCTACCGCTTTATCCGATCTTCCCTCGGGTCACGGGGAGTCTGTGCCTATCTCAGGCGTCTATGGGCATTAAGGCAGGATACACCCTTGGATGGAATGCCAACCCATCGCAGGGCACACACACACACACACATCATACACATTCATACACTAGGGACAATTTTCCAAGGAAAACCGGAGAACACGCAGAAAAACCCTGAGGCACGGGGAGAACATGCAAACTCCACACACACATGGCCGAGACAGGAATCGAACCCGGACCCTGGCGGTGTGAGGCGAACGTACTAACTACTAAACCACCGTGTCCCTTTTTACATGTAATAGCGTTACGTAATTGAATTACAAAATAAAATTAACAGAAAACCTCTCAGTAGATTTTCAGTATGAATACAGACCGTGAAAGCGGGGCCTCACGATCCTTCTGGCTTTTTGGGTTTTAAGCAGGAGGTGTCAGAAAAGTTTCCACAGGGATAACTGGCTTGTGGCGGCCAAGCGTTCATAGCGACGTCGCTTTTTGATCCTTCGATGTCGGCTCTTCCTATCATTGTGAAGCAGAATTCACCAAGCGTTGGATTGTTCACCCACTAACAGGGAACGTGAGCTGGGTTTAGACCGTCGTGAGACAGGTTAGTTTTACCCTACTGATGATGTGCTATTGTAATAGTAACCCTGCTGAGTAAGAGAGGAAAAAGCGTGTAATTAAATTACAGTGCCCCCCCCCTCAACAATTTGCTTCTGATATGTACAAATGTTTTTGCCTCAGGATGTCGTTTTCCATCAAGCGCCACCTAGTGGACGAATGACAACAATCAAAAAGTATTGGAATGTAATCAGTTACTTTACTTTTATAAAGTAATTAAAAAGTTACACTACTTTTACACTACTTATATTTTGAAAAGGACCATTTGTAATCTGAAATCTATTATATTTTAACACTGTATATATATATATATATATATATATATATATATATATATATATATATATATATATATATATATATATATATATAGTGAGCTTCTAGCTATATCAGCGTATATTACTGTATATTACCGTTTGTAACCTTAACATAACATGTCACCAGTTTTTATGCAAAGCAACCAAAACCGGAACATAATTCTTAAAGGAGCCAAGTACCGTATTTAACAATTAGAAGAACCACTAAAAAACTGCATTGAAATGAATAAAAAAAAATTAATTAAGGAGAAATTAACATTTAAAGAATAATTTCCAGAGTGAAATGAATATAAAATACCAAATCGTTTTATTTTGAAGAGAACTTTTGAATGAACTTTATATATTTACAAGACCTGTTACAATGATGATACCTTAAGAAACATATAAATATGCAATTAATGCTTGTGGCAATCGTGCCATTAATCGCTATTAATTTATTGACCTCCCTATATGTAAATACCACGCAGGAAATCCATGCGGTTTCTGATCTATGGCTAGATTGTGCCATGCATTGCACAGATGCTTTTTCTAACATCACTCCATCCTTTTGCCTCACACATATGCATACTCTGATATAAGCACTATTTCCCATTGCCATAATCACAATCCGCCATGATATAGAGGACATTTCTCACCACCTTATGCTCCATAACCGCTAATAACTTCACGCTACTCCTCTCATTTGCTGTCCTCCCTCTTTCTCAATCCCTCTCTCCTCCTCTTTCTCTCACTAATGTACCAGAAGGTAAAAATGGACCTTTCTTCAACTCCTTCTCTTTTTGCTCTCACTCCCTGCCTCCCTCCTTGCCCACTCCTGTTTAATTTAAGCAATCTCTGCAGAGACAAACCAAAGAAGGAATGACTCCGGACAGACGGAACGTGCCATTTTTTGGTCACAACAGAGCCACAGCGCCCCCACCTGGAACTAAACGTCCTCACCTTTACTCCTGCACTGAGTGATGCTCGCAGTAGCTTTGGTTTTCTCATCACCATGGGGGGATTTTAGGATGCAGCCTAATTGTGCATCGTCAACATTTTCCAGCCCACACACACTAACACCGTGTGATGACTAACACCGGATGAACAGGTTCAAGGTGGAAAGCAAGAAAACAAACGGGGTTCAAATAAAAAAATTAAAATTTCATTTGTCACATAGACATACACAGTGTTGGGGAGTAACTAGTTACATGTAACAGCGTCACATAATTGAATTACAAAATAAAAGTAATAGTAAGCCGTTACAGTGTAAAAAACATGTAATTAAATTACAGTTACCTTAGAAAATGTTGAAGATTACAAATTCCAACGACCACCGCCTAACAACAATATTTTTAACAGTAAATAATGTTTACATTTGACAATTTGATTCTGAAGCAGCTCAGTTTCGAAAATGTATCCCACTTTTTCTAAGTGCCACCTAGTGGACAAATGAGAGTAATCAAAAGTAATCAAATGTAATCAGTTACTTTACTTTTCTAAAGTAAATATAAAACATATTATATTTCGAATAGGGTCATTTGTAATCTGTAATCTACTACATTTCCAATAAATAAAAAAAAATTAAAAGGAAATAGTGCAGACATTATAAATAAATGTAAATTAAAAAAAAAATTCTAGAAAATAGAAAAAAATTATATATATATATATTTATATATAATTATATAAAATTATATATATATAAAATGAAGAAAATGTACAAAAAACAGAACGGCAGCCGGCCTCACTGGCGCCATCTTGGATCTCTTTGGTGAAAACATGCGTGCATGCACGTGTCGAGCAAATGAAAGAACCCAACCCTAGACATGCACTCTTCCCCCCCCCACACACACACACAAAATCTACTCTACCATCTATAGGTGAAAGCTAGTGATCTGTGCAGGGGTGTGCATTTCACTGCATTACTGTTGCACTCAAACACTCCTGGCCGGACTTACTCAAAAATAATCATAGTCAATCTGACCACTTAGCTTTCAACCCTAAGTGCATGGGAGTATCCAGGTCATCATGCGCCAACCAGAAAGATGTGACCCAGGTGTCCATTAGCTCTTGGAGTTTCTAAATCAGCGATGGGCTCCATTGCATCTGCCCGCCATTTTATCTGTTTGGATAGTGCAGCAGTATTAGGGTAATATAAGTAACATCAAACATAATACAGAATGGAATGATTTGCAAATCTCGTAAAACTATAGAATTTATTTGTATTAGTCTCGCACAAGTAAAGCGCAGAGGTTCGCCAATCTGTGAAAAGTGGCGTTTATACATGTGAGAATAATGTTCCTCCTCAGTAGAATTGAGTATCCTGTGGACTTAAGCACAGGTTTAAGGATGAATAACATATGCGCTTCATTCTGTTTTTATTTGCATTACAGTGATTTGATTTTTTTTTTATTGTGTTTGTAAATATATAATAATTTATTCTTATTCATGAATCATATATGATTACAGACGGGGCTTAGTGGTTAGCACTTTCACCTCACATCTTCAGGGTTGGGGGTTCGATTCCTGCCTCCACCACATGTGTATGGAGTATGTATATTTTATTTATATATATATATATATATATATATATATATATATATATATATATATATATATATATATATATATATATTGCTTTTCTGGACACTCAAAGCGCTTTACATTAAAAGAGGGGGATCTCCTCCTCCTCATCCACTACCAGTGTACAGCATCCACCAGTATGATGTAAAAACAGCCAGAACTTCCACCACAACCATGGTGGATGGTTAGGAGGCCGTGATGGTCGAATTTGGCTCTTGTGACTCTTTTTTTAAGGAGATTTTTCCTGAGATTCTTAATGACCGCAGAGTTAAACCTCGGGTTTAACGTCTCATCCAAAAGACGGTGCACTATACTGGGATGATAGAACCCACACAGACCATAGGGTAAGCGCCACCTGCTGGCCATACTAACACTCTCTCTCAACCCTGCTTAGCTTCAGTGGGCAAAAAGTCTTGGGCTACAGGCTGATATGGCTACTGGCACATTAGATCAGGGCGGTCCAATCTCTTCTATAAAGAGCCAGTGTGGGTACAAGTTTTCATTCCAACAATCAAGGGTCACCCCTTATAGTCATCAAGAAAGAAAATCATGATGTCATCAAATGTTATTTGTTTAAAAACTTGCTTAGTTGGAATGAAAACCTTTGATTTATAAGCGCCTTCAAAAGCCTGTACCTGGCACTTCCCTCTGCTCTTTGGTAGCAGTATTTTTTTTTTTGTCTGTTTTTAATATTTGTATTCCATAGTTGATTTCTCTAAGCTAAAAAAAAAAAAAAAAAAAAGAACATGACTGACGCTTCAATAACACTAGAAGATATAAGCTGTGCTCCTTTTTTTTTTTAAGCTGCAGTCAGTTATTACAAAATTGGATCGAGAAATTTCAACACTGTCCAAGTGTTGTTTTATTACACCTGAACAAATCTTCACATGGACAAGGACAGTTTCCCATTTCTCATATTGAATAACAAGTTTTCACTCAGAGGTGAGGACTTGCAGGAGCATGGAGAAAATGAAAAAAGCGGTGATTTAACCCCTCGGTGCCTGAATTTATTTACAATCATATAAAAAAATGATAATCAAGCAGATACTATAATTGCACAGTTAGTGACATTAATATGATCTGTGGTGCGTGGCAAATATGCATTAACTTGCATTGGTGGAATATATACATTAAATTGGCAGTGTTCAGGGTGGACATGGATTGATGCGATTTCGCGACAATCGTCTGCAGGGGGTTACGTTTTCTGCTATTTGTGTCTGGGTAAAAAAGATGACCGCCAGGATGCACCGTAAGAACCCGGAGGAGAAGAAAATAAGCTGGCAGAACCAGAATGATACTCCAGACCAGACCTGGGCCCTTTGACCCTTCCTGCCCTGTCACTCACAAATAAGAAATATAAATGAAAAAAACAATAGTGATGTTTTCCAAGCACCAATAACTGGTTTACACCATGCATACTTTTATTTTGAATGTATTTTATTTCAGTACGGACGAATGCCGCATTTTAACAAAGACATTCATTCATTCATCTTCTACGGCTTTATCCGATCTTCCCTTGGGTCACGGGGAGTCTGTGCCTATCTCAGACGTCTATGGGCATTAAGGCAGGATACACCCTGGATGGAATGCCAACCCATCACAGGGCACACACACACACACACACACACACACACACACACATTCATACCCTAGGGACAATTTTCCAAGGTGCCAATCAACCTACCGTGCATGTTTTTGGACCGGGAGGAAACCGGAGAACCCGGAGAAAAAAAAAAACCCCTGAGACACGGGGAGAACATGCAAACTCCACACACACATGGCCCGAGACGGGAATCGAACCCGGATCCTGGCGGTGTGAGGCGAACGTGCTAACCACTAAACCACCGTGCCCCTTTTAACAAAGACATAAACTGCAAAATATTTCTTTACAGTGTTCAAGGAATGCAATTTAAAGCATCGAATGCTTTTCCGAGGGTGCGTTAAAAATCAAAACGACATACTTGATTGTATATCTTTCATGTAAGATAATATCCTTAGTCCTTTGATTAACAGTACATAGTGAAATTATAGCATTTACGGCTTTTTAAAGTAAACATAGTTAGGTTAAGGTTACTGGTGGTTCGGCCCTCGAACACTGCTCGGGTCTCTCGTGTGGCACTTTGGAAATAAAATAATTGCCCCAGCCCCTGTTCCAGACAATGATCTGCTGGGAGAAATTGCATTTTCTGCCAATGGCACATAAGACCTACCTAGAGATATTATTGCAGTTAATAAGTCTGCATGGGCATGGTATACCTGTTTTTCTTTCAACAGTAGAAGGCCCTTGTTACATTGTGTGTACGGTTTTAGGAACATCCAAGTGCAAGCCTCCAAGTTCCCAAGATCTCAAGTCATCTGTCGGATGCACTGGACAAACAAGTCTGATCTATAATATCTATATCTATAATATATATCTATAGTCCAAACCTCACAACTTACACAACTTAAAGGATGTGCTGTCAACATCCTAGTGCCTGCTATCATAGCACCCCTTCAGAGGTGTTTAGAGTCCAGGGCTTTGGGGTCCCAGTTGTTTTTTATTGGTTTTATTATTAGTGATGTATTGATATTGTACGTCCTTGTATAGGCATCAGAGGATCAGATCAAATTAGCATATTGTTGCTACGTGAACTCCTTCCATTGACATCATGGGTGTTGGGGTTAAATGGATGCTTATCAGTTCTAGTCCAATGTTCTGATCAATTGGTCGGGTATATAAGCAGTGTTGGGAAGGTTACTTTAGAAATGTAATAGATTACAGATTACAAATGACCCTATTCAAAATATAATAGTAAAAAAGTAGTGTAACTTTTCAATGACTAAATCCACATGTTACGTTTTCTTTATGCTTTCATTTGTCCACTAGGGGGCACTTTAAGTTAACGTTATCTGAAAAAAAGGTGAAAAAAATACAGTAGTCTAAAGCACTGATTTTACATAAAAATGTTAAGATGTAAATAACATTTTCATAAGCATTATTTAATTTAATGACACGTTTTTTTCCCCCACAGTAACTGTAACAAATTACTGTTACATTTATTTTGTAATTAATCTAGTTACTCCCCAACGCTGCATATAAGTCATATAATTGCTCTTTTGCTACACAGTAGGAGATGTAGGAAGATGCAAATCTACCTATGCCATGTGAATATATATGTATATATATATATATATATATATATATATATATATATATATATATATATATATATTCTATGTGACTCTCAGGTCACGCCTCTGTCTCTGTAGTGTCGAGGTTCGTCGTATTCGCGAAGCAGCAGTGGTGCTGAAAGAACTCATTTGAGATACAGTTTACAGAGGATAAATCAATCTACATATAAAATATGATAGAGAGAGAGAGAGAGAGAAAGAGAGAGAGAGAGAGAGAGAGAGAGAGAGAGAAAGAGAGAGAGAATGGGGGGGGTTGAATATTTCAATATTTTAGCTGCAACAATCTTTCTACAGCTTTTATCTTTCTTTAAACATCAATTTACTGTTAAAACAGGCTACGGTGTCAATTAAAGAACGTTGCCAGATGCTGACTAGAATCTTTTTTTTTTTTTAGGAAATGATCTTAAAGATGCAGACAGGTACGGTACATCCATTTCTTTCCTGCACTAAAACCTGCCCGGAATTAGTACGACACTTCTCATGTGATAGTGTTTTGATGGGTGAAAAGGAAAGTTTGTTCACAAGCTAATTAGCCGATTTCAAATTGCTCGAGTTAGCACTTTAGCACTGACTTTACTAAAAATAAAATCCCTGTGGCTGAAATCTCCTCAAGCGCACTCGAAAATCTCTTGTAAAGTCTTCCCAGAAGAGTGGAAATTTGAGTTTGAATATATTATATACTTTCAGATGTGTTTAGAGTCCAGGTCTTTGGGGTCCTGGTTGGTTTTATTGGTTTGAATTGTAGTGCTTAGTAAAAGAACATACAAAGTTTATGGTCAGGCGTTCACAAGCTTTGGATCATGGATAATAATGTAAAGGGTACTTTTTCAGGAATATTGCTCCTTCAGAACAATCTAGAACAGGGATATTTAATCAGCAGCCCGAAGATCGAACCTAATTTTTTGACAAAAAGACATATTGAGAATAAAGTTTGGTTCAGTCGGAAAATGACTGTTACAATTCTGAATGATGTGCGTCTTTTGAACACGAGTAGGAGCTGCAGTTGACGGCTGTCCAGAGAGTGAGTCAGGTGGTATTCAGCAAGTGGCGCCCTCTCTGGTGAGATGTAATGACTGACAGAATGATGATAGACAATAACTTTTGTTCATTTCTTCTGTCTATTTCTTTCTTCGTATTTTGCCACAAAAAATATTCAGTGTTCAACCCTACTACAGCTTCATTATACAAAATATCTCATTCAAGTTTAATATGTAACATATGTACATGTTTGAATGTAGAAAATCCTATTTGAAGCAACGCACTGATTTTGTTATGGTTTAAAATACAACATTTGAATATGTTTGTAAAAACAAAAAAGCCCATTGTACAATGCACTGCTGCTCTGTAGTTTCAAAATACAACATATAACCACATCTTAATGCAGAAAAAAAACCTACTTGGGTGTCTTAAGGTGCAAAAATACAACATGTGGGCTCTCAACTCACCTCCCTACTGCACCTCGCTGCCTGAGAGCGTCTAGCACTGCTCGTCTCTCAGGGTAAGAGGTAAGATCAACTCAAGGCTCTTCTCTGTTCTGGCACCGAGGTGGTGGAATGAACTTCCCCTGGATGTCCGAACAACGTGAGGCACTGTCTACCTTCAAGACGAAGAGGTATGAAGACATACCTCTTCAAACAGCACCTATCCTAACAACTCTTTCCTCTCACTGTCCAGGAATCCATATAAAACTCAACTGTCTCTGCAGAGGCATGGTGGCTTAGTGGTTAGGACGTTCGCCTCACACCGCCAGGGTCCGGGTTCGAATTCCCGTCTCGGCTATGTGTGTGTGGAGTTTGCATGTTCTCCCCCTGCCTCAGAGTTTTTTCTCCGGGTTCTCCAGTTTCCTCCCGGTCCAAAAACATGCACGGTAGGTTGATTGGCACCTTGGAAAATTGTCCCTAGGGTATGAATGTGTGTGATTGTCAGTGTTTGCCCTGCGATGGGTTGGCATTCCATCCAGGGTGTATCCTGCCTTAATGCCCATAGACGCCTGAGATAGGCACAGACTCCCCGTGACCCGAGGGAAGATCGGATAAAGCTGTAGAAGATGAATGAATGAATAAACTTTCTATGCTTATTAACAAATTTATCCCTAGATGGAGACCTAAAGCACTACTTGTACGTTGCCCTGCATAAGGGCGTCTGCTAAATACTGTAAATGTTAATGTAAATGTCTTATATTGCCATTGTGTCATTGTGTGTATCTCCAGCCCCTCATTAAGGATGCTTTTCATGAACAAACTCATTGAATAGCCCTGATCTAGAGTGCTAAGAGAGTTAAATCTTCTCTAAGAGGTAAGAAATATTTAAAAGCAACATTGGTGACAGAAAACAGTGTCTTGTCATTTAAGACGTGGTTCTCGCTGCACAGGAACGGGTGAAGAAATTCTATGCAGATTAAAAACAAGACAAAAGGAGATGCTAAACTCTGTACTGTTTCATACTGTAAATGTAGCTATGTGCTAAGCTATAGGACTGGGCTAAGTGATGTCATATCAAGAGATTTTATATTGCTATAGTACTGCTATAGTTAAGGCTCTGGGCTGCTGATCGGAAGATCCGAGTTCGAGCCCCGGTATGGCCAAACTGCCGCCCTTGGGTCCTTGAGCAAGACCCTTAACCCTCTGTGCCCCAGGGGCGCCGTTTCATGGCCGACCCTGCGCTCTGACCCCAGCTACCAACATCAAGCTGGGATATGCGAAGAAAAGAACTTCACTGTGCTGTAATGTATATGTGACCAATAAAGGCTATTATTATTATTATTATTATTGCTATAGTACTTGATGGTATTTATTACATTTTATCTGCATGTGTAATTATTTAAAAAAACATGTAAATTAATTAATTAATAACTATACCAATGACATCTCAAAAAAGTAGGATATTGATTGTTGATTATATCAGTACATCATCCAGCTAAGTTATTGTCAAGTTTGTTTCTAAGTGTAAATGCAAATGAGTGGTTATTGTGTTTTAAAAAACGAAGTGCATCGTCAAAGCACGAATACTGAAACAATTCCTAAAGATCTGAAAACCTCATTTCCGTGCATGCTCAGTGCTACATATCTGCTATCGCCGTACTGCTGCGTACTGACAGTTCGGTCTTAGCCGCCAGTATTCCAGAGAATTACAGCGTTTCTTGTTTTTTTTTTTTGAAGATCTTGATGTCTTTGCATCCTCTTTCACAGCAAATAGAGAAAAAAGATCCGAGACCAGTCACTTGGCCCAGAAAACGTCTCTCAGGATTGCACGAAGATGTGAGATTTATTTATTTTTTCTACAGCAGCCTCATTACATTTAAGAGAACATTTGAGAAAATGTCTTTTTTTTTTTTGTCTGTACCAGAATAATGACCTTCTTTAGCTAAATAAATGTAAGTCAAGGTGTAAAGTCAAATCCGAATTTTTACATTTGGAAAAATGCGTGTAGAAATTCATCTGCACCACAGACACACTGACTATACTGTGACTTGTAGCGTATAAAAAGACTATAATAATAAAGGTTATAATGATAAAGAAAATAATAAAGGTTCATAAATGGGTCTTTATTAAGGTGTATAATAGTAAGTAATAGTAATAGCATTTTATTTGTCACATATACATTACAGCACAGTGAAATTCTTTTCTTCGCATATCCCAGCTTGATGTTGGTAGCTGGGGTCAGAGCGCAGGGTCAGCCATGAAACGGCGCCCCTGGAGCACAGAGGGTTAAGGGTCTTGCTCAAGGACCCAAGGGCGGCAGCTTGGCCCTACCGGGTCTCGAACCCGGATCTTCCGATCAGCAGCCCAGCGCCTTAGACCACTGAGCTACCCCCTCCCTAAAGCGATATATACAGACGTGGACAAAATTGTTGGTACCCTTTGGTCAATGAAAGAAAAAGTCACAATGGTCACAGAAATAACTTTAATCTGACAAAAGTAATAATAAATAAAAATTCTATAAATGTTAACCAATGAAAGTCAGACATTGTTTTTCAACCATGCTTCAACAGAATTATGTAAAAAAATAAACTCATGAAACAGGCATGGACAAAAATGATGGTACCCCTAACTTAATATTTTGTTGCGCAACCTTTTGAGGCAATCACTGCAATCAAACGCTTCCTGTAACTGTCAATGAGACATCTGCACCTCTCAGCAGGTATTTTGGCCCACTCCTCATGAGCAAACTGCTCCAGTTGTGTCCGGTTTGAAGGGTGCCTTTTCCAGACTGCATGTTTCAGCTCCTTCCAAAGATGCTCAATAGGATTGAGGTCAGGGCTCATAGACGGCCACTTTAGAATAGTCCAATTTTTTCCTCTTAGCCATTCTTGGGTGTTTTTAGCTGTGTGTTTTGGGTCATTGTCCTGTTGCAAGACCCATGACCTGCGACTGAGACCAAGCTTTCTGACACTGGCTAGTACATTTCTCTCTAGAATTCCTTGATAGTCTTGAGATTTCATTGTACCCTGCACAGATTCAAGACACCCTGTGCCAGACGCAGCAAAGCAGCCCCAGAACATAACAGAGCCTCCTCCATGTTTCACAGTAGGGACAGTGTTCTTTTCTTGATATGCTTCATTTTTTCGTCTGTGAACATACAGCTGATGTGCCTTGGCAAAAACTTCGATTTTTGTCTCATCTGTCCGCAGGACATTCTCCCAGAAGCTTTGTGGCTTGTCAACATGTAGTTTGGCATATTCCAGTCTTGCTTTTTTATGATTCGTTTTCAACAATGGTGTCCTCCTTGGTCGTCTCCCATGTAGTCCACTTTGGTTCAAACAACGACGGATGGTGCGATCTGACACTGATGTTCCTTGAGCATGAAGTTCACCTTGAATCTCTTTAGAAGTCTTTCTAGGCTCTTTTGTTACCATTCGGATTATCCGTCTCTTAGATTTGTCATCAATTTTCCTCCTGCGGCCACGTCCAGGGAGGTTGGCTACAGTCCCATGGATCTTAAACTTCTGAATAATATGTGCAACTGTACTCACAGGAACATCTAGTTGCTTGGAGATGGTCTTATAGCCTTTACCTTTAACATGCTTGTCTATAATTTTCTTTCTGATCTCTTGAGACAGCTCTTTCCTTTGCTTCCTCTGGTCCATGTCGAGTGTGGTACACACCATATCACCAAACAACACAGTGATTACCTGGAGCCATATATATAGGCCCAATGGCTGATTACAAGGTTGTAGACACCTGTGATGCTAATTAGTGGACACACCTTCAATTAACATGTCCCTTTGGTCACATTATTTTCTGTGTTTTCTAGGGGTACCATCATTTTTGTCCATGCCTGTTTCATGAGTTTATTTTTTTACATAATTCTGTTGAAGCATGGTTGAAAAACAATGTCTGACTTTCATTGGTTAACATTTATAGAATTTTTATTTATTATTACTTTTGTCAGATTAAAGTTATTTCTGTGACCATTGTGACTTTTTCTTTCATTGACCAAAGGGTACCAACAATTTTGTCCACGTCTGTAAAGCGATTTCCATTGTAGAATAAGTACTTGCCATGGTCGGTACTTACATAGACTAAATAAGATTCTTTACATATGATATTATCATATGATCATATCAAATTTCAGAAAGCAATTTATATTGGAACAAAACTGTCGTTTTACATTAAAAAAATATCGTATTCAGTGAAGAGAGTTATATTACTTCCAAAGGAAGAGGATCAAGGCTTCTAAATAAAATGAGCCATAACATAAAAATTGGCTTTAAGAAACCAATAATAATTTTCTTTATTGCAAATTAGTGCCCAAAATGTCTATTTCATAGCAGTGATGGATAAATTAGTGGCCAAAATCAGTCTTCTATCACAGAGAATCTCAGACATCTCAGACTCTCCATTGCAGAGATGGCTAAACTAAGCACTATACTAGCATTGTAGTATAATACATTGTATATATATATATATATATATATATATATATATATATATATATATATATATATATATATATATATATACACATGTAGTATATAAAACAAACATTTTAGTAAAATAATTATAAACTATAATAGCAACTCTGGGGCCACAGACAGTTTCTTATATACAACATCAGAAGGATTCGACCATTTTTATCCACACAGACTGCTCAGGTCCTGGTCCAGTCTCTTGTCATCTCGAGACTGGACTACTGTAACTCTCTGCTGGCAGGTCTACCTCAGAACGCTATTCGTCCACTGCAAATGATTCAAAATGCAGCTGCGTGACTCGTGTTCAACCTGCCTAAATTCTCTCGCACCACCCCACTGCTGCGCTCGTCCACTGGCTTCCTGTAGCTGCACGCATCAGTGCACCTCGCTGCCTGAGAGCATCCAGCACTGCTCGCCTGGTTCCACCGTCTCTCAGGGTAAAAGGTAAGGCCAGCTCAAGGCTCTTCTCTGTTCTGGCACCGATGTGGTGGAACGAACTTCCACTGGAGGTTCGAACAACGGAGACACTGTCTACATTCAAACGCCGACTGAAGACCTACCTCTTCCAAAAACACCTATCCTGACATTCCTTTTATTCTCTTTAATCTCACTGTCCAGAAATCCATTATTAAAAAATAAATAAATAAATAAATAAATAAAATAAAAAATAGGCAACTGTCTATTCTTGTGTACTTGAGTTTGTATTAACCTTTCTTGAATAAAAAATCTTATCCTTAGATCGAGACCTAAAGCACTTCCTGTACGTCGCCCTGGATAAGGGCGTCTGCTAAATACCGCAAATGTAAATGTAAATACATAATAATAAAAAATATATATATGTTTATTTAATAATAAATATTCATTCATTCATTCATCTTCTACCGCTTTATCCGATCTTCCCTCGGGTCACGGGGAGTCTGTGTCTATCTCAGGTGTCTATGGGCATTAAGGCAGGATACACCCTGGATGGAATACCAACCCATCACAGGACACACACACAAACACACACATTCACACACGCATTCACACACTAGTGACAATTTTCCAAGGTGCCAATCAACCTACCGTGCATGTTTTTGGACCGGGAGGAGGAAACCGGAAGAACCCGGAGAAAAAAAACCCCTGAGGCACGGGGAGAACATGCAAAACTCCACACGCACATGACCGAGACGGGAATCGAACCCGGACCCTGGCGGTGTGAGGCGAACATGCCAACCACTAAGCCACCGTGCCCCTCAATAATAAATATATATAATAATATTATAGATTATTTGTTGTTGACATCTGAGGTTATTTTTTGAAGCAGGAAAATAGAAAGTTGGTTGTCATTTCATTTCAGTTTATTTGTATTTCATGTCACAATTTCAGTCTAGTGATACTTGTCTCTTGTGTGTGCGTGTGTGTGTGTGTGTGTGTGTGTGTGTGTGTGTGTGTGTGTGTGTGTGTGTGTGGTGTGTGTGTGTGTGTTGTGTGTGTGTGTGTGTGTGTGTGTAGTTAAAAATTGATCACAATGCAATCCTGATAGCAGACGCATGAAACTGCCAAATTCTGCCAAATGGGTCACGCTTGCATATGTGAGAGGTTGCTTTTTTTTTTTCTCTCCCATCAGTCCCTGCTGCCTATATTATCCAGCTACATCGCCCAAATCTCCCCAGCAGGGATAATAAAGGTGCCATTTCCACTGGCCTCCAGCAGATGAGCTCATTTTAAAAATGAAAACATTGATCTTGAGAAGGACTTTCGCCAGTTTTGTCGATTTTTGTAGTGCCCATTACGGCCGAATAAACTTCCCCAATGACTCTATCTCAGCATTTTTTATACTCCTGTGATGGTGTGTAACAATATGTATAATAAAATCTGATTTACATCTCAAACAAGAATACTCCAGCATTATGTTGGATTGGTGTGTGTGTGTGTGTGCCTTTGTGTTATTGCTGTCAAAGACCATATTTTGCCTGGAACATATGGTCCTGTCAGTAAATCAACAGGTTTAATCCAATTGGTCTCAAACTCAACAGATTTGTTACAGTAAAGACACTCGATGCGGGTCGATGGCTTGTGGTCAGAGTAATTTGTTGCAGTCCACAGTGTAAATCCAGTAAAAGGAGGTCTGGCCCAGTGGGAGAATTGCAGTTGTCCAACTCCACAGGAAACGAGTGGAGAGCGTTTGATGATGGCAGTAATAAATGTTTCAGTGATGCACTCTTTATAACCTCAAACAAGAGAAATGGCTATGAATGCTGGTGGACAATCAGAGCATATAGCACTGAATGCGTTATACCACTGGGGACTAAAGTATCCCCATTCATTCCTCAGGTAGAAGTAGGGATATTAGGGTTTAAAAAGACTTTTAGAGAAGTTGCAGTATCAAATCAAGCTCTAGTAAAGGTGTAAAAGAACTGGGTTCACTGTTTTAAGACTAAAAGTAAACATTAGAAAATGCTATTAAAGACAAAATCACAAATGCTAATTTATTCATCTACAGAACTCTTTAATGCAGCTTTGTGGAGGACGAAGAGAAAACACACGTGTGATAAACGAGCCAGTAGTGGAGAAATAATCACTTTTAAGAAATAATCTGTTTTTGGGTAACGACCCCCAACACTGGTTACGTCCTCGCTGGAGTGTGACGTGATTTGTGTGCCGTGTGCAGGTGCGACGGATCGCGTCCGAACCAATAGGGTGTCGGAATGGTATGTGTTTATATCTCATACAATCACAATCACATTCACTCTATCCAGATGGAGATGTTTAAATGGATAGGGATTTTTGTTGTAAATTGTGTGAAAATGTAAGAAAAAGTCGGCTGAAAAATAATTACTTCGGCAAAGTATAGATACCCAAAATTTCTACTTAGGTAAAGTAAAGAAGAAGTACTTGATATTATGTATATATATATATATATATATATATATATATATATATATATATATATATATATATATATATATATATATATATATATAGATATATTCATTCATTCATTCATTCATTTTCTACCGCTTTATCCGATCTTCCCTCGGGTCACGGGGAGTCTGTGCCTATCTCAGGCGTCTATGGGCATTAAGGCAGGATACACCCTGGATGGTGTGCCAACCCATCGCAGGACACACACACACACACATTCACACACACTCACACATTCATACACTAGGGACAATTTTACCAAGATGCCAATCAACCTACCGTGCATGTTTTTGGACCGGGAGGAAACAGGACGGAGAACCCGGAGAAAAAAGAAAAAAAACCCTGAGGCACGGGGAGAACATGCAAACTCCACACACACATGGCCGAGACGGGAATCGTGTATATATATATATATATATATATATATATATATATATATATATATATATATATATATATATATATATACAGTGTATACTGTATCTACACACACATTTTATATGGCATCTTTAAATTTTATATGGCATCTTTAAATAAACAATAACAAATTAGAATAGAAAAAAATATAAACAAATAAACAACGCATCACAAGAACACAAAAAGTGAGTATTAAGCGCATATTTAAAACCACTAAAAGCCTCGGCTTGTCTAATCTCAGTGGGGAGGGAATTCCACAGATTTGGTGCGTGTGAGGAAAAAGACGGATCACCCATAGCGAGATTAAGTTGATTGCATTCTGAAGTCATTTTCTGAAGCAGGAAATGTGTTTTAAACTTATTATCACAATGCAACACCCAGTGAAAAACGTGTCAATATCAGAAGCCTGTGAAACTATTTTTCTTCCGCTCCTTTTGTTATCTCACCCCCTACAGGTGCAGGAAACAACATTTTAATAGCGTTTTTTTTTTTTACTTTAAAGGTGCAAATTTGCTCATGGATGTCTGTCGGAAAAGAAGCGAGCCCATGCTGTTGAGTTTTGAGGCAATATTAGACAGATATCAGCTTGGATTCCTGTATAATTTACAACATTAAATGGAATGATTAAATGGTTTAAAGTCATTATCAGTCATTACAGATGTTCGTACTCGCGTTTTAATAATTTTTTAATAAGTCCCTCATGGAGTAGAAATGAGATGTCCTTGTTTCAGCCTTGAAAGTGAAATTAACATGCTGGAGACACTTTTCGGTGTTTTTTTTTTTTTTTAAGTATTCCTCTCTCTGTCTCTCTCTCTCTCTCTCTTCTCTCTCTCTCTCTCTTTCTCTAGAATTAAATCCAGAACGTTTTATGTATTTTTTCTGAGGATGTTAATATTAAGTCCATCAGCTCACATGAGATGATCGCAGCTGCCTAATTAATTCAATTAGTCCAGCATCTGAAAAATAGGAAAACACACATTAAAAAAAGGAAGGTGAATAGAAATAGAATAGAAACACGGTGCTTTTATATTCATATTTAATAATTTATTTTTCATGTTTGTTAGAGTGAGGGGCACGGTGGCGTAGTGGTTAGCACGTTCGCCTCACACCGCCAGGATCCGAGTTCGATTCCCGTCTCAGCCATGTGTGTGTGGAGTTTGCATGTTCTCCCCGTGCCTCGGGGGGTTTTTCTCCGGGTTCTCCGGTTTCCCCCCGGTCCAAAAACATGCACGGTAGGTTGATTGGCACCTTGGAAAATTGTCCCTAGTGTGTGAATGTGTGTGTGTGTGCCCTGCGATGGGTTGGCATTCCATCCAGGGTGTATCCTGCCTTAATGCCCATAGACGCCTGAGATAGGCACAGACTCCCCGTGACCCGAGTGAAGATCGGATAAAGCGGTAGAAAATGAATGAATGAATGAATGTTTGTTAGGGTGTATAACTGTTTAATCATTCATATCTAGGAACAAGTACTTTAATGGGCAAAAGTTTGCATCCCCCAAAGATTCTAAATGGTGAAACAAATGTATTACATGAATATATTTAATATTTGAATTTTGTTCAATTTAACATTTCCTTCTGAAACAGTTTAACAGAGTTCTACAATTTGCGATTTTTTTTTTGTTTGTTGTTTGCATTTGGCCAGTTGTTTTTTTTTTCTTTTCTTCCGTATTGGTACTCTGTACTCGTATACTATACAATTTTGTATAGTATACACATGTTTTTTACCATACATGTGTCTCTGCTTCATATTTGCACATTTTGTAACATCTCTTCTGTTGTCTCATGGGGACATTTCATCATTGTGGGACAAATAAAGGTATATCTTCTCTGATCCAAATGATTTATATATGAATGGTTTACAGACACAAACACAAACATTGTGGTCAAATACAGGTTATCTCTTGACATGCGGAATTATGGCCTATTTATAGAGGTGTCAAGTAATGATGTACAAATACTTTGTTGCCTTACTTAAGTTGATATTTTGAGTATCTATACTATACTAGATTCCGTTAGACCTTCGTTACTACTGTTTCATTCATTCATTCATTCATTCATTCATCTTCTACCGCTATATTCGATCTTCCCTCGGGTCACAGGGAGTCTGTGCCTATCTCAGGCGTCTATGGGCATTAAAGCAGGATACAACCAACCCATCGCAGGACACACACACACACACACACACACTCACTCACACACTCACACACACATTCATACACTAGAGACAATTTTCCAAGGTGCCAATCAACCTACCGTGCATGTTTTTGGACCGGGGGGGGAAACCGGAGAACCCGGAGAAAAACCCCTGAGGCACAGGGAGAACATGCCGAATGGCGGCGTGAGGCGAACGTGCTAACCACTAGGCCACCGTGCCTTCTTACAACTGTTTCATTGACTCTTATTTTCATTCCCGCTTGTCATCGTTCAAAAAAAAAAAGCATCCAGATAAACGTCTCCATCTGGATAGAGTGAATGTGGTTGTGGTTGGATGAGATATAAACGTATACCCTTCCGACACCCTATTGGTTCGTACGCGATCCTTCGCACCTGCACACGACACAAATCGCGTCACATTTTTTACTTGAGTACAAAGCCTGAGTTGATACTTCACCTTCTACAGAAGTCTTTTTAAACCCTGATAGTGTCCGTCCCCTCCCCCCAAGAATGTCAGCTTGGCGATCCAAGGGCTTGAACCCCTGACCTTCCAATCATTATCCCAACGCTTTGACCATTGCTGAATAACCCGGAGAATTCGTGTTACCCAAAAGCTATTTATCAATACAGACCTTTTTTTTTTTTTGCTAAAACATGTAGTATTTGTTTACAGTCATATTTAAAGTGATGTATTATTCATGCATGGGTTGAGTACTGAAAATGAAGCGAGACCTTTAACGCTTCATATAGACTTGTTGACGTGTGCATGCTGAGATATTGAGTATAAAATCAAATCCTGCCCAGTGGATATGAGGAAATGTAGGTGCGTTTAAAAGGTACATATGAAATGACTAGCGAAGAAGTATTGCAGAATTGCATTCTTGTAAACAGATTTTGTCCATCTTTGTTACTTAAATGATAAACACACACCCATAAGGCAATACACCGAATGATTCCAATCTCGTTTGCCCTCAAATGTTTGATAAAAGCGAAAGTATATGAAACCAGATAAGTGTTGATTTGGTATTTGATGCCGAGATGCAGTTCATTTCTTTCTCTGTTTTCAAATGATGATTCAGGCTCTTCCGGAAAGTTCATTCACCCCGTCTCAGCCAGACTTACGCTTTAGCCTCGAGGTCCAGAGAATTACGGAGCAGGGAGACCCCGTGTTTTAAGCTGATAATGCCGGGAGGAACGCTCTTCCCAACAGGCTCTGGGACTTATCTAGGAGGTCCACACTTCCATGCTCTGGAGGAGAAGGTTTTCCAAGAGCCTGTGTTTGTCACAGCGCTGCAATAATAATTTGGTCTGAAGGATGTTCGAACTGGTAAATAAAATGAATAATATGAACTGCACATGTGAGAACAGTGTATATCAGGGGTGTTTATGGTGGGCCTTGAAGGGCCAGTTGTAACTATAAGACAGTACATAGTGTTTGATGAGCGACGCCACCTCATAACACAAAATACATACAAGCGTTTTTTTCTCCTTGAAGCACAAACATGTATTTCCCATCTTTCTTGGAAGTGCCAATCATTTTTTTCTCTTCCTAGACATTCTGGGATAGATAGATAGATAGATAGATAGATAGATAGATAGATAGATAGATAGATAGATAGATAGATAGATAGATAGATAGATAGATAGATAGATAGATAGATAGAGAGATAGAGAGGTTAAGTTTATAGAGGTCAGTGGTTAAGGCACTTGGCTACTGATCAGAAGGTCGGGGGCCCTGTATCACCAAGCTTCCACCCTTGCGTCCTTGAGCAAGGCCCTTAACCCTCTGTGCTCTGTACAATGGCAGACCTTGCGCTCTGACCCCAGCTTCCAAACAAGCTGGGATATGCGAAGATATAATTTCACTGTGTTGTAATGTATATGTGACAAATAAAGGCTATTTTATTCTTCTAATGTGTCTTTTAAGGTTTAAAACCAAGAGTACAGCCCTTAACCCCTCATCTGCTTAGTGTGTATGAATGAGATAAATGTAATAGTGATATACTGTATGTGTAACTGGCACGGTGGCTTAGTGGTTATTTCGTTCGCCTCACACCTCCAGATTCTCGGCCATGTGTGTGTGTGTTTACAAGTTCTCTCTGTGCCTCAGGGGGTTTTTCTCCGTGTTCTCCGGTTTCCTCCCGGTAGGTTGATTGCCCCCTTGGAAAATTGTCCCTAATGTATGAATGTGTGTGTGAATGTGAATGTGTGTGTGCCCTGCGATGGGTTGGCATTCCATCCAGGGTGTATCTTGCCTTAATACCCATAGACGCCAGAGATAGGCACAGACAGAGAAGATCGGCTATAGCGGTAGAAATGAATGAATGAATGAATGAATGAATGAATGTATGTGTAGCTGTTTGTTTTGGAACCTGTGTAGATATGCAGAGTGTTTATCAAAGAAATCTCAAAAAGCTCAAAGGACTAAAAATGACTCCTGAAGAAATCCTATCTTGTCCTATTATACTCCTTGGCACGTGTCAAACTGAGTTTTTCTCTGTTTGACAGTCTGTCTTGAACCGGGCAGGCTTTCGGGATGACGTTCTGTTTTGCTATTAGTGTCCATCACTCCCCTGACTGTCTACATGTGTCCACATGTCTGTGTGTGATTTGTACAAGAAAAAGAGCTCTCTTAATCTGTCCATTCAGAAATGTGTGTGTGTTGTGTATGTGTGTGTATGTGTATATCTATGCACTCATCACTGCCACTGAATGCGACCCAGCGCTTCACAGTGAGATGTGTTCGGAATAAAAGCAGAGGAGAGAGAAGACGTGTCGTCTTCATGCGTCCCCGCAGTCCAAAGAAGAACATTTACTTTCGCAGTGTTCTTTTGGACTGGTAAAAAAAATAATAGAAGACCTAAATAATAAAAGCGGTTGACTGACAGCGCTGCGTGAGTTTCGAAAATAAATACCACCTCCATTATTTATTATACACGAGGAAAGTAAATAGGTGGATGCATGTAATAGCTGTATTTTGTGTAACTCTATAGGAAGGAATTAGGAATAGGAACAAACAGGTTGCAAAGAGAAATTCAGTAATGAAATTGCTGTTAGAAATGATGAAATGATTGTTCTGATGAATTGAAAGGCTGTATTATAAAAGAATATATTCATATATAATACATTAGTATATTAGTAATATATAACTATATTAGTACTTTCTAATGGAGCAAGTGTTTCTATCATAAGCATGGTGGACATGTGGCAAGTGTATAAATAAATACACAAGTGTATTAAGTTGTCAATATTAGGGATGTGCATATCTAACACAAACATATATGATGCGATGCAATTGAAGATGGTGCCCAGGGCTGCATGATATATCGAAAAAATATCGTTATCGCAATAACAGTATATGCGATATTCATATTGCCGAGAACTGCGATAAATTTATATTTATTTTGTGTTAAGCATTTGTGTTGCATGCTTAGTTTGTCCAAATTTGACCAATCAAATGGGACCTTACTATCTATATCCCCGCCTCCCAAGTAGGAGCTGTTATACTATTGGCTAGACCGGACCGAAGGTGAACCTAGCGGATGAATGCAAATAGAGAATATAAGCATGGTGCGAGTATGCATTCATGATGCACTGTATGAAATTGCATAGTAATAATTCACAGTAGAGAGGGGTTAGCACGTTCGCCTCACACCACCAGGGTCTGGGTTCGATTCCCGTCTCGGCCATGTGTGTGTGGAGTTTGTATGTTCTCCCCGTGCCTCAGGGTTTTTTTTCTCTGGGTTCTCCGGTTTCCTCCCCGGTCCCAAAAACATGCACGGTAGGTTGATTGGCACCTTGGAAAATTGTCCCTAGTGTATGAATGTGTGTGTGTGTGTGTGTCCTGCGATAGGTTGGCATTCCATCCAGGGTGTATCCTGCCTTAATGCCTGGATGAATGAATGAATAATTCACAGTATGAAAAGTCACAGTTGCGTTGCACCGTATGACGTTGCACAGTAATAATTCACAGTGTGAAAATGCACAGTAATACTGCGCAGTATGAAATGACATAATAGTAATAGTTTGCGCTATGAAGTTATGAAATTGCACAGCAGTAGAAACATCTGAAAAGGGTATTTTTATTTATTTATTTATTTGTTTTTTACTGTTTATTCGCAGTTCAAATGGTCCAGGCGAGGAAGCTGTTGGTTAGTCTGGTAGCGCAAAAAAGATGAAATAAAACCTTTTCCTGTTCTCTCACATCTCTACCTCCGCCCTGGTAATGTACGGTACATCATTCTGTCCAGCCCTAGTCAATATACAATGATGTGTCCTGTACAGTGTGTGTGTGTGTTTGTGTTTAACAATTCTGGACAGATTCTTAATGAAGACGAAGGAATAATAAAGGGGATCATGAAAACAAATATAAAAAGTCACGCTGTGTTTGTTTGTTTGTTGCTAGTTTAGTCCTGACCTCTTTACTGTTCCTGGGAACAGACGACCTTCTCATGCTAATAACTTCCAAACTGGTTCAAAGCAACTACTCAGGCATGCAACCGAGCACACATACAATTTACCTTCCTGTCTCCAGCTTCTTCTGATCACCGCTCCTTCGAAACCTTTTGATTTACCAACTCGGCTGGGTTAGTATTCCCGACACAAGCGCGCCGATGCCGAGCGACTCATAAAACATGCAAAACGCCATCTGCAATGTGCTCCCTGTGGGCGCGAGCTCCTAATCAACAACAACCAAGGGACTCAACAGCGCACACTTTTTGTTCTATTGATGTGGGAAACGCTGCTACATCCAAACAACTCTTGGTGGATAATTGGATGATAACACTAGCAGCTCTGGTCCGTGTATACGTTTGTCTGATTATACTTATCGTTGGCTTCTGTCGGGCGTCAGCTTTGTGGCATACAGTACCAGGGATGAAAAAAAATTGTCTGCTTTGGTGTGACAGACAAATAGGTTTGCCTCAGGCGATCCGACAGCGCTGACGTGTTTCGCTCGGGAGATTTTCGTTTGGAGATTTTTTTATTTTTATTTTTTTTTACATAAGCATAAAACATCAACATATATTGAAAATGCAACAATATTCAAGATTGTCATTAAACCAGGGTCTTTATTAAACCATATGTTTTTCTGGTAAGGCCTGATCATTTTTGCTTTCTTTAATATTTTTTTTTCCTTTCTTTAAAACAGAATATTGCACGGGCTACCAGTGTTATTGTGCGAATTAATTATGCTTCCTAATGCTTTATAAGTGGATTATTTTGTTATGCATTGTACACAGAAATGAGGCATTACCTTATTAAAAGAGCATTATTACTAACATCGTTTCATTTTTTTTCATATTCATATTCATTGCTATTGATATTTTATTTTTAAACTATTTACTTATGCATATCTAACAAGCATTTAGGTTATGTTAATAACTAGAGCAGGGGTCACTAACGCGGTGCGGGAGGGCTCCAGGCCGCCCCCGAGAACCACATGAGTAGCTCTGAGGCCTGTTTTCAGAATTGCATGCGTGCTCATGAGTGCGATGCATCTAAAACGTCAAAACTCATTCTTGATAATTATTGTGAGAAATCATTAAAGTGATCAATGTCTTCACGTAGATAAATATCATTCATCAGTCATAATAATAATATATAACTATTTCCCAGGAGTATTTCAAACTGGTAGCCCATTGAGAGCTAACATGATGTAGCTCTCAATTTCAAAAAGCTTGGTGACCTATGAACAAGGTGACCTGCTGGTCCCCTGAGAAAGGCCCTTAACCATCAACTGCTCAGCTGTGAGTTTTACCTGTATCGATAGCTAGGTTGGACTGTGCTTGCCGATAACTGATTTGACGAGTTTTTTTCTTTAAACTAATATCACAAAAATGTTGCTGTTTTTTTGTTTAGTTTTTTTACAAAAGTGAAAACAATTAAATGAACAGCATTGAGTCATAAAATGTGCTAAATAAAAATAAATAAATAAATATATATAAGATATATATAATATATATATATATATATTAACAATAAACATAATTATTAATATACTGAAAATAATAAAAAAAAAATCTATCTGATCTGTCTGTCTGTCTTTCGTCTGTCTGTCTGTCTATCCATCCATCCATCCATCCACCTGTAGGATAAATAGATTTACTGTCTATGCAAACGAATGATTCCTCAGTACTCGGATTGGTGGCTTGATTGGATTCAAAGCAGGTTTGTATATGTGAAATGATATGATTAATATGTATCTGGGGACACGGTGGCTTAGTTGTTAGCACGTTCACCTCACACCGCCAGGGTCTGGGTTCGATTCCCGTCTCGGCCATGTGTGTGTGGAGTTTGCATGTTCTCCCCGTGCCTCAGGGGGTTTTTTCTCCGGGTTCTCCGGTTTCCTCCCGGTCCAAAAACATGCACGGTAGGTTGATTGGCACCTTGGAAAATTGTCCCTAGTGTATGAATGTGTGTGTGTGTGTGTGTGTGTGCCCTGTGATGGGCTGGCCTTCCATCCAGGGTGTATCCTGCCTTAATGCCCATAGACGCCTGAGATAGGCACAGGGACTCCCCGTGACCCGAGGGAAGATCGGATAAAGCGATAGAAGATGAATGAATAAATGAATGAATGAATGATTAATATGTATCGCACTTGAAGGTGCACACGAGTACAGCACAGTGGTGTTTATTTCAAGTCTTTCAAGTGGTAAGAAGTGGTCCTTGGAGTAGCCGTGATTAAACATGAAGAAATAGACCGGAATGGAAGAATGATTTTTTGAGGACAAATAAAGAACAAACGCAATCGCTTCAAACAAGAAAGCACCAATCCGCATTATATTCGCATATACAATAAAAAATGGTTTTAGTACTTTTTAACAATTATTATCTCACTATTAACACATTATTAACTCAATGGACAGGTACTTATCTCATGAACAAATGTTTCGCTTGATATATACATAACATGCATGTAAATATTGAGTATTTATGCATGTAAATAGTGGGATGTGGTAGCCCAGTGGTGATGTTGTTAGCCTCTGGACCGGAAGATCTCAGGTTCAAACCCCCCCCCAGCACCAAGCTGCCACTAGTGGGCCCTTGAGCAAAGCCCTTAACCCTCAATTGCTCCATTTTCAGTCGCTCTGGATAAGGGCGTCTGCCAAATAATGTAAATGTATTGGAATGTGATTGGGATATCCCAAAAATCCTTTTTTTTTTTTTTTAGTAAATAGAGCCCAAAACAAGAGGCTTCATTGCAGTCAAAGCACCCAGCAGTTAACAGCTAGAGGGCAGCACTTACCGCTAAACAGATGGCAAGAGAGCCAGAGGACGGACAGCGCTGGGACGATCGGGCCACATTAAGTGACAATTACACGCACGGCTAACTCCATCACGAGCATCTGACGGGGAAAGAAAAAAAAAAACTTAAACAGATGGGGACGGGATTCGTGCTGCGCTTTCAGAAAAACCGACAGGACAAAATGCATTCCCTTTCACTAAGCTTAGCTGAGTAGAACATAATCCTCCGAACCACGGCTGATTTAGCACACGGATGAACCTCTGAGCCACTACATTTGCTTTAAAGCGAGCGCGGAGAGACGCTCCTGAGAGGCCGCCACGTCAAGAAAATGGTGTATACATCAAGAAAAGGAAATCCCACTCCTCCCCGGCTGGAGAGGTTTCTGTGCAGCTGAGAGATGTCCGAGATCTCCGCGGAGAGAGAACGAAGCGTAGGAACCTTGATGAATAAATGAAGAGGGATGTGGAAAGTAAAAGAAGTCGATGAAGTATCTTGCTCTCCACGGCATGGCAGAAGTATGGGAGCGAATAAATAAACTGCCTTTCGGAGCACTCTGTGGAATAGGGAGGCGTTTTGAAATGCAGGATCCGTTCGAGGACGTCGAGGCGCCTCGTCCTACATATGCTTAACTATAAAGCATTGTCTTTTCAAAGGACAGGGAAGATCTGGGTTAGGTTTCTGATCAGATGGTCTTGCCTTCAAAACACCAAGCGGCCCATGAACCAGGCTGTAAAGCTGTACGTTAGATAACTAAGTTCAACTGAATAAGGCCCCTAAGTAAGGCCCTTAAACCTGCTCAGTATACTCAGCTGTATACTGTATGTTATATAAATCTAAGTTTGATAAATTGTAAAAGTTACTGTAAATTACAGTGAATAAGGACCTGCTGGGCCCCTGAGAAAGGCCCTTAGTCCTCAACTGCTGAGCTGTATATTGTATGTTATATAACTGTAAGTTAAACTTAATAAGGACTTGATGGGCCCCTGACTAAGGCCCTTAACCCTCATCTGATGAATTGTAAAAGTTCTGTAAATTACACTGATAAGGACCTGCTGGGCCCCTGAGGAAGGCCCTTAGTCGTCAAATGCTCAGCTGTATATTGTATGTTATATAACTATAAGTCAAACTGAATAAGGACCTGCTGGGCCCCTGACTAAGGCCCTTAACCCTCAACTGATGAATTGTAAAAGTTACTGTAAATTACACTGACTAAGGACCTGCTGGGCCCCTGAGAAAGGCCCTTAGTCGTCAACTGCTGAGCTGTATATTGTATGTTATATAACTGTAAGTTAAACTTAATAAGGACTTGATGGGCCCCTGACTAAGGCCCTTATCCCTCATCTGATAAATTGTAAAAGTTCTGTAAATTACACTGATTAAAGACCTGCTGGGCCCCTGAGGAAGGCCCTTAGTCGTCAAATGCTCAGCTGTATATTGTATGTTATATAACTATAAGTCAAACTGAATAAGGACCTGCTGGGCCCCTGACTAAGGCTCTTAACCCTCAACTGATGAATTGTAAAAGTTACTGTAAATGACACTGACTAAGGGCCTACTGGGCCCCTGAGAAAGGTCCTTAGTCGTCAAATGCTCAGCTGTATATTGTATGTTATATAACTATAAGTCTAACTGAATAAGTACCTGCTGGACCCCTGAGGCACGGGGAGAACATGCAAACTCCACACACACATGGCCGAGACGGGAATCGAACCCGGACCCTGGCAGTTTGAGGCGAACGTGCTAACCACTAAGCCACCGTGCACCTCAGCGGTATAGTGTATGTTATATAACTGTAAGTTAAACTGAATAAGGACAAGATGTAATGTTTTTGTGTTAAAAAATAAAATAACATTTCATCTTGTCCTGCTGTGTTTGTGCTGTGGCCTGACACCAATGTTTTTTCAGGTCCCTGTGGAATTTTGAATACAGCAGCAGCTGGGCCGCCGTGTCAAGGCTTCCGTCACGTCCTCCTTCCTTCATGAGGCCGAGAGTTTTGTGATATTATCGGATTCTGGATCCAGTCAAGAGTGATGGCTGTGAGAGGAAAAGTCCACCTAGTGTATTGGATTGACGGTCGGCATCTCCTGATTATACGCGGTTCTTCCTGGATATAAATATCACTCGTGACAGTGTGTGATGCCGTGACTGATTGTCTGCTCTTGGCCTGAATTGCTGTTGCGTTCTACACGCTGGGTGAGACTGTTGCCAAGGATACAATGCATTCCTCGCTATAGTTGACATTGTCTGTTCTGGTCCTGATCGGATCGGTGCATTTTCCAAATTTGTGGTATACCTCAACGTTATGTGACATTTACCTAACCCTGGGGAAGTTATTGAGATTGAGGAAGCCGTTGACGCTTCTCCTAATGGGGCACGGTGGCTTACTGTTTAGCAGGATCACCTCACACCATCAGGGTCGGGGGTTCGATTCCCGTCTCCGCCATGTGTGTGTGTGTGTGTGTGTGTGGGGGCCCAGCATTTCCTTAGTCAGTGTAATTTACAGTTATCTAACTTTTATAATGTACCCGTTGACGGATTAAGGGCCGTGATCTGAGACACAACAGTATTCAGTTCGA
>JACRUU010000022.1:11808230-11845730 GCA_030449085.1 Kryptopterus vitreolus
TGATACTTTTTTTGAAAGGATTTTAAAGGAGTTTATATACACATATGTGAATGAAGGAAGGATGCCGTGAATAAATGGGTGTTGCATCGAAGGTTTTACTTTGACCTCTCTTGTATTTTTTATTTTTTATTTTAATAATAAATAATCCAACATTGACACAACTTTTTGACAGCCCCTTAACACACACACACACACACACACACACACACACACACACACACACACACACACACACACATATATATATATATATATATATATATATATATATTCATTCATTCATTCATTCATTCATTCACCGCTTTATCCGATCTTCCCTCGGGTCACGGAGAGCCTGTGCCTTTCTCAGGCACCTATGGGCATTAAGGATTAGGATACACCCTGGATGGAATGCCAACCCATCGCAGGGCACACACACACACACTCACATTCACACACTAGGGACAATTTTCCAAGGTGCCAGTCAACCTACCATGCATGTTTTTGGACCAGGGGGAAACCGGAGAAACCCTGAGAAAAACCCCCTGACTCCACACACACACATGGCCGAGGCGATAATCAAACCCGGATTAGAGGACAGCAGGTCAGCATTTGTAGATATAAAACTCATATATATATATATATATATATATATATATATATATATATATATATATATATATATATATATATATATATATTTATTTATATTTTTTTTTTTTTTTGCACAAGATTGTTTAGTCTCCACCTCATACTTTAAGCACATCTTTTCATATTATTATTATTATTATTATTATTATTATTATTCATTCATTCATTCATCTTCTACCGCTATATATCCGATCTTTCCCTCGGGTCACGGGGAGTCTGTGCCTATCTCAGGCGTCTATGGGCATTAAGGCAGGATACACCCTGGACGGAATGCCAACCCATCGCAGGGCACACACACACATTCACACACACATTCATACACTAGGGACAATTTTCCAAGGTGCCAATCAACCTACCGTGCATGTTTTTGGACCAGGAGGAAACCGGAGAACCCGGAGAAAAAAACCCCCTGAGGCACGGGGAGAACATGCAAACTCCACACACACACACATGGCCGAGACGGGAATCGAACCCGGATCCCTGGCGGTGTGAGGCGAACGTGCTAACCACTAAGCCACCGTGCCCCCTGTTATTATTATTATTATTATTATTATTATTATTATTAATAATACTAATAATAATAATAATAATTCATTTGAGAACATAGCATAAACAATAATGATGGAGTTACCACAGTGTCACTACATATATGATTTGTAGTGCAGTTGTGCATCTGTTTTGCATATGATCTTATATATCTTTATTGCTATGACTAAGACGTGAAAGAAAATCGTTACAGTTCAGCCAACACTGAAACCACAACCGAAATATAGAAACAGCGAGCGTTACTGCACATTTCAAAAGATGCGCTAGCTCTTACTTATCATCAGCTATCATCCACTAAAATGCGAGCACTCCTTCATCAACAGAAGCACCACAACAAAAAGTGTTCCTGTATGCTTTTCAGTTGCAGAAGTATAACGTTTAATACCACCCATTTTCTGTAAGTGGTGTTAACTCTATTATAATATGTAGTTTTGCTCGTGTCTGGGAGCAACTTATCTATATGAGATGGATATAATGATTGCTTTTTTTTTCTCGCTGAAAGTGGAAAAGCAAATGTGCCAGTGACTGATGATTCTATCACACATCTCCCGAGAGGTATTCGTTCTCCTAATACGCGATACGCGGATGCGTAACGGAAAACCGTTTTGCGAAATGAAATTAGAAAAGGTGTCGGAGAAAAGCAACGTGCAGGAGACAGAGTAGGAGCGCGTCAGGGCTGAAACTGTCAATTCACTGTGTGGAACAAAAGAAGCGTCAAGATCAAGCAAAGGTCTGGTTAGAGATTGAACATTTCTTGCTCTCAGCCGCCTGCAGAAGTGAAATACGGTGCACACAGGCATATAGATGAGTGTACTAGAGGGGAGAAATATGAGCCTGTTTGCCATGGGTCAGTAAGTCACCGAGTAAAAGAGCCTCTTCTGTGCAAGTGTGTGTATGTGTGTGTGTGTGTGTGTGTGCAAGTGAACCAGTCTATCTAAAGAGTCGCCTGAGAAACCAACCAGCTGCTGGCAGTTATTTAGAATGGCTCAGGAGTTCTTGGAATGAAGGTTGTATGTTCTCTTTATGTAGTCTCTCACAGTACTTACAAGTGGATTACCATGTAATACATAAATAATGCCTCACCAGAAAGGGAGGATTTCATTTCACATGAGCCTAGAACTTCAACAGGAAAAAAACAGCACATTCTCAAGACAATTATTTATGTTAATACACCAGAGTTTTATTTTTTTAATGCGATGAAAACGTTTAATAAAGCCATCCATGTCAAATTCGTATCACATTCTATTAACAAATCCCTTTTGTCTTCCAAAAGAAACAAACTAAAGTGAAGTAAACTGAAGAATAGCTTTTTTTTTTGTCCTGTTACTGAACTGAACAGATGATCATCATACATTGTTAACAAACAAACAAATGCATGGTCATTTTTGTGTATTTTCTACTGGTTGTATATCATTAAATATTTCTGCATCATCCGTAATTATGTCTGCCATTGCACTACTGCAATTTAAATACATACCACCCATATTTATTCTATATCATCTCTATAAAATGTATCATTTATTCTGCATATTAGTTTAAATACCCTTATCTGATATTTTTTGTAAATAGGATTGATATATTCAGAATCCAGGATTGTTATCCCTTTTTCTGTATATATATATATATATATATATATATATATATATATATATATATATATATATATATATATATATATTTTTTTTTTTTTCCTTTTGCATAAAATGTTGTCCTGTCTTGTAATGTGTATTTATGTCGTTTTTCGCTTGTTTATGGTGCAATGGTTATAACTGGAAAGAACATAGTTATTCGAAGATAATGGTGGTAGACGAGGTAAAAGTTGAAAAAAAAAAAAGATGTACAAGATTACACAGGGTATATATATATATATATAGATTGTCATTGGTTATATTTTTGGACGCTTCCATGGAGAGGCTTGACTTTCTTTCTCCCGAATCTTGAATGTAGTTTGTAGCTTGGCATGTTAACTTAATTATTGAACCTTTGCCTTTATTTGACTTCCTCCTCAAGATCGCCAACTCAAACCCAAGCTCAGTTTGGTGACGTCACAAAATAATGCAGCATCATCATTATAGAAATAGTACAAGCTATTTTAATTTAATGCTGTGTAAATATTTTTGTATTTGGAGAACCAGTGTAATAATAAGGTAATAACGATTAACAAAAAAAAAATTAATAAAAAGACAAGAGAAATTTAACAGAACAAAAAAAAAACAAAAAGGAAAAAATAACAGGTTAATTAAAAACAGGAAATATATTTTTATTTTACGAATATATATATATATATATATATATATATATATATATATATATATATTTCGAATGAAAATCGTATTTAATCAAATACACTAAAATAAACAGTAGGAGAAATTAAACACGTTTCCTTTTTGTATCCCTTTGCCATTTCTCCGGCATTTCTCCGGTTCTGTCTCAAATCGAGTTCGACAACCCTAAATAGTGCGCCTTGATACGAACAGTCACCTCGGCGCCCCGGTTTAGTCAGACACGCTCTCGTTTGCGGATTGGGAGGTTTCCTCCATGCCTAAACACATGGGTAGAAACCCTGAGGAAACACCTGACACGCCCTCGTGACACAAACACCACCCTGCGGATTAGGCCCCGCCCTCTCCGACACGCCATTGGTGCGTTTATGGCGTTGCGTTGATGTGATTGGTTGCCGCGGATGTCAGTCCTGTTTTATCGCTCTGTAATTCATTGTCCAGTGGAGCGGCCAGGGCTCATGTTGCGGTGTGGGAGGAAGCGAGTCATTTAAATGTCTCAAATAGCGAAAAAGAGACGGAAGGACGCGGTATTTGAAGACCTTTTTTCCGGGGGAATAATTATTTATTTGGGTTCAAATTTGACCCGTCGTTTTGCATCGGTGCCTTTGTTTATAGGCCTGACTGCTTTGTGGAAGTAAAGAAAAACAGACTATACGTGACATTTTAGAATTGCTTCCTTTTTTTATTGAACATCATGGTTTGTTCATAAACATGCCGCTTTAATTGACCGCAGACTCATGGTAATAAAGAGGAATTCTGGAAAAGAAAACAGGAATAACTCGTTAAAAAG
The DNA here is from genome assembly GCA_030449085.1 of Kryptopterus vitreolus. Lineage (NCBI taxonomy): Eukaryota > Metazoa > Chordata > Actinopteri > Siluriformes > Siluridae > Kryptopterus > Kryptopterus vitreolus. The sequence continues at coordinate 11,812,479 of JACRUU010000022.1, forward strand.
AAGAAGGTAATAGAGGAGGAGGAGAAGAAGAAATAGTGTTATTCCTTTTTCCTATTCGAGCAAATGGCAAGATGGCAACAACAACAAAAGCATTGACCAATGAAGAGACGGACACAACCAGCTGCGCTACACTGTCCACAATGGCAGCATCTTTAGCTTTAAACACCCGGGTTTACTCTTTGGAGGACTTCGATACAGTGGCCACGGTCGGTGAGTTGCTCCTGGTTATCAGGTTCCATACGCCGGGAAACTTTTGTCGTGCCGGGTCACTTCTACTGGACCGCAGTACTCCAGCGACATCCAGCTCTCCACGCTGATTGGTCAGCGGCCCGGACTGTAGTTCCGGCTGTAATTCAAATCGAGTATTAATGCGCATTCTCGTTAGCGTTTTTTTTTTGTCAGCTAGTAATTGCTGTGCGCATGCGCCACGTCAACTAGCTCCTGGATGATTGATTAATGGATTGGTTGGGTTATCTGATTGGTTGTATAGGATGATGAATTCAATGACTGGATGGATAGATGGCTTGATGGATGGATGGATGGAGTGTTTGGATGGATGTCGGATTGATTAGGTTGATGGATGTATTGAATGCTTTATTAACGGATGGATGGATGGACTGATAATGAATGGCGCCACACAGATGAGGATGGCCTTCCCTTTTGACTATGGTTCCTCTCAAGGTTTCCTCACCTAACAATCCCAGGGAGTTTTTTTTTCTTGCCACAGGCATCATTGTCTCATTTATTGTGGATCTATCTATCTATCTATCTATCTGTCTGTCTGTCTGTCTGTCGATCTATCTATCAACCAATTAATCAATTACATTACATTACTGCCAGGAATTCTCATATATATATATATATATATATATCTATATATATATATATATATATATATATATATATATATATATATAAATATATATATATATATATATATATATACCCTAACCCCAGTAAAGTCTGAACCCCCTTTTGTACTTCATTACTGCCGATTCTAAAGCTAAGTTTATTTATATACCACTTTTAACAATACAGATACATATATAAATACAGATTGTGTCAAAGCAGCTGCCTAATATTACATAGGAAGGTAATATATCAGTAATACACATAAAAAGTTTTGTTAAATTTGTGTTCAATATCGCTTGGAATTAAGGGTCTGCAACTGAGCAAGCCATAGGCGACAACGGCAAGGAACCAAACCTCCATCGGTGACACAAATCAGGAGAAAAAAAAACCTTGGGAGAAACCAGGCTCAGTCAGGGGGTCAGTTCTCCTCTGACCAACAAACAAGTCATTTGGATCTGTTGAGGTCGTCTATAGGTGCTGACCTGGATAAGGACTGGATCAGAGAACTGCAGTGACCATTTCATCAGGATACAGGCAGGATCTGAGCTGAGCTCGAATCTCTGATCTTATGATGAAAGCCATAGCTATTGAGGATATTTATGAAAAATGTATCATCATTAGACATCAGTGTTATTCGATGCTTAAATTGGGGTTAGAATTTGAGGTTTCTAGGTAACTATTCCAGGTTAAAATGAATACACCGTTGTTTCTGGAGCTATAATTATACAATTAGGTCAAAGTGCTTTGTAACAGTCATAGTGGCTTGCAAAGTGTTTACTTTTACGATATCAAAAAGGTCTGGATTGTTATGACCCAGTTATTACAGGTCATGGAATTTGAAAAAGTCTATTTTAAAAGGAATATGTTAGGATGTAAGGAGGCACGGTGGCTTAGGGGTTAGCAAGTTCGCCTCAAACCGCCAGGGTCCGGGTTCGATTCCTGTCTCGCCCACGTGTGTGTGGAGTTTGCATGTGCTTCCCGTGCCTCAGGTTTTTTTTTCCGGGTTCTCCGGTTTCCTCGCGGTCCAAAAACATGCACGGTAGGTTGATTGGCACCTTGGAAAATTGTCCCTAGTGTGTGAATGTGTGTATGAATGTGAGTGTATCTGTGTGTGTGTCCTGCGATGGGTTGGCATTCCATCCAGGGTGTATCCTGCCTTAATGCCCATAGACGCCTGAGATAGACACAGACTCCCCGTGACACGAGGGATGATCGGATATAGCGGTAGAAGATGAATGAATGAATATTAGGATGTTTGTTTGTCTCATTACATTTTAATTTCCATTTTAATTCTTCAATTTATACCCTAAAGCACCATTTTAATCGCAAATGCAAAGCCAGGGTGTTAAAAGTAGATAAAAGGAGAAACGACATTGCAATCACTGTCTGTATCTGTTTCTTGTTGTGCTCATCGCTCTCAGCTGAACAGCAGTCTCTTTTTCCGTTCAGTCTAGGTCATGGAAATTCAGCTTTTTAGTCAATGAAAGTGCGGGAAAAGACAGGGAATTTGTCAATTTGGCTTAGAGTATGGAACCGTGTATGACCTTCTGCACCAATATGTTTGTTATCATTCTGTAAAGGAGTCTCCGTTGTCAGTCACACTATTTGCCATCATGGAATGTTTTCAGGGTGGAAAAATATATCATCTTAACGCGAAAAGAATAAAACCACTCACAGCTGTTGTAATGCAAGTTATAAAGGGAGAATAGTTTGCTTCATGACCTGTTTGCAAAGAATGTAAACCGGTAAAGGGTTACAAAGGGCGAAATAGTTTTAATACATTGTGTCTGAAACTTTGACCACATAAATGGAGGCACACCATTGTATTGGATTTGGTAGCATTACAAATTCCCTTTATCTGAGGAGAACCAAACGTCGTTCCCCTGTTCACAAAGCCATACTTGTTTTTTTAGGGGAAGATCTTGAAGGCCTGCTATAGAGATATGACCGTGACCTTCTTCTCAACCCCAAGATCCGCTTACTTCACCTACATCAGTATCTGACTTTACTAACATCCTTATAGCTGAATGTGTGAATGAATCTAGTGGAAAATCTTCTCTAAAGAGTGGAAGTTATAATAGCAAATGTGGAATTCAGAAGTCGAACACACACATATATCTTATGCCCACAAATCTTGCGCACACGTATTTTATTTGTGCGTAAACAACACTTCGGTATAAAAGGCTTGACAGGGCGTGCCATTAAACGTTAAGTAATCGACTTCAGGGTGGGGAACGGTAACCTCGTTTCCTGGGCGAATTAATCACACACACCTTTCTTTGTTCTTGTCCTTCTTGCTCTTCTCCCTCCTCCAGTCTTCAATGTGTATATATATATGATATGATTATTAATGTGGGAATTTTTGAAATCCTTTTCACAATTCTGAAGCCTTTCCTCATTCATCTGATTCCACTACGCCAGGCCCCGATTGTGCCTAAAATCATACTTGAGTATAGGTTTGTGTGTTTATTTATTTCTGTACCAGATTTCTAGATTGCTGCTCCGATTGACTGCAGTATCAGAGATTCGGATTTGTGATGCAGGTCAACATGGGAGTAAAGTTTGGCAAACGTGTAATCGCTAAACAGTTTACAGTTTGAAAGCTGACAGACAGGATTTTTGTCTTACATGCCTGCGATTTTTTTGTTAACCTTCTACACTGAAAAAAAAAGGTTTGTCGTATAAACTTGCAATAAAAACGTACTTGTATGTATAATGTATAAAAACGCAGAATTGGCAGTTAACAATTTAATTGTATGATGAAAAAGTTAGCTAAACTTTTTTTTTTGGACAAATCTTTATATATTTGTCAATATTATGTATTTTTTTAAATATATTTTGTTATATGCAAATGCCAGGATCTATTATTTTGAGATTTTCAGATACCTGTAAAGGAAACATAAAAAAAAAAAATAATAATTTACCGCTTCTGAAAAAAAATTAAAGTAAAAGGACCACAGGGTTTGATTTTAAGTAAAATTGCCCCATCAAACACTTGTTAAGTACAGATAGTACAACACAGTAGTGGAAATAGCATTTCCTTTATTTTAGCTACTATCATCCTTTATGTACTGTGAACAACAGAGGTTTAACAATGGTAAAATATGTGTTTTTTTTTCTTTATTTTTTTATTTTTTTGCATGTTTTCTTTTTCCCATTTAAGAACTTGTGTAAGCAATGCCGTGTGTGCTGATTATAATTGTTGGCTTTAAAAGTGATACGTTTTGAGAGCCACTTGTTTGTGAATTAGCATCCTACTGAGATGCATTATTTTAGATCTTTACTGGTGTGTGTGTGCGTGTGTGTGTGTGTGTGTGTGTGTGTGTGTGTTTTTGTAAAGAGCAGTTAGAGTAACTGTATGTCCGGACTATGACATTTCCTCCTACTGTTTAGACTTCCTACCCCTAATCACACCTCTGCCACCTGTTAATTATGTTCATTTCCTTCTCCTATTCAACAACAAGCGTTAGAAAATGTTTTCTTTTCGTCCCACTGACACTCATTCCAATCATTTAATCTGATGAAGCAAATCAATTTCACCTGATGACGTTGGACTGACCAGAGATTGATGTTAACTTAAAGGTCTGAGCTCACAATATTAAGAAGGCAATGATTATACTGGTGTCACCCCATCCCATTTTATAAAACCCAGCTTTAAAGGTAAAAATTTAAATCATTCATTCATCTTCTACCACTTTATATCCGATCTTCCCTCGGGTCATGGGGAGTCTGTGCCTATCTCAGGCGTCTATGGGCATTAAGGCAGGATACACCCTGGATGGAATGCCAACCCATCGCAGGACACACACACATTCACATTCATACATTAGGGACAATTTTTTCCAAGGTGCCAATCAACCTACCGTGCATGTTTTTGGACCGGGGGAAACCGGAGAACCCGTAGAAAAAAAACCCTGAGGCACGGGGAGAACATGCAAACTCCACACACACATGGCCGAGACGGGAATCGAACCCGGACCCTGTCGGTGTGAGGCGACCGTGCTAACCACTAAGTCACGTGTCCCCTTGAATTTAAATCAAATACTTTAGAATTAGATTTTATACTTTTCTTTATTTTATTTCTTATTATTCTCTATTGTTTCGTTTTTTTTTCCTTTACATACTTTTACTGTCATTAGACTGCATGTTGTACACAGTTTGAATATGTATATGATATCAAATTTGAATAAATCATTCATTTCATTCATTATTGGTGAGTACCTGTGCGTTTGACTTTGTTTTTATTCAGTTAAATAATTACAGTATTTACAGAGCATGCCAAAGAAAATGCGCTCTCATGAATGACAGTACATATAGGGGTAAAACAAATTTTTACATTATAGCACTGTGGGAGACCCAACAGTACAGGACTTTTTTTAAGAGCATATTTTTTGGGGCATATTTCGGGTTTAAACTCTAGGCATTAAGGACACTTATTTATTTATTATTTTTGGACCCGTTATTTATGTTTCTTTAAAATAAATAAATACATAAAAACCCCAAGCTACCAATCGAGGTCTATGTTTATTCACGTGCACTTTTCTCGTCGGCAATAATTACCTCAGGTTTTTGTTGTCCATCCCGGACGCGTATGGCGCGTGAATAACCCACACATTAAGGGTCCGACTACAAAACAGCAGTGTGACGGAAATCTCTGGAGCTACAACCTAAAACGACAGACAACGAGGCATACATCTGGCCAGAGGCATGACTACTATTTTTTTTTTATAATGTTGTATAGAAACACATGATGAAACTGCAAGCAAAGCATACAAAGCAGTAACCTGGTGACAAACATGACAGCACACTTATTTTTAGAGACATTGTGTTGTGTGTCTGTGTGTGTTTGATAGAGGTTGCGGTATTCCTTGTAGCCTTTTTTGGACATTGGTGCATGAATATGAAAGGACAGCTCCTCCTTTAGGGCCTAAGCAATGAGAACTAGGTCATGTCAGGGGACACACATGCACACTAATATATATATATATATATATATATATATATATATATATATATATATATAATATATATATATATATATATATACACACACACACTGACCTGCTGTCCTCTTTTGCCAGTTGTTGCTAAGTTGTTGGATGAATCATAATTTCATATTCACTTTTTATACTGAATATCATTTTAATACACTTCTCCTCTGATTATGTAACTATAAGTTGAAGGGCCAGTTGTAACAAACATGTGTTTGATTCACTTTCCCATGTATTTGCTTTCTTGGAAGTGCCTTCCATCTGCATCAATATTTCTCTTCTTCCTGGACATTTTGGGATAGAAAAGTCCTCGCTAAACGCCGTTGGTGGGATGGTGTTACTTTGCGGGTAACATAGTCAAATGCATTGTGGGAGGTGTAGTTTATTGTCGATGCACGCTTAAAGTAGCGTAACCTTTAAAGACAGTCGTACTCCTTTTAAACTCTTTGGCTCACGGGACACTAAAAGCTTCTAAAAACGCCTCTTGAATTTCATTTATTCATTCATCTTCTACCGCTTTATCCGATCTTCCCTCGGGTCACGGGGAGCCAGTGCCTATCTCAGGCGTCTATGGGCATTAAGGCAGGATACACCCTGGATGGAATGCCAACCCATCACAGGACACACACACACACATTCACACACACATTCATACACTAGGGACAATTTTCCAAGGTGCCAATCAACCTACTGTGCATGTTTTTGGACCGGGAGGAAACCAGAGAACCCGGAAAAAAAAAACCCTGAGGCACGGGGAGAACATGCAAAACTCCACACACACATGGCGGAGACGGGAATCGAACCCTGACCCTGGAGGTGTGAGGCGAACGTGCTAACCACTAAGTCACCGTCCCCCCCCTTGAATTTTGTCTACAAAATAATTGGAGATTCGATTTACATTTACAGTATTTAGCAGACGCCCTTATCCAGGTCGACGTACAAGTAGTGATTTATATTGCATGTCTACCAGCTCTACTTTCATGGCATCGATTTCAAGTGCACTAGGATAATAATAATAATAATAATAATAATAATAATTCATTACATTTATATAGCGCTTTTCTGGACACTCAAAGCGCTTTACATTGTGAAAGGAGGATCTCCTCATACACCACCACCACTTACAAGAGAAATGGGAAAGCGAATACATGTTTGTGCTTCAAGGAGGAAAACCGGGATGTGTTTTGTGTTATGAGGCGACGTCGCTCATCAAACACTATATACTGTCTTATAGTTACAACAGGTCCTTCAACCATAATGCTAATGTGGATATTCACCTTCTCGAAGGTTCAACAAGAAGCCGAGCTGAATTCATAGACTGAGTAGGCAGGTTTAATCCAAATAGATGCAATATTTTTCATTTCATGGTTTTCCATTTGTTTAGGACGGGCCCTGCAGTGTTAAATAATTTCCCCAGATAGGATGTGGGCTGACCGATTTGATCAGCACAGCGCAACACAAGTCAGTATACATTTGAATCTCAGGGTTCAAAGGGATCAAATTCCCATGACTGTGCGCTTCCGACAACCTCTCCTTCATACGCTGGGATTTTATTTTGCGCCGTTTTATAAATCGCACCCTATAAACGCATCCGCCAAGTCATTAAACGTTAATGAATGCATGTTGGGATTTCTTCTGCGGGGAGAAAAACCGTTGGACGTAAACCCAGCCTACTTGGGGGACGGAGACGGAGACCTCCATCTGAACCGCAGCTTGAATGACAAGCGTGCAGGATTAGGCCTAGTATAAAAAATCCAATTTGCTGACTCCGTGCTCAGACGCCACGGATTTACAGCCCGTGACGAATCAGTTGCGCTCTCATCTCCACGTTCTTATTACTCATCCGAACATCAGCGCGACTGAGAAAAGGGCTCGTTTTCATGAATCAGCTGTATCTTTGGCTCTCTCGCGCGTTTCGGCTTGACGTGAATCACGGCGCGGCTTTGGACGAGAAGGCGTGGTGGAAAATGCGACAGTTTTGCCATTTAGGGTAGGGGAAAGCTGAGGTAAATTTCTCCAGGATGTCAGGAAACACCGTGGTATCCCTACATAAATATGGAAACTGGGTGGTACTGTGATACATACACAAACACACAAGTGTTTAAACATGGATCAGTTGATGAAGACTACTGCTTAGGAGCTTCTTGTGTGTGTGTGTGGGGGGGGGGGGGTGGGGGGGGGGGTTTGACTAAGAAAAGAAGAACCCAGAAAGAATAGGGTGTTCACTGCACTGCTCATGGGCGAGTGTTGTTTTGAGAATGACCCATGTTTCTGGGAATCGAGCAGGCGAGCCAGGAAAGTATTCGCGGTTCAGACACATTTGAATACACTTTTTCTGAGACGGCTTGTTTCTGACAGTTTTGGTGTTTGTGCATCATTTGGTAAGTGGAAAATCATGTCAGCCCACCGGGATAAATTCACACGAAGGCCCCGCTGAAATAACGACCCGACTACGATCCAGCATAATGACCCTTTTATTTAATCGGAGACGCTCATGTTTTAGTATTCATGAAGTTATAAAAATGGGATTAAGCGTTTAAATCAAAGCGACGGCAAAAAAAAAGTCCATCTCCTGATATTTTAATGGAAAAATGAACACTTTTAATAGAATAGAATAGCCTTTATTTCTTCGCATATCCCAGTTGGTTTGGAAGCTGGGGTCAGAGTTTAAATCAAATCGGCGCAAAAAAAGATCTCCCTCTCCTGATAGTTTAGTTGAACAAATGAAGACTTTTTATTCAGTATTTAAATAATCTTAACATTTTACATGATATGACTATATATATATATATATATATATATATATATATATATATATATATATATATATATATATATATATATATTATATATATTATATTATATTATATTCAGTGTGTGTATGTGCACATATATGTGAATATATTATAGATAATGTATATGTATATATGTGTGTCTTCTGTCACGATACCAAAATTTTGACTTACAATATCTACATTAAATACCTCGATATAAATACCAAAAAGGAACTTTGGCTAGAAGGGTTGTAGTGGTTAAGGCACTGGGCTGTGGCCCTTGAGCAAGGCTCTTAACCGTAAACTGCTCAGTCTTCCCCATCCACCAGTCCTGTGCCTTCCTAGTGCCATTCCCAAGCCCAGATAAATGTGGACGGTCACGTTAGGAAGGGCATCTAATGTAAACGGGAGCAGCTGAAAAAGGCGATGATAATAAAATACCTTTTTGTTTTTATTTATGAATAAACAACTAGTGTTTATTCTCTCTCCTCTTAAATGAAGTAGAAGAAAAAACTAAATACTAGAAAAAATAAATGTTTTCATTCATTCATCTTCTACCGCTTTATCCGATCTTCCATCGGGTCACGGGGAGCCTGTGCCTATCTCAGGCATCTATGGGCATTAAGGCAGGATACACCCTGGATGGAATGCCAACCCATCGCAGGGCACACACACACATTCACACACACACATTCATACACTAGGGACAATTTTCCAAGGTGCCAATCAACCTACCGTGCATGTTTTTTTTTGGACCGGGGGGAAACCGGAGAACCCGGAGAAAAACCCCCTGAGGCACGGGGAGAACATGCAAACTCCACACACACATGACCGAGACGGGAATCGAACCCGGATCCTGGCGCTGTGAGGCGAACGTGCTAACCACTACGCCACCGTGCCCCTAATAAATGTTTTATTATTTATAAATATCTATAAATACGTACTGATAAAATGAAGAATCGTATCATTTTTAAAAGTATCGCAATACCTCTCACGCAGCACAAATACACAGAAATAAAACGCTCCCACAGATAGAAAGTAATGCTCATGATCCTGGCATTCTGCAGCATTCTAAAAAAAAAACAATCTTGTGAACCAAGTGGAGTAAACATGACAATCTGACACAGTATTTTTCCAATATACAAGATTGAGTTATCACACCACGCTAAAGCAGTTACTGTGTAATTTCACTCTACAGACTCGTGTTTCTTTTCTAGGAGTTTTCCATAACATTTAAGAGAGATGTTGATGTTGATATTCTCGATGCATTTGTTTGGTTTTACATTTAGAGATAATGCTAGCTAGCAAATTCACCTCGGCTAATAATTGCTTGGAAATTCCATCTGTCTTATTAGCAATGTTTAACAGCATATTACTTAGAGAGAGAGAGAGAGAGAGAGAGAGAGAGAGAGAGAGAGAGAGAGAGTATATTTTTAACAATCTGACACAGTGTTAATGATTTTCCAGAAGTGTTATCTGTAAGGGTTCAGTTAGCATGCAATTAGCAATTGAGTCTTTTCTTAGGAATTTTCCAAAACAATTGTGAATGATTTTTATATTCCATGTGCATTTGTTTGTTTCATTGCCATATCTTCCTTTTTTATGTTTATATAGTATTTTAGACTTGTTGCTAGCTAAAAAAAAAAAATCACCTCAGAAATCACTTGCATTAGCCTAACATTGATCTAGCATCAATCTTCTCACAGCTATTTACTTAAAGAAAGAACGACGACGTATTTTATAACATTCTGGGACAGCTTTAATGATTTTCAGTATCTAGAAGTGTTTGTGGATACTTTTTTTTTTTTACGTGCGTAAAAAGTATGTAAGACTTGAAAAGTTAGCAAGTTAGCAAAATCACCTCAGAAATGATCATCTAGACCAGGGGTGGGCAATTATATTTTCCAAAGGGCCACATGAGACACCTGAAGGTGTGTTCGTGGGCCGAACCAACAATGACGTTGAACGTAACTTATGTTCAATATGAATTTTTTCCTCTTGTACAGAGTGTTAAATATCATCATGTTCATTAGGCTACCCACTATCCTTAAGAATAAGGATATTCTATTTAAGGAAAAGAAACAACAAAAAAATGGCTGTATTTTTCCTTCATTTTTAACACTGAGCATACTCCAACAACGTCAGCGTTGCTGTGTGGTTATACGTTCTTCTCGTGCGGCAAAGAAGCCGAAGCAGTTCAGCGGGCCGGATAAAAAGGACCAAGGGGCCGGATGTGGCCCCCGGGCCGTAGTTTGCCCACCCCTGATCTAGACATTTCATTTGCCTAGCAAAATTCATTCTTTCATTCATTCATCTTCTACCGCTATATCATATCTTCCCTCGGGTCACGGGGAGTCTGTGCCTATCTCAGGCGTCTATGGGCATTAAGGCAGGATACACCCTGGATGGAATGCCAACCCATCGCAGGACACACACACACACACACATTCACACAGACGTTCATACACTAGGGAACGGTGCCAGTCAACCGACCGTGCATGTTTTTGGACTGGGGGGAAACCGGAGAACCCGGAGAAAAACCCCCTGAGGCACGGGGAGAATTGAGGCCGAGACGGGAATCGAACCCGGACCCTGGCGTGTGTGAGGCGAATGGGCTAACCACTAAGCCACCGTGCCCCCCTCCTAGCTAAATTCTTCAAAGCTAATTATTGATTTGGATAAATAATTGTTAAAGCAATTATATAGTTTTTCTTTTTTATTCCCTTCATCTGTCTTGTAAAAACGGTTGCTATATCCCAACTCCTAAAGAAGTTAAAAATAAGACTCATTATCAGATGTGATCAGCATGCACTTCTTTTATTCGGCCACCCGGTTAGAACATGACCACACATTTACTGCTTCTTATGACTCGAACACATACTTTCCCTTTACCGCTGCCCATTTAGGAATTTTTTTTCCGCTCTGTGTGAAACTATGCAAGTCAGAATTCCTGGTGCTAATCATGCAATTCCTTTCTGTATCTTCTCTTCACACTGAGCTTTCTCATGGTCACTGTGTCTGTCGAAACGATCTGTTGATAGTCTCCATGGCGAAACACATTGTGTATCTTGTTCGGCCTTTGTGTAAATAGTTAGGAATGTGCGTTTTTGTGTCAGACACCAATCCACGAGTCAGTCTGTGGAGGACAAGACCGTTTTTTGTCCCGGTGCGTAATTCAGCGTACGAAACCAGACAGCGCTTTCCTAGTTCACTGATTTGATCATTTTGAATGCAAAGCGAATTTATTTTAAGTGGAAACGTGTTTCAAGAGATTATCATCAAGAAGGAATGTTGACAGGAGTGATATAATATATATATATATATATATATATATATATATGTATATATATATTTTTTTTTCTTACTTTATATTTTTTCTAAAACCTCGATTTGTCACATCGTATAAAGCTAGATCTGAAGTGAAACTTGGAGTATAAGTATAAGGAAGTACTCTATAGTGCAAGCTTTTGAATATTGAAGGCTCAAAGAGTGCTTTCAAAATTCTTGGCACCCCACAGCTATGATTCGATCGACTTCCTGAAATATGTAACACGATTAAAAATGTTACTATGTTATCATTTCGAGGGTCATTACGATTCTCACTGTTGGCGGCGTCGGTTAGTTATTCTTGTATAACCAGTTACCAGAAAGTAACCTCATGGCAGAGGTCAAACATTTCCCACTTATTCCCTTCTACAAAAGCATAAAATTCACACATCCTATACATAGTTTGTACTCACATTGACTGCTGTTTGCAATTCAGCACATCTTTATGAGAAAATGAGGACAGATTTGACATTTTATTTGACATTAATACATTTTAAAGAATTGTCTTTATCTATCTAAATCTATTCTTCATGCTATTGTTTGTATTATGATTTGTTATAAAACAGTCATAATTTAGCATTCAAATTAGCAGGGCTGTCGATCGATTAAAAGATTTAATCGTGATTAATCGCACGGCTGCCATGAGTTAACTCGTAATTAATCGCACATTAATCACACATTAATCACACACTTTCAATGTACCATAAATTAAAACTTTATGGTACTAATGTTTCTAATACTCTAACTAACTGTAACATATGTTATAATTATATACATTTATCTTTATATCTCTTCTTTTAATAAAATTATTGATTATTTAATATGTATTTTACTCTGGAAATTATTCTTTTAATATTAATTCCTTGTTAATTTAAAATGGTTGTTTCATTTGTAAAATATGGGACGTGGCTCCTTTAAGAATTCTGTTCCGTAGGATATACGGAAGCGCATTGCATTCACAAAAGAAACATGCGCTTTATTGCGTAATACGGATTTGGGAATGGGATGCGCCTGCGCGTACGGTTCCATACGGTAATATATACGCTAATATAGTGAGGCGATCATACCTGTTGTGAATGCTCAGCTAGTAGGCGTAATTCGGAGAAATTTAGGAAGCGTGATTGGATTCAGTGAAGTTTATTTATTCGTTTGTTCTGTTTTGTTCTTTGTTGTTCGGGTTTCGTTCATTCACTAACACAACGTATTGTGAAGGAGCAGATCACTCACATAGTAATGCATTAATCACTCGTGTATATATATATATATATATATATATATATATATATATATATATAATATATATATCTATATAGATATATATATATATATATCCATATCCCTAACCATAATTATACATGATTTATACACATTTAAATAACATAGGGAACATTTTGATGTCAAGTTTCAACTTTTCATACACCAGTGAAGACATTTTATATTGCTCAGTCACACAGCAGACTCTCTCCTTTAGTTATGTCCTTGCTGCCAGAAGGCACAACTCAGCAATATGCTCTTGCTCATGCTTAGGCGTTTTCCACTTGTTCTTTCATGCAAGTCCTCCTCTCTCATACACACTTGTTTTGTCCCTGCATAAGCATGTACACAAAGAGGAATGACCCGTTTTATGTGAAGTGACAGCATTCCATTTCAGTTATGCCTAGATATGTCATTCTCTTTGTGCTCTTTTAAGATAAGCAATAACATAAGATTGCTTCCCATAGGCTCACGTGATCAGGTCAGACAGATAATCTCAGCTCAAGATGTTGACCTCAGATTGGGATGGAATTCCTATTGAATTATTCCTATGGTTACATTTCATGTGAGGTGATGTGGGATGTGTGTAAATTATATTGTAGTGCAAGGCTGTAAGTTTACTCATTTCTTTACACATAGAGCGTAGCCGTTTCCTGGTAACGTTAAAACCCCTTATTTGGAAAGAAAATAGAGAAGGAATTATATTATAGTCTGTAAATGAAAGCAAAACTAACTAACTTGTTCTACATTATTTAATGTAACTATAAATGAGTCATCGATGAAATTGCTGAATAGAAATGAACAAAAAATCTATAAAAAAAAACTGGGTGTGGTGTTTTTGGGAAAAACAATAATTTCCTGTATAAGGTTGCATCACAACACCACGTTGTTGAATATATAATTGTAGCTTGGAAATAATTTATTGTTGTAATTGTCAGTCATTGTGTAATGTAACATTATATATAAAACAAATTTCAAACAGTAATGAACATTGAAATAACTGAAAAATTATACGTAGGATTATTATATGTTCACTTTTAGGAGCTTTTACATCATGTTAGAGAAGTGAGAAGCGCTTTTCTTTTGTTTTTTTTAAATCTTGACCTATCGCAAAGAACGCCGTGATCGGCGTGATGACACTAATATTAAAAGAATCATTTCCTGGAGTAAAATACATTTTAAATAATCAATAATTTCATAATAAGTGATTTTGAGTGAAAGGTGTATAATTAAAACATCTGTTACAATTAGTAGTATTAGAGTATTAGAAACATGAAAAGTATTAAATTGTGGTGCAAAAACGTGCGATTGCATGATTAATGTGCGATTTAAATATTTTAATCTACTGACAGCCCTAATTTTGTTATATTACTTGATCTTGATCGAATAACCAGAACAACTGATGAATGTTAATTTAGTTTGTATGTATTAAGTGTTTATGGCAAAAAAGGACTGCCTCATAATAAGTTGCATACATATATATATATATATATGCATATATATATATATATATATATATATATATATATTTATATCTATATATATATATTATATATATATATATATATATATATATATATTCCTAATATATATAAAATTATATCTATCTATATATATCTATATGGGGGGGCACGGTGGCGTAGTGGTTAGCACGTTCGCCTCACACCGCCAGGATCCGGGTTCGATTCCCGTCTCGGTCATGTGTGTGTGGAGTTTGCATGTTCTCCCCGTGTCCTCAGGGGGTTTTTTCTCCGGGTTCTCCGGTTTTCCCCCGGTCCAAAAACATGCATGGTAGGTTGATTGATTGGCACCTTACCCTTGGAAAATTGTCCCTAGTGTATGAATGTGTGTGTGAATGTGTGTGTGTGTGCCCTGCGATGGGTTGGCATTCCATCCAGGGTGTATCCTGCCTTAATGCCCATAGATGCCTGAGATAGGCACAGGCTCCCCGTGACCCGAGGGAAGATCGGATAAAGCGGTAGAAAATGAACGAATGAATATATATATATACCATCACGGGAGGGGGTGATGAATTAATCAAAGAAACATTGTTTTTTATTTAATTAAATTTTTTTGTAAGCTAATGTAAGGTATATATCGAATATAATCAAATTATTTTATATCTCGCCCAGGCCTACTAGCGATGTCCCTGCATGTGTAGTTTATGTTTTCGGGCTTGGCTGAAAAATACTTATAGTGATAATTATGGTGACAGAATGGCTTTGATGTCAATCCCGTAGGCTTTCGGGATTCATGGTGCACATGGAGCGAACATTAATGCTTACTGTAATAACTGTAGCTTCTGAGCTCCATAATCCCTCATTATAATCGGCTATGAATAGAAATGCATTAGTTCCTTTTGAGCCTTAGTTAAAGATTAACTAATGTATATTTACAGGAAATGAGGACTGGGTGTGGAACTCCCTCCCTTGAGCTTTTGTTTGGTGTGTTATATTTTTAGGAGGTTCTGGTTCGACCTCTGTGTTGCCCTTGATCATGTGTGTAGCGTTTACATCTATTACTCAACAAGGCCCCTCCCGAGTGCCCCTGTGAGAGAGGCGCCTTCAGCTCAGCGCAGTCTCCGTCTGCTTACACTTCGTTTCTCAAACATACAATCCCTCGCTTTTGCGCACGCACTCTTATATACACGGCGCCTCGCTTGTGCAGGATAGGTAGTAGTACAGCTTGTAATATTCATTCCTCTAATAAGAGCATGTGCTGTAACGAACAGAGTGTAGTTCTGTTCATTTGAGTAACAAAAATAGTCTTCCAATAACTAAAAATACCAATAAAATATTCAAAGGTATTCAAAAAATATTCAAAAATACATTTACATGTGGGGTTTAAACCTGAGATCTTCTGGTCCAGTGGCCAACACCTTAACCGCTAATCCACTAACCACTAATCCGTGTGAACGTAGCGTGATGCGAATGCAGGGACGCTGTTTTTTGCTTGTGTGCTGAGGGAACTCCGTTGACCACTCACATAGCCGATGACGTCATGAGCGTTTATACTTCTGCGTCACTCTGTAATGCCTATTCCCAAACACTAGTTGGCGGTGGGGCGCTGTTTGAGATTCTTCGTCGGTGTTTTGGGATTCCGCTGTAGCAACAATGGTGATTTCCTGCAATGATTGGAAGTAGCTGGCAGTCTTTGTAAAAAGGGGACGGCAAATCATAGAGGTGGCGATATTTTCTCACTTCTTCGATAATCCTTTCGGCTGCTTGGTCCATGTCCATTCTTTGTTCCTTTATTAAAATCGCAGTACGGAGGAATACGCTGGAACGCATAGGATGCTGCACCGGAAATATACTGCCCAGCCGACCAATCGCAGACCTCGCGCTCTGCATCGAAGTGACGCGTAGTTACTTTTTTTGGGCAGGTAGGTGGCGTAGGTTGCGGCGTAAGTTAGGCGTCAACGCGTAGGATACACCGTAGCTTCGACGCAGAAATAAAAATAAGAAAATAAGATCGCATCAATGTATCGATTGTGATTTTTGTTTTCCCTCCGATTAATCGTGCAGCCCTACAGTTTGGTGCTTTTTAATAACGAAAATGTAGACAAATCAGCTTTACCGAAAGGCGTTCTGAATATAAATTCATAAATGAATCCCCACATGCGTGTTTGTGAATAACGACGACACCGAGTCCAAAAACTTCTCCAGGCGATAAGGGAATCCTTATCTTCCGTGACCCCGAGTGTCCGTTCATTACAGTTTCATGATTGTTGAGGCTTATCAGCTGTTCTCTGATGAACACTTGAGTGCAAAACCCTTCATGTAATTGTAGCCATTGTCACAGACTGTTTATATTACAGACCAAAATCCGTCTTCAGAGTTCAGTCCTCTGTAGTAGGAACCACTTCAATTATATCTCTAATTAGCGACGGAGCAACAGCATTGAGGGAAAACTCCGAGACCATACAAAGAGCAAACCCCGAGAGGAACCGTATCTCCGTATAATAATTACAGATATAAATGTGTATGAAATAGCGCAGCCGTTTAACCGGGAAATTTGCCTTATTTTTTATCGTGACGTCTCTGATGTGGCAATTGTAGTCCTAAATATTTACAGTAAATTGCGTTATATTGCATTCAGTTTGTTAAATAAGACTAAGGTCCAACACTGTTAGGTCTACAATACACTATATACAGACCAACCAGTAATACTTTGCACATTATGATGGAGGTTTAGCGATACGTTTGGATTGTACTTGTAGATAACGGATTAATCAAACGGATACTAAAAGAACAAAGAAACCCAACACATCCATATATTATTATTACTGAAATGTATTATTAAAAAGAAAGATTTAATACACGATAAATAGTAAATACAACATGGCGCGCACGCGTTTAAAACCAAACACCATGTAATATCAGAGTTTCGCCTCTAGAGGTTGCTCTTTCCATTCTGCCTACGTTTGGGAACCGTAAATATATATATTTTTTATTATTCCTTTGTGATGTACATGTAATAAAAAGCACCCGGATGCCGTAATAGTTGATTCAAACCGTCCCTTTAGCTTTTATTCTGAAATGAAGAGTAGAAAAGGCGAATGTTGTTCATGTGTGATGTGAATTATATTTTTTGTTTGTTTTTTTTTCCCCTCATCTAAGACGATAATGAAGTAATCCCCAGCCGGCGTCCTGTCTGACACCTCTTCTCTCGTTCCTTCTTGGCGATCTGTAACATCTCCCTTTCGGAAACGAGTAATGATCCAGAAAACCAATCGTCTAATGACAGCTCTGTGTCTCTTCAACAGGCACGGGAACATTCGGCAGGGTTTTCCTGGTCAAGGACAAGAAAACGAGGGGATTCTTCGCCCTGAAAGCCATGAAGATCCCAGACGTCATCCGATTAAAACAGGAGCAACACGTTCACAACGAGAAGGAGGTTCTGACCGAGGTGAACCATCCCTTCCTCATCAGACTGTGAGTGAGCTTTGGAATTCTAAATTTTACATATATGTGTGTGTGTGTGTGTGTGTGTGTGTGTGTGTGTGTGTGGTGTGTGTGTGTGTGTGTGTGTGCGTGCGTGCGTGTGTGTGTGTGTGTGTAATTTTGAAAGAAATGTATATAATTAGAAGATCTGTTAATTTTAGTAGTACGTGTGTGTTTGTGTGTGCGTGTGTTTGTGTGGGTGTGGGTGTGTACGCATTCACAACAGGTACGATCTCCTCACTATATTAGCATATATTACCGTATGGAACCTTACAGTAGCGCATCGCATTCCCAAATCCGTATTACGCAATAAAGCGTTCTTTTGTGAATGCAATGGGCTTCCGTATTACCTAAACGTATCACCAGGAAAAACAACGGGAACAGAATTCTTAAAGGGGCCACGTCCCATATTTTATAATTAAAACCAAAATACTAAACAAAATACAATGAATGAATATCAAAGGAATAACTTTCAGAGTATAATAAATAATCAATAATTTTATTAAAGGGAGAGATTTTGAGAGAAATGTATATAATTATAACATTTGTTACAGTGTTCTTTTATGGTACATTGAAAACGAACGTGTTAGCGTGTGTTATATTCTATAATTTCAAAACTGGTTTGTGTGTGTGTGTGTGTGTGTGTGTGTGTGTTTGTGTGTGGTGTGTGTGTGTGTGTGTGTAGGTTCTGGACGCACCACGACGAGCGCTTCCTGTACATGCTGATGGACTACGTGCCAGGCGGCGAGCTCTTCAGCTACCTGCGCAACCGCGGCCGCTTCAGCAACAGCACTGGACTCTTCTACTCAGCCGAGATCGTGTGCGCCATCGAGTACCTGCACGCCAAAGAGATCGTCTACAGGGACCTGAAACCCGAGAACATCCTGCTGGATCGCGAGGGCCACATCCGCCTCACCGACTTCGGCTTCGCCAAGAAACTTTCCGATCGGTACGAGAACGAAAATGTTTCTCACACTTTACACATGCAGATAAGAGTGGCGGAATTCGTTTTCTCATACAGCGTTTGTACGTCTTAAACAGGCACTAAGTGTTAAAGCACCTCCAGGGCTGGATTTGGCCAGACTTCTTCTGTGTACTTCGATTTAATCGTAATAGCTACCTTACTCCTGCTTTTATTTCCTTCCTTGCTTGCATTCCTTTATGTGTAAATAACAGCACTGTAGCAGGGTTTTTTTATTCTTCAACTATAAATATAAAAATCACCCTCTTGTAAGAGGAAAAACATCACATCTAGCAATACTCATTCATTTATTGCTCATTTTAGCAACGGCGAGGATCCAATTCCGGCACAGAGAATGCGCATGCTAACGCCGTCATGATGCAAGCAGCGCTCAAATTAGTCCAAATGCTCTTTCTTTTTCCCCTCGTCAATGTCAATGACGTGTTTGTAACCACTTAAATGTAAATCGGAACTGAAAGGGTGTTAATTGGCACGATCCATTTTGCTCGGTTTAGAGCCCAAGGGGCGGACAGGCATCACGAGAGAATGCTCCTGTCATTTGGCGCGCTAGGGAACCCCCATATATATATATATATATATATATATATATATATATATATATATATATATATATATATATATATATTATATATATATATATATATATATATATATATATAACGATATATATATATATATATATATATATATATATATATATATATATATATATATATATATATATATCTATATATATATATATATATATATGGTTTGGGACTTTTTTTAAATTTATTTTGGATATAGGTTTGATTTTTTTTGTTTATTTATTGTTACAGTTATTTTGATTATTAGAAACATGAGGTATTAATTTTTATGGTACACTGAAAACGTTCGATTAATCACGAGTTAACTAATGGCAATTGTGCGATTAATCGTGATTAATCAATTTACAGCCATTTTTATACTAAATATAAAAATACTTTTTATGTATTTATTTAATTTGTTTACCACGTAAAGGTCCTGGCAGATTTGGATGCTTGGAAGGTCCTGGAAGATGCATCCAGAAAAAATGATCTTAAGTATCCAATAGAGCTACACACTCCTTGCGATGAAGAATCATAGAGGTGTTTATATTTTCTCACTTCTTCGATAATCCTTTCGGATGCTTGGGCCATGTCCATGATTTGTTTCGGTATGGAGGAATACGCAGGTATAAATACGATGCTACTCCAGAAATACGCTGCCAAGGTTACAACGTAGTGTAGGCGTCATCGTGTAGGGCTACACCGTACCCTCGACGTAAAAACCAGCCTATACTCGGAAGTGAATCTCCATCATTTACCAATGAGATCATTTTTTCGGTTCCCAACCCTAGTGATAACACTGTGGTACTTTATGCCCGTTTGTCGTTGTAATAAATAATTATATAACGCGTTCTAATCAATACAGGTATATTTCTATTACAGAATTTAAAAAGAGGTATACAATCGTTTCAAATAGGTTTCTGAATCTGTTCACGGACAAAGCATTTGGAGATGTATATATAAGTTCTGTGACTGTAACAAAGTACATATCAGACAAAAAAAAAAAAAAGGTTTTATTTTGAGCCACAAGGCTGTTCCAAGACTTATAACTGCTCGCCCTGTCCGCCTGCACGGTTATTTTTCCCTGAAGAGAAAGCCGCCCGGTTTCTAAATAACCTGAGTGAAATTGAAAACTCCATCAGGACCGGCCATGTAAGCATCACTCAAATGTAAAGTCGGAAAGAAATAAAAGAGGTTATCAGAGGAAGAAATGCATTCGAACATGTTCTACGTACCGGAGCTGCCCGATCTGACCCTCGTGCATGTAAATATACCGGGCACCGTCGCCCATTTCAGAGCACGGAGAGAGGAATAGAATTAAAACAGGATGCTCTACAACGTGCAACTGACCTACTTCTTTCTAGAAGAGGCAAGCACAAACCAAGAGAAAGGCCAAATTGTCTGGAATTTTGCAATGTATAAACACTTCCCCCTAGTGGCTGATTCGCGTTATGACTAGTGGCCAATTGTATAATCGGACTGGACTATATATAAATATAAATCTCATTCTTCCTGAAACGCAGTTTTATAGAATGTCTTTGAATGTAGAACATATTTGAATTTTTTATTCTTAATAAAAGTAAATGCCTTTGTGCATTAAGTAAGCTCCATGAAGATTTTTTATTTATTTATTTTACATGGGTGGATTTGAATATATCATTCATTCATTCATCTTCTAGCGCTATTATCCGATCTTCCCTCGGGTCACGGGGAGTCTGTGCCTATCTCAGGCGTCTATAGGCATTAAGGCAGGATACACCCTGGATGGAATGCCAACCCATCGCAGGACACACACACACACACACACACACACACACACACATTCATACACTAGGGACAATTTTCCAAGGTGCCAATCAACCTACCGTGCATGTTTTTTGGACCGGGAGGAGGAAGCCGGAGAACCCGGAGAAAAAACCCCTGAGGCACGGGGAGAACATGCAAACTCCACACACATATGGCCGAGACGGGAATCGAACCCGGACCCTGGCAGTTTGAGGCGAACGTGCTAACCACTACGCCACCGTGCCCCTGATTTGAATATATATATATATATATATATATATATATATATATATATATATATATATATATATATATATATGTATATATATATATATATATATATATATATATATATATATATATATATATATATATATTACATACATACAGTGTTGGGGAGTAACTCGTTACTTGTAACTAACTTCATTATGTAATTTAATTACAAAACAAATGTAAATGTGTAATTAAATGACAGTTACTTATGAAAATGTTAAAGTTTATAAGTAGTGTTCTATCTGAACATTTTCATGTAAAATCAGTGATTTAGACGATTTTCAGCTGAAACGTGATTTCAATTTTAGTGTTGACAATTTGCTGCAGTTTCACTTATTATTATTATTCACTTAATATTATTATTTTTCGAGGGTTTGAAACATTTTTCTTAGGCAAGGCAATTTTATTTACATAGCACATTTCTTACACAATGCTAAGAGGAGTTAAACTATTTACCAAAAAAGAAATAATCACAAAAATAAAAAAACATTTAACATAAAAAAAAAGATTTAAAATTAATTAAAACAGGGATAAAAATTATTATACATTAGAAAGTTAACCTACTCTTAGAATGTTAACTTACAGTGCCACCTAGTGGACAAATGAAAGTAGTCAAAAAGTAATCAGTTACTTTACTTTTAGAAATAATTCAAAAGTTACACTACTAATTCCATTTTGAATAGGGTCATTTGTAATGTGTTACATATCCAAAGTAACCTTCCCAACACTGGATATACACGTATATGTATATGTGAGCATTTGAATGAGGCACGTCGCCACAGCAACTAAACCAGTCCGTGTATGTTGACAGCAGCGGCCGCTCTCCCACAGTTGAGAGAAATGAAATCGGGAGGGGCCAAGCATCAGCGAGAGGCCACAGCGAGCCCAGCACGACAACAGTGCACCATTTACTGCAGACCTTTACCCGCTTTCCACATCAGCACGGACCCAATCTCAATTTTAACTCGAGTGCTCTTTGAAAAATTACACTGCTGAGATACTGTAACTCTGAACTTTCATTTTTTCATTATTTATTTTTTTGAAAAAGAAGAAAATGAGTCGCTCAGAGTCAAAGTCATACATCTGATGCTGGAGAAGGTAATATGAGGACGAGCCTAATGGAACGTGTCCTTGCACATTTTCTCCGGGTTTGGTTACATGGCGCTCTTAGTGGATCGAATGCATGTTATTTTT
Organism: Kryptopterus vitreolus; assembly: GCA_030449085.1. Lineage (NCBI taxonomy): Eukaryota > Metazoa > Chordata > Actinopteri > Siluriformes > Siluridae > Kryptopterus > Kryptopterus vitreolus. The sequence continues at coordinate 11,835,420 of JACRUU010000022.1, forward strand.
ACATCGAACGCTTATAAAAATAACTGGAGAAATTTGTTTTGTTTTTTCATGCTTTGCACATTTCCATTTGTAGTTCGGAGGAGACATTACTGGAGAGATGCAGGTTAAAGATTGAGTTATTACACCTTTACAGTGGGGCACATGTACACATTTACAGTGGGCCGCATTTACACCTTTACAGTGGGTTGCACATAAACCCTTACAGTGGGCCGCATATACACCCTTACAGTGGGGCGCATGTACAACTTTACAGTGGGTTGCACGTACACCATTACAGTGAGGCGCATGTACACCTTTACAGTGGGTTGCACGTGTGGGCCGCATGCATGTACACCTTTACAGTGGGGTGCATGTACACCATTACAGTGAAGCGCATGTACACCTTTACAGTGTGGTGTATGTACACCATTACAGTGGGCCGCACATACACCATTACAGTGGGTTGCACGTAAACCCTTACAGTGGGCCGCATGTACACCTTTACAGTGGGGCATACACCTTTACAGCATGTACACCTTACAGTGGGCACACCTTTACAGTGGGGTGCATGTACACCTTTACAGTGGGGCACACCTATACACCTTTACAGTGGGGCGCATGTACACCTTTACAGTGGGTGCATATACACCTTTACAGTGGTGTGCACACCTTTACAGTGGGGCCGCATATACACCTTTACAGTGGTGTGCATGTACACCTTTACAGTGGGTGCATACACCTTTACAGTACACCTTTACAGTGGGCCAAACCCTTACAGTGGGCCGCATATACACCTTTACAGTGGGTCGCATGTACACCTTTACAGTGGGGCGCATATACACCTTTACAGTGGGGTGCATGTACACCATTACAGTGGGGCGCATATACACCTTTACAGTGGGGCACATGTACACCTTTACAGTGGGTGCATGTACACATTACAGTGGGGCCATTACAGTGGGGTGCATGTACACCCTTACAGTGGGCCGCATATACACCTTTACAGTGGGCTGTGTACATGCATTACAGTGGGGCACACCTTACACCTGGGGCGCATTACACCTTTACAGTGGGTGCATGTACACCTTTACAGTGGGGTATTACAGTGGGCGCATATACACCTTTACAGTGGTGTGCATGTACACCTTTACAGTGGGGCGCACAGTGGGGCATACCATACAGTGGGGCCTTACACCTGGTTGCACACCTTTACAGTGGGGCACATGTACACCTTTACAGTGGGTTGCGCACATAAACCCTTACAGTGGGCCGCATATACACCTTTACAGTGGGGTGCATGTACACCATTACAGTGGGGCGCATATACACCTTTACAGTGGGTGCACTGTAACCTTTACAGTGGGCCAGCACAGGGCGCAATTGTGCACATACACCTTTACAGGGGCATATACACCTTTACAATGGGGTGCATGTACACGTGATTACATGGTGGCGCACATATACACCTTTACAGTGGGGCACATGTACACAAAAAAAAAAAAAACTACACCTTACAGTGGGCCGCATATACACCTTTACAGTGGGGTGCATGTACACCATTACAGTGGGGCGCATATACACCTTTACAGTGGGGCACATGTACACCTTTACAGTGGGGCACATGTACACCTTTACAGTGGGCCGCATATACACCTTTACAGTGGGGTGCATGTACACCTTTACAGTGGGGCACATGTACACCTTTACAGTACACCATTACAGTGGGGCCTTACACCTACAGTGGTGTGCATGTACACCATTACAGTGGGGCACATATACACCTTTACAATGGTGTGCATGTACACCTTTACAGTGGGGCGCATATACACCTTTACAGTGGGGCGCATGTACACCATTACAGTTTACACCTTTACAGTGGGGCACATTTACAGTGCATGTACACCTTTACAGTGGGGCGCATATACACCTTTACAGTGGTGTGCATGTACACCATTACAGTGGGGCACATATACACCTTTACAGTGGGGCACATGTACACCTTTACAGTAGGCCGCACATACACCATTACAGTGGACCACATGTACACCATTACAGTGGTGAAGAGGTCATCTGTGTTGAATGATCGTCTACTGCCAGTTAGACGTGAGTTCCTTCGTAAATAGTAATAGTAATAGTCGCATGTAAATAGTAATCAAATCGCCATGCTTTGGAATTTTTTATAAAGCCCAGCTGCATAAATGTGTACCCAATTTATTTATTCCCGCCTAAACCATTCATAACTAAACAGAGTTGCCAGATTATTAGTTACACCTATTTGGTATTTAATAACACAAAATCTTTTTTCTTTTTTTTTTCTCCTGTAAAAGAAAACATTCCCGACATTGATTTCCCACTCCATTAGGCGATAGACAAGTGGACCTAATAGAAGCTAATAAATTGAGAATGCAAAAATTGCCATATTACATCCCGCGTTCCGTTCATTTTACACGCTGTAAGATGGAAAAATACCGGTTTGGCGTTTATCTATCTTTTTCTTTCTTTCTTTCTGTCTTTCTTATTTCTTTCTTTCTATCTTTTTCTTCTTTCCTTTCTTTCTGTCTGTCTTTCTGTCTTTCTTTTTGTCTGTCTTTCGTTCTTTTCTTTCTGTCTGTCTGTCTTCCTTCCTTCCTTTGTCTTTGTTTATTTCATTTCTTCATTTCTTTCTTCCTTTTTCTTCCTTTCTTTCTGTCCGTCTGACTTTCTTTCTTTCTGTGTCTTTCCTTCATTCTTTGTCTCTCTTTTGTTTGTTTGTTTCTTTAATTCTTTCTTTCTTGCTTTCGTTTCTTCAGTTCTTTCTTCCTTCCTTCTTTTGTCTTTCTTTATTTCCATTTCTTCATCTCTTTCTGTCTGTCTTCCTTTCTTTTATTTGTTCCTTTCTGTCTGTCTGTCTGTCTTTCTTTTTCTTTCATTCTTTCTTTCATTCTTTCTTCCTTCCTTCCTTCCCTCCTTCCTTCCATCCGTCCCTTCCTTCCTTCCCTCCCTCCCTGAGTTAGATATTGACCACAGGTAACATGGTGTATATTTTCAAAATGCCCTCGACGTTATATTATACAGTTTATACTGTGTGTGTGTGTGTGTGTGTGTGTGTGTGTGTGTGTGTGTGTGTGTGTGTGTGTGTGTGTGTGTGGTGTGTGTTAATTTCTAAAGTGTGCGTCAGTTCACCTGTTTCGCCCTTGATAACACAATATGAACAAACGATCACATCCCATTCCACATTTAGTCCTGATTTGCTGTTATAAAATCCTGCATTTTTCTGGAAAGATGTTCCTTTAGATCAGGGGTCACCAACGTGGTGCCCGTGGGCACCAGGTAGCCCCCAAGGAGCACATGAGTAGCTCTCAGGCTTGCTATAAAAAGTGCACAACTCATCAGTGAGATGCGTCTATAATGTAAAATGTAGTTAATTCGTTGTTGATAGTCACTGTCAAAAATCACAAGTGTATTCACATAGATAAACGAGTATCATTAATAATAATAATAATAATAATAATAATATATAACTAAAGGTAAATTTGTTATTTCAGAGGAGTATTTCAAACTGGTAGCCCTTTATATGACTCGGTGTCCATGTAGTAGCTCTCAGTTACAAAAAGGTTGGTGATCCCTGCTTTAGATGTTTCGAGTGTGTTTGTGGAGATTTTGTGCTTGTGGAGATTTTGTGCTCATTAAAAGCCAGGTATGGAAAGTAAGGAGGCCTGGGGTGCAGTCAGCATTCCAATTATTTTCACTAGGGTCCAACTTTCAAGACCTTCCACTTGTAAAGGGGGGAAAAATCATGCTACGACCTTTAAAGACTGGAAATGTGTTCATTTTTGTTGTTCTAATTTTGAGGTAGAACCAAAAAAAATAAAAAATCAGGCGTCCTAATAATTATTATAGTTTACTCTCAGTTTATTTAACTCCCTGTAATTAAAGTTTATTCGTGTTTATATGTGATATTATGTATGGCATTTTTTTAATTTGTTATTTGAACGTTCCTCAGGACGTGGACGCTGTGCGGTACCCCTGAGTATTTGGCTCCGGAGGTGATCCAGAGTAAAGGTCATGGCCGGGCAGTGGACTGGTGGGCTCTGGGGGTCCTCATTTTTGAAATGCTTGCTGGGTAAGTGAGCAAAAGTGCACACACATGCACACACACACACACACACACACACACATGCTGACAGGGTTATTGGTTGTTGTCCATCAGTTGCCTCAGTAATACAGAGTACTATGGAAGCCCATTTATGGCACTGTATAAAAATCATTAATAAAAAGTGTATTGCATTTTATCTCACTTTTTTTCCTCATAATTGCATGTTATAAAACTCACAATCCTGGTTTCCGAAATCCGACATTTTCTCGCAATAGCATGTTTATATCACACAATTCTGACTTCATAACTCGACAGTTGCGACTTCATAACGCATCTGCGACACTATCTTGGTCGAGGAACTGACACATTTACTCTTTGGCATGATAATTCTATACGATAGCGCACAATCGCCATGAAACGAAAATTCTGAATTGTGCTTATATAAACTCGCAATCGCGATTAAAAAGTGCATCCGGCTTTCATACATCATACATCCGGCTTTATTTTTAAGATATATAAATATGATTTCTGATTAACAAAAGTCGTAATATTCTTTTTTCATTTTTTTTATTCGGTGGCGACATGCGCGTGGATAAAGTGCACCACTAGAGGGCAGCACAGCTTCACTTTTTTGCAGTTATGACTTTATTTCTAAGATATATACATATGACTCTTTTTTTCTGAGCGGGTGTAGAAAATACAGAATTTGTTCGTCTGTCTGTTTGTTTTCCTTTCTTTGTCTTTCTTTATTTCATTTCTTTCTTCCTTTTCTTTCTTTTTTCTTCCTTCTTTCTGCCCCTTCCTTCATTCGTCCCTCTCTCTCTATCTCTTATATATAATATATATATATATATATATATATATATATATATATATATATATATATATATATATATATATAGTTGTATATTTTTCAAAAGCCCAGGAAGTTATATTATATGTACATTGTGGTGTGTGTGTGTGTTAAAATCATTCATTCATTCATCTTCTACCGCTATATCCGATCTTCCCTCGGGTCACGGGGAATCTGTGCCTATCTCAGGTGTCTATGGGCATTAAGGCAAAATACACCCTGGATGGAATGCCCACCCCATGGCACCACACACACCCACCATTTCATACACTAGGGACAATTTTCCAAGGTGCCAATCAACCTACCGTGCATGTTTTTGGACCGGGGAGGAAACCGGAGAACCCGGAGAAAAACCCCCCGAGGCACGGGGAGAACATGCAAACTCCACACACACATGGCCGAGACGGGAATCGAACCCGGATCCTGGTGGTGTGAGGCGAACATGCTAACCACTAAACCACCGTGCCCCTTGTGTGTTAAAATCCTGAAGAGAATTCGAAGGTGCGTCAGTTGTCCTGCTTCATAAAAAGTCATAAATTCTGAATTGTGATTATATAAACTAAAAAAATCTTAATAATCTTTTGTCATTTTTTATTCGGTGGCGACATGCGCATTGATAAAATGCACCACTAGAGGGCAGCACAGCTTCACTTTTTCAAGAGCTTGAAACGTCATCAAAACGAACGAGTCTTATTTCGAGTCATTTTGATTCGTTGATGAGCAATGAGGCAGAATGGGGAAGAGTCATGAGTCCCGATACTTCTGTTCTCATCAAAGCCATATAATATCACAGGCCTTAGTAAAAAATAGTTATTCTTTTGATATTTCATTATTATTTATGATTATTATTGTTTTTTTAATCCAATATGAATTGATTTTATCGCTTCAGGATTAATACCAGGCAAAACAGTTGTCATAACAGAGCAAATCAACACTTCGCTTAGTAACTGCATCGTTTATTTTATGTTTATCTGGTTCTTTTTAGGAAGACCGTCATCCTGTTATCGCATCCGGTCAATATTTAATATCATCCAGCCAAGTAAAGACATGCCCAGAGTTTTATTTATGGAAAATACTAGCGGCTTACATGGCGGTCACATATATTTGTCGGACATTTGTTAATTAGATATGGTCGTTTAAGGACACTCTGAAATGTTAGTCTGCTTCTGGTGATGTTATTTATTCACTTCATTCATCTTCTACCGCTTTATCCGATCTTCCTTCGGGTCACGGGGAGTCTGTGTCCTATCTCCGGCGTCTATGGGCATTAAGGCAGGATACACCCTGGATGGAATGCCAACCCATCGCAGGACACACACACACACACTCACATTCATACACTAGGTGCCAATTTTCCAACCTAACGTGCATGTTTTTTGACCGGGGGGAAACCGGAGAACCCGGAGAAAAACCCCCTGAGGCACGGGGAGAACATGCAAACTACACACACACACATGGCCGAGACGGGAATCGAACCCCGACCCTGGCGGTGTGAGGTGAACGTGCTAACCACTAAGTCACCGTACCCCTGGTATCACTGTATATTTTATTAAATTATTATTTAATTTACTCTTACCAAAGAAGAAAATGTATTCGCTTGATAAATATGGGGGGTTAATGTGGGTATTTTACCTTCCATCACTGCCGTGCAATACACACCTTTACCTTCGTATTGTTTTTAAGGGTAACATATTAAAATGAGTTTGAAATTGAATTAAAATTAAACTACACATATAAAATAACCACACACAAAATTCAGTTTTGTTATGTTTTTTTTTCCCTCCCTACCATTTCAGGGGTCGACTTTATATTATTATATGTGTACAGATGTATATGGTGCAGTACTATAATTGTACAAATGGTTTAAACAGTAAAGTGAACTGATGGAAAAAACAGCCAGGCTAATGAGCACCTACTCCTGAAAAGTGGCATCAGGTATTTCAATCAGGTTATTGTGGGGTTACTCCACCCTATTTTTATTTTTTATTAATTCATTTTTATTGTCATTTTAAACAGAAATGTCTGGCATTCTGGAGATCCTTCATTGGACTCCTGTTCAGAGACCCGGCACTCTGAGTTTGATTTTCTTATTTGCCTCCAAATATATACAGTCTAAAAAATATAAAGCATGTGGTTTTTTGTATATATATATCCCGGAACAATACAGAGAGATATATACTATCTTATCTTCTATATTTTAAAAAAATGCCTATTCTAACTATCACCTTTGCTAATAGCGAGTGTTACTTTTGGCCTTGAGACAGTTCTTGTATGTCCAGTCTCCGAAAAAATTTTACCCCACTCCTCAATGACAGCTGTGAAGTTTGAGGGGTTTCCAAAAGCCCTTTTCAATCACCCCACAGCATCCTATCCACAGGTTTCTATTTCTTCTTTTTCAGCAAACTTATGTTTTGGTCATTCATTCATCTTCTATCGCTTTATCCGATCTTCTATGATGGTGAGCCCAGGTCGGGTCACTTCCACCTCCATGCTTCACAGGGAGAGGTCTTTTCTTGTGCTGTGTTTGGTTTACGCCAAATATCTCTGCTGTTGTGTCCAAATATTTCAATTTTGGCGTCTATGGGCATTGAAGGCAGGATTTCCTCCTTGCACACACAAGTTAAAGTTGTACTGGATGTACTTCTACATCAACAGAATGCCAACCCATCGCGGTCTGCTCTTGTGGTGAGGACACCTGGGCATGTTGGCACACACACTCACACACAGACACACACACACACATTCATACACTAGTGACAATTTTCCAAGGTGCCAATCAACCTACCGTTGCATGTTTTTTGGACCGGGGAGGAAACCGGAGAACCCGGAGAACCCGGAGTCCAAAAAAAAAACCTTTATCCTGAGGCACGGGGAGAACATGCAAACACACACACACACACTCACACACACACAACCACACACACACACAACACACACACACACTCATACACTCAGTCCACACACACAAGGCCGAGACGGTAATCGAACCTGGACCCTGGAGGTGTGAGGCGAAGGTGCTAACCACTAAGGCCACCGTGTCTCTTCTATGCAAACGTATATGTATATATTTATATTTAGAGCATTTGGCAGGCACCTTATTCAGAGCGACTTACAACTGAGCAATTGACGGTTAAGGGCCTTGCTCAAGGGCCCACTAGTGGTGGTTTAAACCTGTGAGCTTCCAGTCCAGATGCCAATCCATTAGCCACTGAGCTCCCACCTCCCACGTTAAACCCACTCAGTGGTTTTGAGATTCTTAAAGGTCCAAAAAAAGTCTCTTTCCATACGGCAAACACCTAAAATACCTTCCATCCATCCATCCATCCATTTTCAAGTGCTTTATCAGACTTCTCTCTCTTGGGTCACGGAGAACCTGTGCCTATCTCAGGTATCTTCGGACATTAAGGCAGGACACAACCTGTATGGAATGCCAACCCATCTCACTCACACACTAGGGACAATTTCCCAGGGTGCCAATCAACCAACCGTGCAAGTTTTGGGACCGGGGATGAAACCAGAAAACCCGGAGAAAAACCCCCTGAGTGCATTGGGAGAACATGTAAACTCCACACACACATGGCGGAGGCGGGAATCGAACCCCCTACCCTGGAGGTATCTAATATCCTGAATAAAGACCCCAGCGAACACAAATGATCTCCATGTCATCATGATACATTTCCTGAAAAGGTCTTGTGTGATAGAAGTCGAATGAACAAGAAATCCCCCAAGTCTTGAAAAAATTACCTTTGAGGCAAAAATCAAGCTTCCTGTGATGTTCGAAAAAATTCGGGACCCCCGAATTTCTTTATGTGATCATACAGTAAGCAAAACACATCAGTTGGGGTCTTGGCTCGGACTCCGGCGTGTGTCCCGGAGTAACCCCCAATGCATCATCATAACCTCGACAGATTCTCATTACTGCTTGTGCAATAATTCACATTGTTCAAACGGCAGAAATCCGATTCATTATTTGCAGCTGTTAAAACCCGAGAGCTTTATTTAACTGTAATACGTCACAGAAAATGCTAAACATGATGCAATGGGGCAAAATGCTCCCTTTTTCTGCTCTTCAAGGACGTCCAAAGCGATCGATTCATCGCTGATGTTTTAGAAGTCAATTCTACACTGAAACTATCATTATATCAAATATTAAAGCTGTTACTGTGCATTTGAGAAACTGTATTCACAGCATTTCGTCTGTCCAAAATGGATTTATTTATTAGTTTTTTAGATGCATGTTTCTGTAGCATTCACTTCCACTCTTCCATTTGACCTTTCTTTGTTCTAAATGTGCTATACAGCTTCACACAGACTACTGCGTAGTGGAAAAAGTGAGACCCGCCCGGCTCACTCCCCGGCCTCTTTAGAAGTGTTCAGTCCTGCGAGACGGAGACCCGCTCTTGGCCCTCGGTGTGTTTTTTTTCCAGTCTTGTTGAAGCCACACACACACACACACAAACACACGCGCACGCGCACACACTCACTTTCTCCCCCACCCTCTCCTCTTCTTCGTCTTGCGCACGTTTATAGACTCATTCAAGTCTTAAGTGGCTTATAGAGTTCCTCCGTCTCACATGCTCTTTCCGAGGCCTCAAACCCGGCACTTCAGAAACCTAACGAGGGCTTTATGAACGCGCAGCTTTCCTGCTCGGTGCGTTTTACAGCACGTTCGTGCAGCTCTTTCCTGCTAGGGAAAAAAAAAATAATATATATATATATATATATATATATATCTATATATATATATATATATATATATATATATATATATTCATTCATTCATTCATCTTCTACCGCTATATCCGATCTTCCCTCGGGTCACGGGGAGTCTGTACCTATCTCAGGCCTCTATGGGCATTAAGGCCATCCAGGATACACCCTGGATGGAATGCCAACCCATCACAGGACACACACACACACACACTCACACACTTCACACACACATTCATAAACTAGGGACACTTTTCCAAGGTGCCAATCAACCTACCCTGCATGTTTTTTGGACCGGGAGCAAACCAGAGAACCCGGAGAAAAAAAAAACCCCTGAAGCACAGGGAGAAACATGCAAACTCCACACACACATATGGCCGAGACGGGACTCGAACCCCGATCCTGACGGGGTGAGGCGAACGTGCTAACCACTAAGCCACCGTGCCCCCAATATATACATATATATATATATATATATATATATATATATATATACATATATATAATATATATATATATCTATATCTATATATATCTATATATATATATATATATATATATATATATATAAGCACTGAGTATAGAAGGTGTGGTCTCTGTGCTTCTTCTGTGCTCTGTGCTTATTGTCAGTAGCAGTAGAGAAAGCATGGTTTCTGTATCAGTTGCTTCCAGTTAAGTCAGTCGTTATGATCAA
>JACRUU010000022.1:11850730-11908230 GCA_030449085.1 Kryptopterus vitreolus
TGATACAGACCTTAAAGCCAGGCGCATTTGTTTGAGCGGCGCTTTGACGGCGCCGTGTAGGCCAGATGATTATCCGTGTGTCAGGAGAGGCTCGAAGAGAGACAGATAGGATATCACACATACGTGTCCGCCAACCCGAGTCTTCCCGAACACACACAACCAACGCATCACTCATGTCAACTCGGCAGTGTAATATCGCCATAGATATACGAGGTCTTACGATAATTTCAAATCATGGCATGAGAGATGAAATAAATAATAAGAAAGCACAATAGAAAGCAGCAATAATTCATGGCTATGAGGTATTTATCTCGATCAGGATTTATATGGGTTATCATGGTACATTCCTGATGATGAATGTAGTGTCATGGTGTCATGTGTGTGTGCTTGTGTATGTATTATACATACACACACACATCTATATCTATATATATATATATATATATATATATATTCTATATATATATATATATATATATATATATATCTATATATATATATATATATATATATTCATATACACAGTGTGTATAAAAGTGTGAAATACATGTATACATATATACACATACAGTGTATGTATATGTATGTGTATATATATATATATATATATATATATATATATATATATATATATATATATATATATATATATATATATATATATATATATACAAAGATATATATATATATATATATATATATATATATATATATATATTATATTCTTACTATATAACAAAATTCTGGACGAATAAAAAGCCCAAATAAATAAATAAACTTCAGTCCGTGTCCTTCCCAGATCATTTCAGCATTGATCTTTCCTCAGCCGCGCTCACCACTTGTAATGTTAGGATGAAATATAAAAAAGGCGATATGTATATGTGTGTGTGTGTGTGTGTGTGTGTGTGTGTGTGTGTGTGTGTGTGTGTGTGTGATTTATTAGGAACCTTTTTTTCTTAGGATTCTAGTTTGCATAAACCTGAATGACTAAAGCCACTGGTGAATTTTGTAACCAGGGCGTAAAGCTTTACTATTCGGTCCTCATGTACCTTCTCGATGTCTGTTTCTGTTCAGGGATCTCATCAAGAAGTTTCTGGTGATTGACCGAGCGAGACGACTCGGGAACATGAAGGTGAGAGTGATATTCTATTTATGTGACCTAGATTTACATTTTGTCCAAAAGAACCCTGGGAAATGCCTTGTTCAATTAGTGTGATTTATTGACGTCTTACCATTAGAGTGTAACTTATTATTTATTTCAGTAAGAAATTCTAGGATTGAAAATTCGTTTTATTTACCTTTCTAGAGAAGAAACAAAATGAACCAGCATCATTTCGCTACGGTCAACAGTAATACAGTGATTGACCGTATAACACAATTCATTTGCATATTGTATGTTTTCTACTTAAAATTTTGTTTTGCAGCAGTTTCAGACACACATACATACATGTGTGTGTGTGTGAGTGTATATATATATATATATATATATATATATATATATATATATATATCTATATATATATATATATATATATATATATATATATATATCTATATATATATATATATATATATATATATATAGAACATGCAAACTCCACATACACATGGCCGAGACGGAATCGAAACCCCGGACCCTGGAGGTGTGAGGCGAACGTGCTAATCACTAAGACAAAGTGCCCCATTTTATATATATATATATATATATATATATATATATATATATTTTTTTTTTTTTTTTTTTTTTTTTTTTTTTTTTCATTGTCACCAAACAGGAAATGTTTCCAAACCCTGCCAAGTATTTAAGGGACCAAATTTCGGGGGACATTTTAGGACCAAATTCACTAAATGACCAAATTTTAAGGAAGTAAAAAAAGAAAACCCTTAATTGACATCTGTGGTGTTATAATAAAAGAACTCCATAATACAATATACTTTCATAATCATATGTTTGTACAATACATTCTTCTGCTAGACACCACTAACTTACATCCGAATCATCTCTACCTATATTGTATTGCATGTCTGAACTCGTTCTCTTTACTTGAATCACAGCCAAAACGTTTGAGCAGATGGAAATTCTCCAAAAAGGGAGGAAAAACTAGATTTGAATTCAGTTTTCAGTGTCCAATTCCGACTAAAACCATCTGGCTTTTGTTCTCGTGGCTACCGAACACGCGTGACACGAGGAGGGCAAAATTAATTCGCCGTTTTCCAGAATTGATTCGAAGAGTCACTTGCGTAATGAATCTGAACAGATTCCAAACGCATGGAAAGAAAGCGCGTCACGGCCTAGATCTTGGGTGACGTACAAGATTCCTTCTCCAGACTTACTGAACGGAGGATCGAGCCTGGAAAATGTGTTTCGAAACTTGAGACGCTTTCTTCAAACAAATCCTCGATCGAGTCAATTAAGGGTTCGCTCGATCCAGGTGGAGATTTCCATCAAACTGCAGTCGTGTTTCACATTGTTCTCCACCAGGACAAATTAGCATTCGGAGTGGCGGCCGGAGCGCGGTCTCGCCGCTGATGTCATCCGTGCCGGGAAGTTTGTTGAAAGCACATGAATCCGTTTCCATTTTCCCTCTCAGCCGTAGTTATGGTAATAAAACCGCACGTGATTATTCATAGAAAATGTGGACTGTCTTACTGCTTACCAAATGCAGTTCTTTTTTTCTTTTTTTTTCGCCTGTAGGCCACGACGTGCGTCGAAAATATGGCGTCCATGCAGAAAGCATGCTCGGGTTAACTTCTAGCAAAGACCACAGATTTATTGCTGTCACGGTCATCCGTCTGGCTTTTCCGTCGTCTCAGCACGCCGTTAAAAGGGAGCACTCTCGAGCGTCTCGCAGGGAGACGGTCTTCCTGCTGTAATACATCAGCGCGAAGGTGGAATCGATATATATATATAAATATTTTATAACCCTGATGTCATCGTCCGAACATAAAACACGTTTCCTCGCGCGTCTCCTCGATACGAGTCGCCTTATTGAGCGCGAAAGGTTTCACGGCAAGAAAGAATCTTGCGCAAACGGCCCCATATGCGGGATGTCTTTTGTTTGGCCGTGCTCCTGTATTGCAGACAGGAACCATTTCTTTTCGCACGCATGAGCGTTTTTTTTTTTTTTTTTTTTTTTTTTTTTTTTACACCGATTTCTGATTCCAGCAATCCGAGCTCGGGTTATCTTATCTTTCTGAAATCGCCGAGGCCTTCTGTGTGCTTTATATTTGGCAGAACGGAGCAGACGACGTGAAAAAGCACCGCTGGTTCAAGATGATAGACTGGGACGCTGTGCCTAATAGGAAACTAAAGGTAAATATGATCTAAAATGATTTCCAGTGCTACAGATTATAACTAATGCTCAGGGATGGAAACCACACTTTTTACACTGGGATCCAGAATGGGGCGGGGCTTATTGGGTAATTTAAAAGGGGTCGGCAAATTAGGCCTTGCGGACCACATGCTTTTAATCTGGCCCCGCCTTTTTTTCTCAGAATGTTTGAAACGTTTTTTTCTCAGGCAAGGCAATTTTATTGATATAGCACATTTCATACACAATATTAATTCAAAGTGCTTTACATAAAAGGAAATAAAATAATCGTAAAAAACATAAGATGAGCTGAAATAATAAAAAAAAAATACTCGCAACAATAAAAACATTTACACTTATTATTTATAAAAAATGAATTAAAACAGGAATTAAAAGGATTAGACATAAGAATGTTAACTTTAAGTGCCACCTAGTGGATAAATGAAAGTAAGCAGCAAGGTCATCAAATTTAATCACTTTTATAAAGTAAGTGAAAAGTTAATCAATTTATTAAATTTTGAATAGGGTTATTTGTAATCTGTAATTTATTACATTTCCAAAGTAACCTTGCATAATTAGCGCTATATCCATTGGACCTTGTCCAGTAATCCCTAACGTACCACCAGGTGGCGCATTAGGTGCGGTGATACATTTACCATTCATTCCTTTTAAGTGTTTATTTTTTATATGTATGCATCTGGTGCTGGCCCGGCCCGTAGGTCAAATATTGAAAAGTCAATGTGAGCCAAAATGTTACATTCTAAAATAATATAACTCATCCCCCGTGTACTTCTTGTCATATCTTTTCGCTTTACAAATCTTTATTTATTTATTTATTTATTTATATATTTTTATATATATACTTTTTTTTTTTTTTTTTTTTTAATTCAGCCTCCTATAGTTCCAAAGATATCTCACGAAGGCGACACGTCAAACTTTGAAGCCTACCCAGAGGACGAATGGAAAAAGGACACTCCAGTGTCACCCAAGGATCTAGAGATTTTCAAGAACTTTTGACGATGGAGGGGGAAAAAAAAGAGGGAAGAAAGTTTTCCTCCGCTGGTGCAGAGCGTCCATTCCGTTCCCGGTGGCCAGCCCCAGTCTGTATTCCTCTGGATGGACAGACACGGTGAACAAGTGATTATCAAGTTTACCCTCATCACCATCATCCTCAAGTTCGCATGTGGAGAGAAGGAAGCGCTATTTATTATATTCTGTTTCTCTGAGCCTACTTTTCTTATGCAAAAAAAGAATAAAGCACCAAAAACCAAGGTGTCTAAGCCAAGAAGACATTGGTAGCCAGTAATCTTATACAGTTTACATCGACGTAAGATATCGGGGTAGGGGAATGACTTTGGGACGTGTCGACATGTCATGTGGTCGTGAAGTCATGTGACACAGAAAACCCAAAAAGGTTTCATGTTGTTCTTATTTAAGTTTCTTTATAAAAAAAAAAAAAAAGTAATAAGACAAACATATGTCATATAATAGGGATGCATCGATACCCCCCCCTCCCGAAAGTGTTCATCGCTGGTTGATATCGATACCAACCTTGTGTATGTATATATATATATATATATATATATATATATATATATATATATATATATATATATATATATATATATATATATATATATAATGTGGTGTGTGTGTGTGTATTCTGGGATGATGTGTTTGTGGAGTACATTATTCATCTTTATCATAAGAAATCTTCCACTAAAACTAATGTAAAGCGTTTCTTCATGGAACTGGAGCATGCCCTAGTTAAAAAAAAAAAACAAAAAACATTTATCCAAAGACTTCCTGTAAAACCGCGTGCCTCGAAATTTCTAGTATCACGGGGGAAAAAAAAAAAAGGCTGGAAAAGTCTATATAGGTGTCCCAATACTTTTGTCCTACTAGTCTTTGTGTATCGATGCATCCCTATTATTATAAACGCTGGATTTATTTGAATTGTTCAAAGGTGCTTTCTGCTTTAGCTTTAGCTTTATGTTTGTCTGGGTTTTTATTATTATTATTATTATTATTATTATTATTATTATTATTATTATTATTATTATTATTATTATTGAGCGCCCTCAGAAACCCAAGGCGTCCTCAATGTCTTTCTCTCACAAAAGTCACGTCTCTTGTAAATGAGTGCACGTACATAACAAAACCTTTAGCACTTGCCTACGGTGGCCTTATATTAAGATGTCAGAATTGTAGCATAGTCTCCTTTAAGATACCGAAAAGAAGAAATCAGCTGGTGCAATCCGATCACTTTTTAACTCCGAAACATGTGACTTCCATTTACTGTTAAATTAGTGTCTTGTGTGTGTGTGTGTGTGTGTGTGTGTCCAAATCATGTTCTTCCTGTCCTTGTTTTTCTTCATGACCATATGGACTTTTAAGAGCGAGCGAGCAAGCGAACGAACGTCACACGTCTTCTATAGCCATTGCACGACTACTACTTGTACTAGTTGAACATTAGTATTAGGAAATATTTCTCCTTTATTCGCAAAAAGCGACCACGTATTCGTTTACTATTTACAGGCGGGTTAAGAAAACACAAAAGGCAACTTGTAGCTTTGTACTACGCCGCTTACGTTAGGCGCGAATATATCGGCACGATGTGTTTCCGTGTACCGTTTTACAGTATTGCGAGGGGGAAGCGCGGTGTGGGAATTCCTTCAGCTTGATAAGGGGTTGCGAATGTGTGGATGTCTGAAATAATCAGCAGCCTAACAAAAGCTGCAATTCATGTCGAATCACACCATAGCTGAGGGGCTTCAGCAGAACGAACCCCCCCCCCCACCCCCCCCCCCCACCCCCCCCACCAAAAAAATACAACAACAGAAATGGAGGGTAGTACTTTTTTTTTAACCCTATGATAGACGCCATTATTTAGTCATTGTTAAACCCTAATTTATCACTGGAGCAGCTTGGTAGTGTTGTGATTTTAATGTCCTAACCTCTCAGCTACTACGTCCCCAGCGTTTATTAATAATAGATTTTAGCGATTGAATAAATAAACACCAACACTAATTACATTTTTTCGATCGTGGCAGCTTTTGAATACACTAATCAACTAGTCTATGCAACCTATCATGCATTATCGGTTAGTGAATTTTTCCTAAGCATTGGGAATCTTTTCCCATACATTCATATATACATACATACATACATATAAATGTGTGTGTGTGTGTGTGTGTTCTGGCATGGTGTTTGGCTAGATTTCCGGAAGTGTGTTGGTGGAATCCTTATTCATCCTAAAGGTGTTTATTAGGATTGGAGTTTGAGCTTTGTTATAAGACATCGTCCACTAAACAACAAGGAGACACGGAGATTCTTACAGGAATCTATATGGAGAAATGTTTGTGGACACCTGACCATAAGATTTGTTTGAACATCCCAGTCCACAGGAAGGGCGAAGATCTTCCACTAGATGTTCAGTCTGGGTGCTGGTGTAGGTTCCAGTATTCCAATTCACCCAACGGGGTTCTGAGGTCAGAGCTCTGTTGCAGGACGCTCGAGATCTTCCAGTCCGTGGGGTGATCGGTGACGGTGATCATGGTGGTCATGACTGATCAGGTCCGGGGTCCCTTAGTTCGAGTGGATGGACAATTGAATTCTACACTATCCAAAGACGTCCTGTTGATATGTGTGCGTCCAATACTTTAACAGTTTGGAAAAGAACGAAAGAAATGGCTGGGAAAGTGAAGTGTCCCTGTACATTTGGCCATAGTGTGTAGTTCGGGATCAATTCCTACTTAAAATGTTTCGGAATGTCAAATGTCAAACGCGCGCATTTGTGTGCGTGTGTGTGTGTGTGTGTATATATATATATATATATATATATATATATATATATATATATATATATATATATATATATATATAATTAGGGCTTTCACAGTTAATGTCTTAACACAAACGGAAATTTGCTTAAAAGGCTCTAATGTTATTAACGCAGTGTGCATTACTATGTGAGTGATCTGCTCCTTCACTCTGCGTTGTGTTAACGAATGAATGAATGAAACCCGAACAACAAATAACAAAAAAGAAGAAAAAAACGAAATAAAGAAACGTTCAGTGCATCCATTTACGCACTTCCTAAATTCCCCCCGAATTACACCTACTATCTGCGCATTCACAACAGGTACGATCTCCTCACTATATCAGCGTATATTACCGTATGGAACCTTACGCAAGCGCATCGCATTCCCAAATCCGTATTACGCAATAAAGCGCATTTTTCTTTTTGGGAATGCGTTCCGTATAACCTAAACGTATCACCAGTTTATATTGGAAAAGCAACCAGGAACAGAATTCTTAAAGGAGCCACGTCCCATATTTTACACTTAAAACCAACCACTAAGAAAAAAGTAACATTGAATTTAACAAGAAATTCATATTAAAAGAATTCCATTTCCAGAGTAAAATACATATTAAATAATCAATAATTGTATTAAAGGGAGAGATTTTAGGGAGAAATGTGTAGACAATTATAACATATGTTACAGTTAGTTAGAGTATGAGAAACATAAGTATTAATCTATGGTACATGGAAAAAGCGTGATTCATCACAAGTCATCACAAGATATTGACAGCCCTAATACACACACGCACATATGCACATATATAATAATATATATATATATATATATATATATATATATATCTATATATATATATATATATATATATATATATATATATATATAGACACACTCACTTTAATGTGTACTAATGTTTGACTGGAAGTGTACATAGTGTATATTCGTTATTAATCTAGACTACAGTAAAAAAAGGTGGGGGTAGGGTGTGGGGGGGGGGGGGGGTAGGTAAATGTAGCCAGGACAAATCCGAGAATCTGACAGCTGGATCTTCCACTGCATATCAAGCTAATCCACCGCCCGAAACTTCGACAGTCCATAACTATGGCAACTTTGAAAATATTATGCCCAGCTCTCTAAAAAGACTTCCCTTAAAAACCCTCATCATTGCATAAAATCTCCATGTGTGTATCTTTTTTTCTTTTTTTTTGCTTTTAAAAAAAGATAAACATATGACCTCTGGATTTTGATGTTCAGCAGTTTTGTTACGTGCAGAAAGCAAAATCAGTGTAGATATTCGTTTTGCTGGATATGAAAATACTATTACACCATCTCCTGCATGTCTGACATGTTCCTGTTTTTATTATTATTATTATTCACTTTTCGTATTGTTATTTGTAGAATATCTACCTTTCTCAGCTTCTTACCTCTTGATGTTTTTTGCTACAGTGAAAACTTTTGCAATATTTCAGCTCCGTGAACTTAAATATTGCTTTACGTATGACATTTTATACGGATTTTTAGAGAGTTTTTATTTCCGCTTTAGTCGGTTTAATGTCTGTTGGGTGTTTTTGTTTGTTTGTTTGTTTGTTTGTATTTAAAGTGGTACAAGTGCAGTGTTACCTGCTGTTTCCGAGACTTAAACTGACAGAATAAAGCTTTCGTGTGGACGCCGTGCTCCTGTCTCTCTTCTCTTTTGTTGATCGATTGACTTTAAATATCTAAATTTTACATTTTGTTTACATTTAAAGAATTACATTTTGTTTTTACCTCAGAAATGACGTTTTTTGCGCACAATTGACCCGTCCTATATCCCGACCTTGACATCTGATCAGAATTTCAGGGGTTTTACCTGGTTTTGGCAAACTTTGGGGCCCTTGAGCAAGGCCCTTAACCTTTTTGACCTCTGTTTTCTAAACGCAGCTTCTTAACATCACTGGGAAATGTGAAGAAATGATTTCCCCGTGCTGTAAAGTACATGTGATAAGTTATAATGCACCTTTACAGTAAGATCTGTAGCCTGTCTAGCTACTCACTTTGGATCTCAAATGTCTGGAGTAAATGTTACTCAAAGCATTAAATCGACAGAATATGACAGTGAATGATTAAAAACCTGTATTGTGTTGACAAACTGAAAGCCAACACTTTTTAACACTGACACACATCTAACCCTTTTCCTTCTATTAAACGTCTCGAGCCAATATAAAGCAATTAACATGATAAATTTCTCACAATGGAACTACTTACAATTACAATTACAATTACACAAGCTTACGAATACATTTTAGTATTATTTATGGTGCTGAAATGAAATTTGAAGTACATTTAAAAGTCTTTTTTGTGTGCTTTTTCATCTTTGAGCTACATACAGGGTTTCCACAGGATTCCGTGGGATTTCATGGAACGCTTTCAATTTCGGTTAACAAACTTTTCGTGCGTTGTTTCAGGCGGATTTTTTTTCGATTTCTACGTTTTTTTCCGATTACTATGTTTTTTCTACGCCGCTTAACTTCCCTTCTCTTTCGCCACCCGGAAATCAAACACTACCACCAAGTTAACTACGGCATACATGACAGGAACATGTCCATCTCAAGAGCTTTGATCCACAAAATGACTGCTTTAAAAACCGGGAAATTTGTGCTTTTTAGTCAAGGATTTTTTTCATAGTTCTGTTATATTTGTGGCCAAGAAGTTTCATAAAATAGTGGCAAATTATTTTATAATTTTATATCATATGCTCCTAGTTTGTGGACACCTGACACTTGGTGTATGTTATTTTGAACATTCCACATTTAATTATATTATCCTATAGTCTAATGGGAAGATGTTCATAGTTTTACAACATATAAACATGTTTTGATGTAAAAAAAAAAGCCTACTTGGGTGTCTTAAGGTGCAGAAATACATGAGAGATTGGAACCCATGGCTTTAATTAATTAATTACTGTCATTTGTTTGTAATAATAAGTGTAACAAATGAATAAGGACCAATAACTTTTGATTCAGTATT
Organism: Kryptopterus vitreolus; assembly: GCA_030449085.1. Taxonomy (NCBI): domain Eukaryota; kingdom Metazoa; phylum Chordata; class Actinopteri; order Siluriformes; family Siluridae; genus Kryptopterus; species Kryptopterus vitreolus. Next base: position 11,860,872 of record JACRUU010000022.1, read on the forward strand.
TATTCCATTGAACCATGGAATATTTTGTGTATTTAAATATTTGAGTACTTATAAATATACATAAAGACTTTTCATTACAGGAAACTCCTTTACATTTACGCCATTTGGGCAGACACCGTCATCCATAGCGACTTGCATCTGAGCAATTAAGGGCTAAAGGCCTAGGTCAAGGGCCCCCTGGGGGTGAGATTTGAACCTGCAGTTTTCCAGGCCACTAAACAACCACCTCGCTTTAAACATCAAAGCGACTATTCCCAGGACATGACACGAAATGTCAGTAAGTAATGTCGAACATCCTGAAAAAAACGGTCGCACAACCTGTTGCGTAGGTGTTTTCACTCGCTATAAATCATTACCTTCCTTATGCGTCGTGTGTTACACGAATACAAACTCTCCCTCTGTGCTCTCATATTATCAACGTCGCCTTCTTTCGTCAAAAGAACAAGCCGGCCTTTTCACAGCCTTTGAGGACTTGCTGACCTTTCTCCAAATCCATCGTGCCTCGTGTGTTTAAAAGCCAACAAGATGAAGTCCGAAGGTTCTGGAATTCCAGATCTTAAACCGACTACCTCATCAATCCCTCTCAGCCCCCCCGCCCCATGCTTCTCGATATCCTGCCGTCCTTGAGGGCCGGGGATTGATTCCGACATACCCTGCAGCCCACGTTACTGGAGCTCTTGAAGATTCATATTAATTCAGGGGTGAATTAATGAACGGGATATGGTAGCTCAATGGTTAAGGTGTTGGCTTCTGGACCTTGAGCAAGGCCCTTAACCCTCAATTGCTCAATTGTAAGTCGCTCTGGATAAGGGTGTCTGCAAAATGGTAAATGTAAATTCGAATTCGTTCTAATGAAACCTTTATGACCCAGAGAGAAACCCACTGCTCTATGGGATAGAAAACAGAAAACATGAGGCTGATCTCTGACCAAGGTAAAAAAAGGGCGTTTTTATTTTTCCAGCCTCCTTGACTCCAATGAAATTGCTGGCAGTTTTGTTGATCTAGCTGCCCTCTGCTTTATTAAATCCTGATGACATTTTCGTGACGATGACGCCAATCTTTTACACGTCGGCACCTCGAACATAGGCTCCTGTGTCTTTCAGAAGGACCGCATTGCACTTTTCATGATGAAAAATGCGCGTCATTTGGCTGGTAGTCCTTTAGATGTATCTCCAGATCTTACATTTATGGCAGATGCCCTTAACCAGAGCGACTTACAAGTGAGAAAAGAAGGGCCTTGCTTCAAGGGCCCATTAGTGGCAGCTTGGTAGTGGTGGGATTTGAACCTGAGATCTTCCCGTCCAGAGCCCAAAGCCTTAACCCCTGAGTTCCCACATCCTTTCTTATGGTCATAGGATAGCAAATAGGAAGCATCGGCCAGAAAAGACAATCTTTTTTTTCTTCTTTTTCTTAATAAATCTCTGCGAGGTCACAGCGATTTCCTGTACACGCGTTTCTTTTAGAAGAAGTAGAAGTAGTGGAAGTGATGGCACCCCCCCCCCCCACACACACACACACAGAGCCCCGATCTCAACATCATGGAGTGTGTGTGGGATTCCATGAAGAGACAGAAGGATGTGAGAACGTCTCCATCCACAGAAGATCTGTGTTTACTTCTCCAAGATGGAACAACCGACCAGCCGAGTTCCTTCATAAACACTGTGTGTAAGTGTACATAGAAGTGTTACTGCTGTTTTGAAGGTAAAATGTGTTCACAACAAATATTGATCTGAATTCCATTTCTCTTTTCTTCATTCACTGCGTTTCCTTCATTGATGAAAGTAAATAATGAACACTTACATTTTGGAAAGCATTCTTTGTTTACAGCAGTTTTTTCACACCTGAATAAAAACTTTTGCACAGTATATATATATATATATATATATATATATATATATATATATATATATATATATATATATATAGATATATATATATAAAAGAATTCATCCCTACCTCACAGTGTCACATAATGAGACCAGAACTAGCAATCTTTTTTTACACTAAGTTTGACGTATATATGAAGCCCTAAATATAAGCTGTAGACAAGCTGCCTCGACCTCCACCTTGTAATTGGGACACGAGTCCCGATGTAATTAAAGAGACCGCGTTTACCGGCCGTTAACCGACCTTCGGTACGCCACAACAGAGAGCGACGAATGGGTCAATAACAACAACTTGACTAAAGAAGCTTGCTGTTTAATGACGGGTTCGCAGTCCTTATTAGGGTACTTAAGAGCTCGACATGTGATGAGATCAAAGAGGCCTGTCATCGTGTGCGTGCACGCGCCCACACCTGAAGTCTGAAGAGTGCTGACGTGCGTTACTTTGCTGTTCCCCTGCTGTTGTGATTTTACATCGACTAGCTGAGCTAAGGCTCTGGTGTTTTCGGCCGAGATGCAGAGAGGAAAAATGGCTAAATGCTCTTCTCTTTCAGGATTAGACCGATTCATCCCGAACACCATCTGCAATTAGAGCCACTGGCGATGGTTCCACTTCAACAGACTACAGAGCCAATGTAGGCATTAAAGCAGGATACACCCTGGATGGAATGCCAACCCATCACAGGCCGCACACACACACACTCGCATTCATACACACATACACTAGGGACAATTTTTCCAAGGTGCCAATCAACCTACCATGCATGTTTTTGGGACCGGGGAGGAAACCAGGATAGAACCCAGAGAAAAAAAAAACCCAGAGGCACGGGGAGAACATGCAAACTCCACACACACATGGTGGAGACGGGAATCGAACCCGGATCCTGGCGGTGTGAGGCGAACGTGCTAACTACTAGGATTTATTTGTTTAGGATGGATGGAAATTTTGCCCGTCAACAAAAAAATTTGCGAAAATATATGCCTCTTTATGGGTACGGAGGCTTAGTGGTTAGTACGTTCGCCTCACACCTCCAGGATCCGGGTTCGATTCCTGTCTCGGCCATGTGTGTGTGGAGTTTGCATGTTCTCCCCGTGCCTCAGGGTTTTTTTCTCCTGGTTCTCTGGTTTCCTCCGGGTCCATAAACATGCACGGTAGGTTGATTGGCACCTTGGAAAATTGTCCCTAGTGAATGAATGTGTGTATGAATGTGTGTGTGTGTGTGTGTGTGTGTGTGTGTGTGTGTGTGTCCTGCGATTGGTTGGCATTCCATCCAGGGTGTGTCCTGCCTTAATAGACGCCTGAGATAGGCACAGACTCCCCGTGACCCGAGGAAAGATCGGATATAGCAGTAGAAGATGAATGAATGAATGAATATCCCTCTTTTTCTGAGCGCCACCTAGTGGACAAATGAAAGTAATCCAAAACTGAAAAGTTAGTACTGCTTATTACATTCTGAATAGGGTCATTTGTAATCTGTAACCTATTACATTTCCAAAGTAAACTTCCCAACACTGGTCATAGTTTTACCTACATAAGTTTAACGCTATGATGAAATGCATTGACCTTTTGGCACTCCAGGGTTCACATGTGTATGAATGGGGCAGGAACTATATGTGAAATATATAGTGTTAGACTTACGTGGCCAAAAAGTCCTCACAGCTCGCATCCTCCATCCATCATTAAGAAAGAAATGATGAGTTTGCAACTTTAATGATACAGTATAAAACGCTATGCATTCCAGGGTTCTGTGGTCATAATTAGCATAACTTTGAATTGACACTTGGGAAATGAGTACAACGGAGGAGTTCTGCTCATTGTAACTGTATTGGATTTGTAACCTTCACTGTATTTATTGTCTCCAGACCAGATCCTACAGCTGCTTTGTGTGCTCAAGTGTCCTTTGAATTACTTGAGGAAAAAAGAATCCGTGTTGTGTCATGCCTCCTGGGACAACACCAGTTGTTGAACGCAGATTTGATTCAGATTTAGACTAATATCGAATATTTATTTTATGCTATTTTTTTCAACGACTGGGTCAGTTCACTGGACAGACAGCTGACCCACATGTTAAAGCAGCGGTAATTATTCCCTCGATTTGATTTCACCAGCAAAGCACGCTGAACGAAACGGCCGGGACTGGAATCAGTGAGGATGTAGTTACTGTAGCCTACTTACAGAACACAGTCGGACCAATCTCTGTCCGCCCAAGAGCAGATGTAACTGAAGCACATCTGCATCAGAGTCACACAGATGATGACCTCATGCTTTTTCATTTTGTTCAAATGAGATTAAAGCACTCGTTTTGTGTGTGTGTGTGTGTGTTTGTGTGTGTGTGTGTGTGTGTGTGTGAAAGCCTGATGGACAAGTCAATCGCTCCTACCAGGTAACAACACCACACCATAGTTTGTTGTCACTGATGGTTTATTTGCACTTCTGAAGCTTCCACCACTATTACGACCAGCGTCCAACTATATAATGAACAGAATATGCAAACATAGGTGATAGCTCAGTGGTTAAGGGCATTGACCTTTGGACTGGATGGTCACAGGTTCAAATCCCGTCATCAACGTGCACACTAATTTTTGCTGTTTCTACACGGACTGTTTTAATTGCGGATATGTGCATTAGCTATATAAATAAATAAATAAATAAATATATGAGGGGCACAGTGGCTTAGTGGTTTGCATGTTCGCCTCACACCACCAGGGTCCGGGTTCATTCGATTCCCGTTTCGAACTTTGCATGTTTTGCATGTTCTCCCCGTGTTCCAGGAGGTTTTTCTCCGGGTTCTCCGGTTTCCCCCTGGGTCCAAAAACATGCACGGTAGGTTGATTTTCACCTTGGAAAAAATGTCCCTATTGTATGAATGTGTGTGTGTGTGTGTGTGTGTGTGTGTGTCCTGCGATGGGTTGGCATTCCATCCAGGGTGTATCCTGCCTTAATGCCCATAGACGCCTGAGATAGGCACAGACTCCCCGTGACCCGAGGGAAGATCGAATAAAGCGGTAGAAGATGAATGAATGAATAGCACTCTGCAAAAGCATAATTCTCCTGGTCGAATGATTAACTGACACCGGCGCTGTTTAGTTTCAACCCTGGGAATATTAAAGGCTTCATGTGATGAGATCACGACTAGGACAATCTGAACGCTGTCACTTTTTTTTTTTCCCCTCGTTGCTTCCTGATTAAACAGCTGCTCGGCGTGACAGCTGAGGTCGGGAGATCTGTTATGAATCGCGTTCTTGAGATCTGGGCTCAGCTCGAAGGAAACCTCTGGAGACACATCAACTTGCTTTTTACTCTGATCACAAGTTCCTGAGCCATTTCTGGGGCGCAAAGAGTCAAATAACTGAAAAGACTACTGTACCTGTGGGACGGGTGCGGTTATGGGGAAAAGAATGTGCGTGAGTGAGTGTGTGTGTGTGTGTGTGTGTGTGTGTGTGTGTGTGTGTGTGTGTGTCCGTGTGTGTGTGTAGTCCACCATGTTATCTGACGAAATCTTTCGGACTTCTTACGAATGCTACTGATTTCATGTTCTCGGCCCGAATGCGTCTTTTGGTCCTGAAGCGATGTGCCATGTCGAATTTGGGATGGAGGGATATACTTAGATAGCGTGGAGACAGCGTTTTGTCAGATTGTCACAGAGGATAAACAAAAAGTCATCCTGTTACATATGACAAAAAAAACTTAGCGTCTCTTTCTTCCTCTCCGTATCCTGGAGTACAGTTTGATTTACTGGACGAAAATAACAGCTCTAGTTGGCGGGTTCCAATTTTCCTGTCACTCGGCCCGGCGACACCTGTAAAACACACTCGGGTCTCGACACGCTTTGTACAACAGTGGTGATGAGTCACCGTTGGTGTGCGTTCGGGGAGAGAGAGAGAGATTTTTTTGGCGTCGGCTGAGGAAACGAAAAACGCAGACCGATAGCTGAGAGCCAGATTTAACAGTGTACAAATGCTGATCTGGTTCATGGTTCCATAGCACAGAATTTGTAGCTTACGAGTCCTGAAGGCCTTGAGCTTAACTCCTACACCACCAATATGCCACTACTGGGCCCCTGAGAACGGACCTGTTAAGTGTTCAGCTGTTATTGATTAAAGTCACGGTGGATAAAACAGCATATTTCAATGGAAAACAATTGAATGGGGGGTAGTTGGTCAGTCACGGTTAAGGGATTGGGTTCCCACCAAGCTGTCACTAGTGGGCCCTTAAGCAAGGCCCTTAACTCTCAACTGCTGAGTTGTACGTCGAGTCTAGCCAACTGTGGTAAATAAATGTTGTGGCATGATTTTATCAGACTCTCATACTTATCACTGGGAAAAGTTCCTTGCCATTTCAATGCATAATGATCCCAGCGATATTAATGACGGGGAGGTGGTGGCTCAGTGGTAAGGTATTGGCCTCTTTACTGGAAGATCGCAGGTTCAAAGCCCATGACCACCAAGCTGCCACTAAAGGGCCCTTAGGCAAGGCCCTTAACTCTCAACTGCTGAGTAGTAAGTCGAGTCTAGCCAAATGTGGTAAATAAATGTTGTGGCATGATTTTATCAGACTCTCACACTTATCACTGGGAAAAATTCCTTGCCATTTCAATGCATAATGATCCCAGCGATATTAATGAGGGGGAGGCGGGGCACAATGGTAAGGTATTGGTCTCCTGACCGGAAGATCGCATGTTCAAACCCCATGACAACCAAGATACCCCTAGTGGGCTCTTGAGCAAGGCCCTTAACCCTCAGTTGTAAATCGCTCTGGATAAGGGCGTCTGCCAAGTGCTGTAAATGTAATGAATCACTGGTTGAAAGTATTTTTCCTCTTCACGACAATTTACAGCTGGACAGAACCATCATGTTGGTGAGAATTCGGGTTGCCAGGTCTTGTCCCCGGCTCGAAATCATGTTTTTATTGCATGGAATAGAAATTACATTTCTAATTTGCTGTGCCTATTTTCTCATTATCTACTACAACCACGGTCATTAGTGTGACCTATAATCCATTCACAAATACGGCAAATCCCGGAGTCAAGTGACATCGAGAAAACTCAAGGGGGAAAAAATGTAGGCCATGGTGTAAACTTCTACAACACACATTCCTTCATCACCAAATCATTGCTGTCAGGAAGGCTTTCCAACATGAGCTACAATATTTGTGTGTGTGTGTGTGTGTGTGTGTCTTAGTTCATAGCCCGAGGCCTCAAACAATAGCAGAACATGGATGAACATGTTCATAGCCTACAGTTAATTGTTAGCTTCTTTTTTCCTAACATGTCTTCCATCATCATCATCAATCCAGAGATATTCAAGTTTTCCTTTGACGAAAAGAGAGGAAGATGACACTAGTTGGTGGCAGAGATGTTAAATAGAATGTGGGACAAAAAATAAAATGGAAAGAAAGGATATTTGGGTTCTAATGGTTGCAATTTTGAGGGATTTAATGCAATGAAACTATGTTTAATGTTCCAAATATCTATAAATATATATATATAAAATAGAAGGCTGAGCTTTCTTGCCGTATGTTTATAAGATGATATAGGGCACTCGCGAATTATGAAAAAACAAGAATTTTGAAAGTGGGTATAAAAAAAGCACCTATAAATGCCTATATTTATAGTTTAAAGCCTAATGATACCCCAAAAACACTTTCATTTCATTTCAAACTCTAAAAACAGAGTATAAAGGTAAAGGTGTATACTGGTAGACTGTATACTGTATTGCCGTGTCTCAGGTAGTGCTAGAATGTAAATAATTACCCCAATATGACCTGTCATTCATATTTGTGCATTTCCTTTGGTGTAAGTAGGGTAAATACATCATTTAATTTAATAAAATATTCTATAAAAATGAATTAAAAAATATACTGTAATAATTTTATTTTTACTGTAGTAAAATGTAACTGAAGGGAATGTGAGTGATGCTTGCCGATGCAAACACATCACATGACGTCATCAAATTACCCAGCGTCCGACTCCCGTCAATGTGGCGAGCGTTTAGACATGTCACATGACCCCGTAGCCCGAGTTTCGCCATTTTGCAGATTTTTCGCGTTTGCGGTCACATGATGTCATGCGGAGTCAATTCGAGCTTCCACCGGAGATTCCCCAGACCGTGCCAAACGGTTTGGCACATCACACTTGCAGGTCCGTGCGAGATCTGCGACGCGGTAAGACTTTGGGTTTGGGTGGTGGGCGTGGCCTATTACGCCATATGACGTCATCAATTCTGCCAGGGATCAACTCCCCCTTTGCAAGCATCACTAATTAAAAATGACAGTAAAATATACTGGTATTCACCAATAACAAATGACATGAATGATTTAGTGTTAAAACGCAAGACAAAATGTGATATTGCAATTAAAAATGCCATAAAAACATATATTAGTTAGAAACAAATATTAGTTAGATTCTGAGGAAAACAATGTGGGATGTGATGCTCAGAAAACAAATACTTAAGACCAGCCCATTTCTGCCAATTTATCGTATATCGAGATCAACAATATATTCAGATGTGTATTAATTTATTAATGTAGTATTGTGTGTTTAAAAAAATGCCGGACAACAGAGTTATCGCAGTTCATCGACCTCATCTCCATCTGTCTAGTCTGTATTTGGTGACGGTAAAGATATATGTGTTGTAATGATGTTCATTACTGAATCACAAGTGAGTTATTTAATGGAATAGATTCTGATTTGATGATGTATGTGGTGAATTTCTAAACCAAGCAATTTCCTCTGATTTTATGTTAATCCCCAAATTTCTAGTGTTTAATAAGAAGGAAATCCGTAAGTAATCGGGTTTAACTCTTGTTTGTGGTATTGGGACAGCGTTCTTTAGGTCCATTTTAATTGTATTGGATGTACTATTCATTCATTCATTCATTCATCTTCTTCCACTTTATCCGATCTTCCCTCGGGTCACGGGGAGTCTGTGCCTATCTCAGGCATCTATGGGCATTAAGGCAGGATGCACTCTGGATGGAATGCCAACCCATCACACACACACACACACATTCACACACTAGGTACAATTTTCCAAGGTGCCAATCAACCTACCGTGCATGTTTTTGGACCGAAGAGGAAACTGGAGAACCCGGAGGAAAACCCCCTAAGGCACGGGGAGAACATGCAAACTCCACACACACATGGCCGAGACGGGAATCGAACCCGGATGCTGGAGGTGTGAGGTGAACGTGCTAACCACTAAACCACCGTGCCCCATTTAGATGTACTAGGTTGCAGTAAACCCTGCTGCTGTTAAGGTTCACAAGCTCCAAGCCTTTGTCTAAATGGGCATTATTAGAAAAACGTTGTAGTCTGGAAAAGCAATCACCAATTTATACCCAATGCAATAAAGCAGGTCCAACAAACGCTCATTTCCTCTATGATCATTTCAGCATTACTACCATTTCCTTCTTTTTTCTGGCACATCAAGGCTGTTGGGTCGGCTTTACATTCCATTCAGAGGCCAAATTTGTCCAATGCCATAGTGCTCCTGTCGTCCTGCTAACGTTCACCATGATGCCATGATTGGAAACACAATCCCAGGTGTTTTAAAGGAACTGAAAACCTGCTTTTTTTTCTCTCTTTTTTCAAAATCCCAAATCATTTACTATTAATGAAATATGTTACTATTAATAAAACATGCTAAAAACATGTTACTATTGTTACTGCTTCATGTTACTATTCATGAAACATGCTTCAAATCTGTGAAAAGTGCTGCTATTTTAGGATATTCCTTAATGCAAGAAAAGTAGTTATCAACCTCTAATGTCATCTCTCTGAATTTCCGTCTCAGGAGGTGGTCCTGCGATCTCCTTTCCATATGCCGGACCCTCAAGTCCGGCCCCGAAAGGGATCCATGTGCCGAGGTTCATCCATTAAAATCCTCTGAAGCACACAAATAATATTCCATCTGTCTCTGCTGTCATCTCTTTTCCAAATGCATATTTTGCTGTGTTGGTAAAATATCCAAGCCTTCAACAACACTCTGTGCATGGTTGTATAAAAAGGATCACGCATCGAGACCGGGGTGCTCGTTTGCAGTACTTGAAGTACTTCTTAATTCGTCTGAATATAGATTTTACATCATTCATTCATTCATTCATCTTCTACAGCTTTATCTGATCTTCCCTCGGGTCACGGGGAGTCTGTGCCTATCTCAGGCGTCTATGGGCATTAAGGCAGGATACACCCTGGATGGAATGCCAACCTATCGCAAGGCACACACACACACACACACACACACATTCATACACTAGGGACAATTTTCCAAGGTGCCAATCAACCTACCGTGCATGTTTTTGGACGGGGAGGAAATCGGAGAACCCGGAGAAAAACCCCCTGAGGCACAGGGAGAACATGCAAACTCCACACACACACATGCCCGAGACAGGAATCGAACCCGGGCCCTGGTGGTGTGAGGCAAATGCGCTAACCAGTAAACCACTGTGCCAATGATTTTACATCAAATTCTCTAAAAAAAAAAACAAAATAAAAGAAATGATTTAAAAATGATGTGAAACTCATTGTCACCGTGGGCCACATCAGCGTTATGGTGGGCCTCGAGGGACTACTTGTGTCTATAAGACAATATATAGTGTTTGATGCGCGACGTCGCCTCATAACACAAAACACACAGCGCTTTTTCTCCTTGCATGAATTAGTTTTTTCTTGGAAGTCCATCGGCATCATTTTTCGCTTCCTGGACATTTTGGGATCGACATTTCTCAATTCCACTTTTCGGTAAACTGCACTCTAGTGGCGGGATGTCGTCACTTCGGGGGGTAACATAATCGCATGCATTGTGGGAGATGTAGTTTATTGTCAATGACGTAAAATGACGTGACGGGCCACACTGAGTTGGACACGTGTCCTAGATGTATCCTGCATTAAATTAGACATTAATTTATACATTAATACATTATACATGAATTAGTTTTATAGCCTCAAAGGTTGCATATTAGGGTTATATTAGTTTGTGGATCTGCTGTTTGTATCTTGGCATTTTACTCTCTGAATGTGGTGAGCAGATGCTTGTGTGTGGCTTTACCGTGACAGCTGCGAAAGGTAGTAATTACGTCTTTTTCCTGTTAAAAATAAATGATTATCTTTATATGACATTTGCTTCTGGTCGCATTCAGGAGCCAATACAGTGCACGCACATTTTATTAGCCTATCATACTGACTCCTATCTCTTCATGGAGTCTGTCTTTAACCTCCTTATAAGGGTTTTTTTTTCCACCCCCGTCTCATCACGTGTCATCTCAGAAAGCCCCAGTTCATTGCTAGGTAATGAGTCCATTCTGTTGGAGATCTAACACAGCACACAGCCTCTTGCTGAAAACAAAGGCTTCTTACCCTGCGTGAGGTTTGCAAAAGAAAGATGATCTGATATTTTGTTTTTCTTTCTTGCATTCGCCTGAGATGTTATTAATGAGACTTCGGGCAGCTACTTGGCTTTTTTTTTTGGTCTCGAAATGCGACAAATGAAAGGTATTCATTAAAATGCCATTCCACAGATGGTCCTTGTCAGACTGTTTTAATCACTTTTCCCAGGTTTTAAGTCTCCTTCTACCCCCCACCTTTTTTTTTTCTCTCTGCTGGCCTTGATGATGCGTTAATGGAGACAAACGAGTCGAGACTCAGAGTGACGCAACTCTGAACTGGTGACAGGCCTTTTAACTTTCACCTCAAAAAATGGAGCCTCAAGCGTTTCTTTTGGTTACTGATGATTATGAGCTGAATTCAAAATCGGACAATACTCTGACCGGGCTCTATTAGGACCAAGACTCGAAGGAAAGTAGTAATGATTAAGCAATTCCAATGGCACGTCCTCCGCGCAGTGTCTAGACCAGTCTAGATCAATGTGACCAAACCGGGCTGAAATGGATGCCGCCAGGGTTCGGTGGAGTAAGTGCCTTAGCAGATGAGAATGTAAATTAGTACACTCTATATGGTATAACAAGTTTGGTTGTTCATTATAGAAAATATAATATAGGAAAAAATAGCTTTTCTTCCCCCACAGATGTTCCACAGAGATCCCTAAAGAGATTTGCTTTTTTTGAATTACTGTAGAGGCCCATAGAACCAAATCCCTGCTCCAGGTGACGAAGAGCAGTAATGTCGGCCCATCAACATGTCAAGTTCTTTCCTGTTTTGGGTTTCATGGTGGGAAGAAAAGTGTAAAAGATGGTCAGCCAGAAGATGTATTCATTTGTGAATTCCAGCTTCCTTAGGACTGAGGATGGACAGTGAAATTTGTAGTGAAATTAACTTAAAAATCACTTTTCTCATAAACAACACGATTGTTTTGCATGATGGCACATGGAGCGTCCATAAAGTGCTTCTGGACCAAAGAAAAATCCTAAAACACAGCTTTCCTTTGCACGTCTGTATAGATCAACGTACCCCCCCTAACCCGCTTATCCCCAAACAAGCCAAGAATTGGTCTATATAGGTGCGAATTGGTACTCAATGGCCCACTAGTGGCCGCTTTGAACCTACTGGTCCAGAGCCCAATGCCTTAAATACGTGTGCATTCAAAAGATAATTCTTTGGTTGGACGCAGGGTCCACCATAATACAGCGCCCCCTGTAGCACAGATGGTCAAGGATCCAAACGTGGCACCTTAAGCGCCTTAATCAAGGAGTATACAGCGGGTATAAAATTTTTCAGTAAACATATTTCATTATTGTAACAATTAATCTCTATTCAACAGCATTTATGATTTGAAAGACATTTTGCCTCACTATATTTTAACTGGTTTAGTGGTTAGCATGTTCGCCTCACACCTCCAGGGTCGGGGGTTCGATTCCTGTCTCCTCCATGTGGGTGTGGAGTTTGCATGTTCTCCTCTTGCCTCAGGGGGTTTTTCTCCAGATCCCCCCACCCCCCTCCCCCCGGTCCAAAAACATGCACGGTAGGTTGAATTGCGCCTTGGAAAATTGTCCCTAGTGTGTAAATGTGAGTGTGTGTGTGTGTGTGTGTGTGTGTGTGCCCTATGAAGGGTTGGCACCCCATACAGGGTGTATTCTGCCTTGATGCACCAAGACGGCACAGGCTCCCCACGACCCGAGGGGAAGATCGGATGAAGCGGTAGAAGATTTGGCATCAAATCAGTCATCTGTGATGTTTGTTCATTCATTCATTCATTCATCTTCTACCGCTTTATCCGATCTTCCCTCGGGTCACGGGGAGTCTGTGCCTATCTCAGGCGTCTATGGGCATTAAGACAGGATACACCCTGGATGGAATGCCAACCCATCGCAGGACACACACACACACACACACACTTACATTCAAACACTAGGGCAATTTTCTAAGGTGCCAATCAACTTACCGTGCATAGTTTTGTACCGGGAGGAAACCGGAGAACCCGGAGAAAAACCCCCTGAGGCACTGGGAGAACATGCAAACTCCACACACATGGCCGAGACGGGAATCGAACCTGTACATTGGCGGTGTGCCCCTGTGATGTTTGTTGTTTTTTTATTTTATTTGTGCATTATTGATAGGATCGTCTACTATGTCACATGATACTGTCGATGTATTTGTTTGTTGAAGAGTCTGTTGTACATTGTGGCGATATCCAATTTGATTTGTGTTTTAGGAAAAAAAACAAACTATTTTTTGGCTTTGCACCAACATGCGTTTTAGTGTTGACGATTAGTGCATCTCTGAGCCTTCGCTAACTATGAGTCAAATACGCAAACACTGTTCGAATCAGATTATGCGACTCATTTTGGAATTAGTAATTTGTAGTAGATTAAACCATTATCTATATTTTTACTCGAGTATGATTTTTAGGTACACTTTACACCTCGGACTCCTAATATGGGAGGTGGTAGCCCAGTGATTAAGGTGTTGGACTCTGGACCGGAAGATCACAGGTTCAAACCCCACCACCACGAAGCTGCCATTAGTGGGCCCTTGAGCAAGGCCCTTAACCCTTAATTGCTCAGTTGTAAGTCGCTCTGGATAAGGGCATCTACCAAATGCAGTAAATACGAAATATAATATTTAGCACTATTTTAAGCTGTAACACCGTCATTATTTTCCCATAAACTAGGAATTATGCTTGATGTAAGCCCTCTGGAATGTCTCGAGGCAGCGAAAAGCCAAATAAAAATTGATTACATTCGGTGAAGTGGTTTTCTTCATATAAACTGTTTATTTGTGGACTGGATGGAATGCATGGTTATCCTCTAAGGGAGCGTTTACACATCCTCCAAATCTCAAACCAGAATGGACACGTTTCATTTCTTTTGAAACTTACCTGTTTGAAATTTAGGTTTATTTGGAAAAAACAGTCAGTGCTTAGATCAGCATCTCACCCGCGATGCATTTCGTAGAATTGCCTTTACCGTCAGCAGGTTGCTACAAATTGGCACGGACCCCTCGCTGTGGTTGTAATGGTTCCCTGCCTCAGGTAGGAGAAGAGCGCTGTGTTTTCCATTGCAGACACCTCTGTGTCTGGGTCCAGCTGCACACAGCAGGCCGGTAGGCTGTTTATTGTATGCCTGTGTCAAAGTGGAGGGGATTCGGCACCGGGCCAGGAAAGCAAGACAAAAAAAAAAGGTACGGGAGGCTTGAGACTACAGCGTGACCTACAAATCTGCGAGCTCTGGGAGAATACGATGAGAAGTCTCACCAGGGAAAAGGTACTTCTGTTCAGTGTAACAGCAACAAGTACAGCGTTACGGACATTTTGTAGCAACAAGAAGCACACCAAGTTTCGATTTGAAAATTCCACTTGCGACGGAGGTCCTGTGATTTATGACCTTCTCGTCCTTGTTGATGTTTAGTTTACAACCTAGAGACGTCTGGTTACCATATTACCGTAATCATTTTTTTTTTTACTGTTATCTGCATGGAGAATCATAAAAACAACAACAACAACAAAAAAAAGTTCCTTGTGAGCTACAGCTCCTGCTAGTCTCCCTCACCATTTAGCCCTAAATTCAACCCCTAATCCGAGACACCTGATCCGTGCACAGAAAATACTCAGGAACATCTGTATATTAGAGCCATGTGTAGTGGATTAGGGGTTGGTTATTTCACATGTGCTGCATCCGATATTGCACTCTCCGAGAATCAATAATATGCTAGATAGTGCTCTGGATCGTTTGTTAATCACAATAAAAAATAAGATATAAAAAAAATATATATATATATGATTTACCCAAGATGAACTTATATCTTTGAATAATCATTCAGACATGTGAATTCATAGCTTATTCTTATGTCTTATTGTACAAAATTAGATTTGCAATCTGACAAATCACTAATAGGGCTAATACCCTGTCTCCGGCTCACCACTGTTTATTCCTTGGACCACTTTTGATTGACATTTAGCAGACACTCTTATCCAGAATGACGTACAGCTGAGCAGTTGATGGTTATGCTCAAGGGCCCACTAGTGGCAGCTTGGTGATGTTGATGGGATTTGAACCTGTGACATTCGGGTCCAGAGCCTCAACCACTTAACTCCATAGTGAACACTGCAGACCAGGTAACATCGCACAAGAGCTGCCGTTTTGTAGACGCTCGGTCCCCGTCGTCTAGCCATCACAATTTGTCAAATTTGCTCAGTTTGCCCATTTTTCACGCTTCTAACATATCATGCTTGCTACCTAATATATCCCATAACAAATCCCTTTGGGATTTGTAATCTTTAACATTTTCAAAAGAAACTGTAATTTATTTAGACATTTATTTCTCTGTAACTGTAACAGCTTGCTGTTACTTTTACTTTGTAATTAAATTATGGAACACCTTTACATGTAACACCTTTACTCCCAACAATGCATAGCCGTATATAAAGCGCACCTATATAAGCCGCATCTGCTCTATAATGGTATACATATATAAATATATATAAATAGATAACCTGTATTTTAACACGGTGTAGGTGGAGCTGCACAGAGACGCGGAGATCCGGGATTCATACAAAACAGGATTTATTAGAATAAAGAACTCAGGAGACGCCGCTCAGAGCGGCCAGAGAGAGCCTTGCGCTCTGCGCGCCTTGGTAGAGACCGAGAGGGAGAGAATCGAGACAAAGGAGGCATATATATCCTCTGGATGTGCATCCGGCTTATATCGGGAGAGGGGAAATCAAAAACCGCTGAGGCTGTGCGGATTATAACAGTCCGTGAGGCTGTATTGAAACATTTCAAGGAAAACGCATTCTTCTTCTTTGCATTTAATTTGTGTTAGTTTTGATTCTAATTCCATGTTTTACAGACTTCATGGTTCTAGGAAAAAAGTAGCGGCTTATAGCTCTATATATATATAGTTATATTCCTCTGAGTTTGTTTCACCAATACTAAACCTACATTTGCATAAAACATCCATATTTGCTACATATACATCACAGCACAGGGAAATTCTTTATGCACATATCCCAGCTTGTTTTTTGGGGGGTTTTTCTTTTGGAAGCTGGGGTCAGAGAGACGGGTCATCCGTGATACGGCACCCCTGGAGCACAGAGGGTTAAAGGCCTTTCCGATCAGTAACCCAGCGCCTTAAACACAGATTAACGTTTTTCGATTCGGAGGTGAGTTCATGCGCGTCCAGAGTTCATTTGTAAAAGTACAAGTCTTAACGGTCATATTGCAGCAAAGGAACCATTAGTTCAGAAGAACAACAAACAGAAAAGGCCATAAACACAAGGAATGGACATTAGATCGGTCCTAATTTACATGAACTTTTCTTCTAAACACCATGTCTTTGTTAGACAAACAGGGTTAATAGATGGTTCCATGAAGGTGTGTTGGTTCTGTTGGGGTTTGTAATGGTTACTTTGCCACAGTTTGACCGTGAAGGCCTGACTTAGACCGTCTCCTCCAAACAGTGTATGTTGAAATATGTCCGCCACTTGAAGCATTTCATTAAATCCACTTCTAAATCTGTTAATTCTAATTAAAAGTATCCTTTGCAGATGATGTAGGTCTTGGTCTTCCAGGAGCTGAGGTATGATTTCGCCATAGCATTTGAAAGATCTGGTGATTGAAATTGCAGATCCATTTCAAAAGACCTTACAAATTGACTGACCTTTATTTATTAAAGTAATAATGGTCTGATTTTTCATTTTATTTTAATGAGCGTTTCTTACCGCGGTATGGATCTGTACAGTGGCACAAACAGGGCTATTGACCCTATAGTCACCCTTTCCTCTGCACAACATAACCAATGGTCTAAAGCACATGAAGAAGCAACACAGCTTGGCATAAACTGGAAAATTGTCCAAGTTTACTGAATTACCTGTGTGTGTGTGTGTGCCAAGGATGTTGGCATGTCCATCCAGGGTGTAAAACTGCCTTAATGCCCATAGACGCCTGAGATAGGCACAGATTCCCCGTGACCCGAGGGAAGATCGGATAAAGCGGTAGAAAATGAATGAATGAATGACTATTCTGGGTTGTTTAACACATTTTTTATTTATAGTTTTTCATTATTCCATATAACATTTTTATAGCTTTTTTAAAAATTGTTATCAATGTACAATGTTGAAAATAATAAAAATAAATAAAATCATGTTAAAAAGTTAGGGGTCACGGTGGCTTAGTGGTTAGCACGTTCGCCTCACACCGCCAGGGTCCGGGTTCGATTCCCGTCTCGGTCGTGTGTGTGTGTGTGTGTGTGTGTGGAGTTTGCATGTTCTCCCCGTGCCTCAGGGGGTTTTTCTCCGGGTTCTCCGGTTTCCTCCGGGTCCAAAAACATGCACGGTAGGTTGATTGGCACCTTGGAAAATTGTCCTTAGTGTATGAATGTGTGTGTGTGTGTGTGTGTGTGTGTGTGTGTGTGTGTGTGTGTGTGTGTGCCCTGCGATGGGTTGGCATTCCATCCAGGGTGTATCCTGACTTAATGCCCATAAACGCCTGAGATAGACACAGACTCCCCGTGACCCGAGGGAAGATCGGATAAAACGGTAGAAGATGAATGAATGAATGAATGAATCTAAAAAAGAAACCAAAAGACCCGACCCTTTAACCAACCCTAAATGTCAAATTCAGCTGTGTCCTACAGTATTAATGTACGCTGTATTTTTATGAACAACTTAAGCAGAACCAAATAAGCCACCTGTGTGAAATACTGAAATATGAGGTCACGGAGTTAAAAAAAAAGAAAAAAGAAAAAGTGAAGTGGTGTTTATTGTTGCTAAGCCACATGGAGATCCAGGTCAGTACACAGCCACAGATGGTCCTTTTCAGGGAGAAACCCACTAATGGGTGGGAGGGAAGCTTAAACAGGATGGATCGTAACTGTCATATGTGTCGTTCAGTTGGAAACTCCGTGTTTTGATATATTTCTGAGATCAATTCCTATTTATTAAGCACCTGGTTCACTGATTGGTTGAACATCTCCCGGTGTTCCACCACCATAAACCAGAGGCTCTTCATTTAATGTGATTCATAGGCAGGCAAATGAAGGATGCATTGCAGATCAGAAAGAGACGACCAGATGACTGGGGTGGGAACATTGTGGGAGGAAAAAAAAAGTCAACATTTTCCTCTAAGGAAACTAAGAACTGTATTTATTTCCCGTGTTCAGGTGTAAAAGATTTATTACAGCTATTCTAAAACTTTCCTTTAAATATATCCGTCTGTTCGCTGTTGAAACTCGTCTCCAGACCAGTTCAGAATCAGAAAAAAGGCATGAGAGGTTTCCAAACCTCAACCGCGGTCGAATAATTCTTCTCATGCGCGGGTTTGAAGAGTGAAACTCTCCTTTGTACGCCCTGATATTTGATTGACACCAGGTTGACCTGCCACCTGAAGCCTGTTTGCTTAAAGGTCATGCATGTACAACGACTTGACCCTGTTACAGGATGACAGGATCGCTAATGCTAACATGTGCTTACCAGGTGGAGCAAGGGGTGTCTGTGGAAGACACAGGTGAGAGCTTTGGTTTGAATTCGATTTTGTTTTGGTTATTCCCAGCAAATGAGTGATCCGGATGCACAATATAGTGACCTGTAATCAAATGTAGATCAGAGACGCCGAGTCCTTTTGTGTCTTATAGCTAAAGCTAGGCTCTTTCCTGAGGTCTCTTTGTTTTTCAGACACAGAAGTCTAAGTATAAATTACGCCTTTAGAAGATTGATGTGGTTGCCTGGGAAAAGAAAAACCCTTTGTAATGCTACAGCATGTAGCTAGTTAACACGATAAAGGAAACCACACTTAGCTTAGCCTTCTTTTTTGCCTGTTTAAAAAGAACTAAAAACATCTCATTTAGGTGACAGAAAACAACAACACGATGATGCAAAAAGTAGCGTTGCTGCATAGCTTCATTAATTCATAGTCGCTTATTCAACCAATCCATTCACCCTCTGTACCATCCGTTCACCCTCTGTACCATCCGTTCACCCTCTGTACCATCCAATCACCCTGTGTACCATCCAATCACCCTCTGTACCATCCAATCCCCTGTGTATCCACCCTCTGTAACATCCATTCACCCTCTGTAACATCCATCCACCCTCTGTAACATCCATCCACCCTCTGTACAATCCATTCACCCTCTGTACATTCCATTCACCCTCTGTACCATCCGTTCACCATCTGTACCATTCAATCACCCTCTGTAACATCCGTTCACCCTCTGTATCATCCATTCACCCTCTGTAACATCCATCCATAATATCCCTCTGTAACATCCATCCACCCTCACCCTCTGTACCACTCCATTTCACCCTCTGTAACATCCATTCACCCTCTGTAACCCTGTCCATTCACCCTCTGTAACATCCATTTACCCTCTGTAACATCCATTCACCCTCTGTAATATCCATTCACCCTCTGTAAAATCCATTCACCCTCTGTAAAATCCATTCACCCTCTGTAACATCCATTCACCCTCTGTAATGTCCATTCACCCTCTGTAACATCCATCCCCTCTATTCACCCTCTGTACCATCCATTCACCCTCTGTAACATCCATTCACCCTCTGTAATGTCCATTCACCGTCTGTACCATCCATTCACCCTCTGTAACATCCATCCACCCTCTGAAACATCCATTCACCCTCTGTTAAGTTCATTCACCCTCTGTACCACCCATTTACCCTCTGTATCATCCATTCACCCTCTGTAACGTCCATTCAGCGTCTGTACCATCCATTCACCCTCTGTAACATCCATTCACCCTCTGTAAAATCCATTCACCCTCTGTAACATCCATTCACCCTCTGTAATGTCCATTCACCCTCTGTCAATTGTCCATCCCTCTGTAACATCCATTCACCCTCTGTAATGTCCATCCATTCACCCTCTGTAACATCCATCCCCTCTGTATCCATCACCCTCTGTAACATCCATTCACCCTCTGTACCATCCATTCACCCTCTGTAACATCCATTCACCCTCTGTACCATCCATTCACCCTCTGTAACATCCATTCACCCTCTGTAATGTCCATTCACCCTCTGTAACATCCATTCATCCTCTGTACATCCTCTCCATACCCTCTGTACATCCATCCACCCACCCTCTGTAACATCCATCCACCCTCTGAAACATCCATTCACCCTCTGTTAACCCTCTGTTCATTCACCCTCTGTACCACCCATTTACCCTCTGTATCATCCATTCCACCCTCTGTAACACCCCACCCTCTGTAACATCCATTCACCCTCTGTAACATCCATTCACCCTCTGTAACATCCATTCACCCTCTGTAACATCCATTCACCCTCTGTAACATCCATTCACCCTCTGTACCATCCATTCACCCTCTGTAACATCCATTCACCCTCTGTAACATCCATCCACCCCAGCTGTTTCTTGGAAGCTGGCATTAAACATGACATGGCACCCCTGGAGTGCACAGGGTTAAGGGCTTTGCTCAAAGAGCCAATAATGGTGAAACTGGGGCTCGAACCCCCAATCTTCCAAACAGTAACCCAGAGCATTAACCCCTGAGCTACACCCTCCACAGGAGACAAGGTGACCTTAAATACACTCGCACATTTTTCATTCCAGTTTTCATTCCATCCAAACAAGAGCCACAACATATTGTCCTCTGAAGAATTAGAGGACTGAAGAATTCATCTAAGTAGGTGAAATCTGGGACATCTTAGTTGGAATGAAAACCGGTACCCACTTTAGTGGAAAAGTCTAGAACACTCGTGATCTTATATTACTGGTGATAGTGCTTTTTAAAAAGAGATAAGATATTAAACACACACACACATATGTATGTATATATATTATATATATTCCCAATTCCTTGGCAACCCTGACCTCGATAAAGCACTTACTAAAGGTTTGTGTAAAACAAACTTGATTCTAAACAGCTAAATGATTTTGTTGTCTTATAAACAATTGTAATCAAAGCTACATGAAATCATGAGACGGCTACATTTCCGAATGACCTTCCTTAGTGAAATTGAGGGTTTATTGTGTGATTGAACTGATACAGTGAACTTTACAACTTTTATAAATAAGCCAAATTTGGAGCCAAAAATAACCTTAAAATGAGAAATATATAAAATATATAAAATGGTACTTTGCCTCATGCAGTTTTTCACTTTAAAATCATTAAAATGTATAATACCTGAAAATAATACCTTACTGGGTATAGATTATCCCTAGCTTATCTCTGTAGATCTACACACACACACACACACACACACACACACACACACACACACACACACCACCACACACACACACACATATATATATATATATATATATATATATATATACTATTGATATATATATATATATATACTAAAAATAAATTACCTTTTCAATTTCTTTATGGTAGAAAAACATCATTTTGACTAGAATTCAGTCTAAGCAACATATGTCTTTTTTTCCAGACCACACTTGTTGCTGGAAGTATCTTAATTTTTAGCTTTTATCTAAGCCATTTGTTCCCTATTCACTTTTTTGCCGTTAAAATATCCACGGCTGGTGTTCAGTAAATGGGTTCTCTACAATCACCCTGTCAAAAACCCAGTGTTTTCTTTCGCTTTTTTACACTAAACACATCGTAAACGTTTCTATATGGTAGTGACTCCAGACAGACTTCTTAGTTGAGGGTCACTAAAGTGTATCTCACCTTCAGTTCTGCTCAGTAGACATGACACACAGCCGAACTCCATATGTCTGAGACGCCAGACTTGGCTTTTTTTTTTATCTGTATATTTTTTATGGCGTCATGGTGCTCTGCTCAGACACAGTAAGCCTGCTCTTTCTTAACCTATACTGGACTAATGCCAAATAGAAGAAGCCACAGAAGAATTTTTCTCTGCTCACCAATGACTCCAGTGCATGCTGGGAAATGATTTTTTATTATGATTCTGAAGGGTGACAAATGCTGGTTATGATAGCTTGCCTTTTGATATTTGTCAGTGTTGTGTGTGTGTGTGTGGATTGTGTGTTGTGTGTGTAGGAGCTTTGCTGATAATTGTCAGTTTGTGTGTGTGTATGTGTGTGTGTGAGAGAGAAGAGAGAGAGAGAGAAACATTTATCCCTTTATTACTTTACTCATATACAATCCCAAATCCCAAAAAGCGGAGAGAGAGACACTGTGCAGACTATAAATAAATCCTGAATGCAATGGTGTGCAAATATGCATAAACCAATATTTTATATATATATATATATATATATATATATATATATATATATATATATATATATATATATATATATATATATATATATAATCTGATACATAAGAGTTCTGGGTGTTCTTTGTTGTTGTTTTTCATTTCATGATGCTCCGACAGTCATGCTGTTTTAATAGATGCACTATACAGTACATATTGTCTTGCTCAAATATGCAAGGCCTATGTTGATTGACCTAATTAGTTGCAAAATGATCCTCCAACTGTTTATTTTTCATTACATTTTTGTTGCCCTGACTTTTGTTACAGCCATCATATTGACAATTGCCTTCTTTTATCCTTCTTTAAAAGGATCTCACAATGTTGTGTTGTGAATGTAATATAGGGTTTATGACATTGACGCATAATGTTTTTATTTACTGTATACACAGTGTCGTTTTGAAATGATGCCCAATTTAAGGCCAGTAGTTATGTTTGGAAACAGAATAATGTCATTTATTTAAGAAATTATTTTAACACGTTTTAACACGTTTCATGACTTTATCTAGGGGCACCTTGGAAAATTGTCCCTAGTGTATGAATGTGTGTGTGAATGTGAGTGTGTGTACCCTGCGATGGGTTGGCATTCCATCCAGGGTGTATCCTGCCTTAATGTCCATAGACACCTGAGATAGGCACAGGATCCCCGTGACCCGAGGGAAGATCGGATATAGCGGTAGAAGGTAAATGAATGATGAATGAATGAATGAATGACTTTATCTCCAACAGTAATATCAAAAGAATGTGAAGTGAATGTTTACATTTTTTTATACACTCACACAAATATTTTAGGATGAACTTTTAATGCTAAATTTCCTGCACTGTGTGTTTAGAACCTCCTAGGTGTATTCAGTGTTAAGGATGACAGCACCTACTTGGGGTTTTCATGCAGAAGTGCTATTTATTTGAAGTGACACATGACATTAGATCTGGTCAAGAACAAGGGCAGGAGGCTGCGACCTTTGACTTTACTTGTTTGCTCACTTTGAACCACTAAATGCTCTAGCAGTGACTCATAAAGACCACAGACTTCATAGGTTAAGGTACTGTTTGTGTGTGTGTGTGTGTGTGTGCACCTGTGAGTGTGTGGTACGAGATAGAGAGCTGCAAACTAAACGACAAGGCTTTAAACCCATCTTGAACTTTACTTAAGGAGACATTCGGCCATTTAACAGGAAGCCTCTGCGGCTTGTCACAGAAATAACATGAGATTGCATTCTATTATATACAGCTTGCTTTCTGTACCTCATCAGATGTAATAACTAAATGGAAATGCAGTATATTAATAATAATAATAATAATAATAATAATAATATGATAATGATTACTGATTACTAATTATATATTATTAGAGAAGATCAAGCGAGGAGCATGTATTTGTCACATATACAGTATACACATCTGTAGTTATCATTTAATATTTAATTTATTATTAATATTATACAATTTTTTAAATCATTATTTTTATTTATTATTATTTATTATTATTATTATTATTATTATTATTATTTATTATCACCAACATTTGTATTATTTTTTATTATTATTAACCAGTAACTTGATGGTGGTGGTAACCTTAGTGGTTGATGAAGTTGGAATGTTGGGGGGTTTCAAGTCCAGGTATTGCCAAGCTGTCACTCTTGGGCCCTTGAGCAAGGCCCTTAACCCTTTGTTCTCCGCTGTGATGTTTCTAATCATCATTGGGGACATCAGAAGCAATTAATTTCACTGTGCAGTGATACGACAAAATGCATGCTCTGCTCCTATAATAATAATAATAATAATAATAATAATAATAATAATAATAATAATTATATACGAATAATAATAATAATGATGATGATGATGATGGAGCATGGTGGCTTAGTGGTTAGCACGTTCGCCTCACACCTACAGACTCGGGGTTCGATTCCTGCCTCCGCCGTGTGTGTGTGTGTGTGTGTGTGTGTGTGTGTGTGTGTGTGTGTGTGTGTGTGTGAGTTTACATGTTCTCCCCATCTCTCACGGGGTTTTTCTCAGTCCGTGGGGTGTGTGTCAGTGTGTGTGTGTGTGTGTGTGTGTGTGTGTGTGTGTGTGTGTGTGTGTGTGTGTGTGTGCCCTGCGATGGGTTGGCATTCCATCCAGGGTGTATCCTGCCTTAATGCCCATAGACGCCTGAGATAGACACAGACTCCCCGTGACCCGAGGGACGATCTGATAAAGCGGTAGAAGATGATGAATGAATGAATGAATGAATGAATGATGAATGAATGAATAAAAACCTCTTGACTTTACTAGTAAATGATAGGTGCCCATTTTCCCATATCGAGCATAAAAAATAAAAATAAAGAAGAGCATTTTGACACGCATCTCGGCTGATTGATTTCAGTGGAAACTGTGAGGGAATTGTTTCGGGGTGCACTGAAGCATCTCTTCCTCCCCGGTGTTGGAGGAAAAAAAAGAAAAGAAAGAAAGAAAACTTCCAGCCCTTCAGTGGAAGTGTTAGGGAAGGATCGTGCAGAGAAGGCGCGCTCAGCCACTCCTCCTCCTCCTCCTCCTCCTCCTCCTCCTCATCCATCAAAAGCGCACTCATCTGCCAGCTAAAAAACATCCTCCTCTCTCAGGAGTTCTAAACGCAGAAGCAGATGCGGAGAAACAGACAGACTATTTGGAATTTCCAAGCTGAACGGAACGTATCTATTTGTATTTATCACTTTTTTATTATTATTATTATTTAAGGACGGATACAGAAATGTTGTGGGGTATTTGAAGAAAAACCTTTTGGGATTTTTTTTTCCATTCTTATTATTATTCATGACTTGATTTTTCTTCATGGATAAACTTTGTCAGCAGAACAATGAATGAATGAAAGTCATGCTGAAATTGAACACAGGAGCACTGTCTTTGATACAACAGAGCATATAAGGTGAGTGTTTTATTCCTGTTTTATTTATTATTGATTTTTATGTATTTATTATTTATTATAGATTTATCCTAATGTGAGTCAAATGCATGAATGTTAAAAAAAAAAAAAATATATATATATATATATATATATATATATATATATATATTGCGCAAAAATGTTTACATATATATATATTTTTTGTTTTTTTTGTTGTTTGTTTGTTTGTTTGTTTTTGTTTTGTTTTTTACTATATTTATATCTATATAAATTGCGTATATATTTTTACATTTTATTATATACATTTTTGCGTATATATTGCGCAAAAATGTTTTATTCCGTATTCATTTTGTGCATTAAATGCAAAATAAATGTTTGGGTGTTTATTTTGTGTTTGTTTGTTTTTTTACATATTGCTCTGTGAAGGTGAAGATGGCCCGTTGTCGTGTGCGCGTGCTGATTCTTCTGACGCTGGCGGCGCTGGCGGGAAGCGCGCGAGGCTGCCCGCGGCCGTGCGCGTGCCCGCAGCCGGGCGAGGTTCATTGCACGTTTCGCTCCCTGCTCGCGGTGCCCGCCGGCGTGTCCCGTCACGTGGAGCGCATGAACCTGGGGTAAACATGATGCAACAAAACAAAACAAGTAAACAAGTAAAGGTGGCGGTTGCATTTTGGGTGAACATCATTACCGCATCTTAAGTGTTTTTTTTGTGTGTTTTGTGGAGAAAATAGTGCACTAAAGAGTGTAAACACACCTGAGTCTATGTTTATTGTTAATAAACATCCCATTAAATATTTAGTGCCCATTTCCCCTTATAATAACCTCCCCTTGTAATAACCTCAAAATCTCCATTGCACCAGTTTACATATTTTCACCACTTCCAATATTCATTCATTCATTCATTCATAAATCTTCTACCGCTATATCCGATCTTTCCCTCGGGTCACGGGGAGTCTGTGCCTATCTCAGGCGTCTATGGGCATTAAGGCAGGATACACCCTGGATGGAATGCCAACCCATCGCAGGGCACACACACACACATTCACACACACATTCATACACTAGGGACAATTTTCCAAGGTGCCAATCAACCTACCGTGCATGTTTTTGGACCGGGGAGGAAACCGGAGAACCCGGAGAAAAACCCCCTGAGGCACGGGGAGAACATGCAAACTCCACACACACATGGCCGAGACGGGAATCGAACCCGGATCCTGGCGGTGTGAGGCGAACGTGCTAACCACTAAGCCACCGTGCCCCCCACTTCCAATATTTTGAACCTTTATTTGCACCACCCCTCTTTATACAACTCGGGTTATTTGCACACCTGTTTACACCACTTGCACTCACTATCATTGTCACCACATTGGCAGAAATAGTGCACAAAATACTAAAGAGTGTAGACACACTTGACCCTATGATTCGGTTGTTCTTAATAACCATCCCATTCAATATTCATTCATTCATTCATTTTCTACCGCTTTATCCGATCTTCCCTCGGGTCACGGGGAGTCTGTGTCTATCTCAGGCGTCTATGGGCATTAAGGCAGGATACACCCTGGATGGAATGCCAACCCATCCACACACACACACATTCATACACTAGGGACAATTTTCCAAGGTGCCAATCAACCTACCGTGCATGTTTTTGGACCGGGGGAGGAAACCGGAGAACCCGGAGAAAGAAAAACCCCTGAGGCACGGGGAGAGAACATGCAAACTCCACACACACATGACCGAGACGGGAATCGAACCCGGATCCTGGCGGTGTGAGGCGAACGTGCTAACCACTACGCCACCGTGCCCCACTTATTCCATTCAATATTTATTCCCAATTTCCCCTTATAATAACCTCCACTCTTCTGGGAAACCGAATTTTTCCACTAGATTACATTAGATCCCAAAAGCTCACTTATTAGGGATCAACTTAGAAATAAAACATATCGACACTAAACATTCATTTATACAACTTTTTAACCTCTTTGTTTCAATATCTCCATTGCACCAGTTTCCATATTTACACCTAGATTTGCACCACTTCCAATATTTTTAACCCTTATTTGCATCACCTTATTTACACCCCTCTTTATACAACTGCCCTTATTTGCAAACCTGTTTACACCACTTCCACTCACCATCATTAGGACCTCAAAAATAGTGCAAAAAATACTAAAGAGTGTAGACACTCCTGACCCTATGATGCAATTGTTCTTAATAAACATCCCATTCAATATTTAGTCCCCATTTCCCCTTATAATAACCTCCACTCGTCTATGACACTAGATTTGGGTGTTTGTTTGTAAATATTTGTGATCATTGATCCACGTAAGTAAACTCAGGTACTGATGTAGATAAAGCGATGTGTCGCAATCCATCCCGAAGGTGTTCAGTAGGGTCCATGAACTTCCTGAGGAACTTAAGAAGACTGTAAGTCTGCTCCGATGGCACAAACCCACTGCTTGCATGACCAGTGTTTTTGAATCGCACATCATCGCACACCTCAACAATGATGGAAATGTAATGAATGGACACTTGGTGTTACCCAGATGAGGTTTGGTTCTGGGTTCTATCAAGCTTGGGCCCATTTCCTTACCACAGTCACCAACGGCTCACTTATTAGGAATAAACTTATAGGCACTAAACTTTTTAACCTCTTTGTCTGAAAATCTCTTTATAGAGCTAATATCCATTGTTAAAAGGGCTTGACAAATAAAAATGAATTAAATTGAAGGTCAGAGTTCTACAGCAGGACCACTGAAGATCTTCCAGTCTAACCCCATGTAGACTGTATCTTCATGGAAACAGCATGTGTACAGGGACAATCTCATGTACACCCTTATCCAGAGTGACTAACATCTGAGCAGCTGAAAGTGAAGAGCCTTCTCAAGTGCCCACTAGTGGCAACTTGGTGGTGATGGGGATATGAACCTGGTCCAATGCTGTGGTCCCAGTACACCACACAAGTCAGTGGTTCTAATTCTTTTCATTGTAGGTTCATGCAGCACTCTATTGAATGTCACACCAAATGCACCTGTCCAAAGGTATTAATACTATAAGAAATCAATGACATCGCATTTTGTGTTCGCTTGTGAAAAAGATTTTACATGCACAGATGCAGACGTTCAAAAAAACTATGTTTGGCAAAGATTTAAAATGCTGTAGGGCGTGCTGTTATCAGGAAATCATTATCAAGATACTGGAGACTCCTTGCATTGATGTTATTTCCTAACTGAATACTTTAAATGCTTTACATTATTTAATTACAACACATGTTCTCAGTTTGGTTGCATGCTTGTATTTGTAAATAGGCTGATTTTATCGAAACATTCCGGTCCGTGGAATTTAGGGTAAGATGAAAAAAATGACATCTCTTTAACTAACTGGTGAACGACCAGTTAAAATGCTGTCAGTTAAGAATTTACTGAGCAAAGCGTGTGAACATGGTAAACCATTTAAGGCTTTGTTAATGTCGCATAGATGGTACATTTGAAACTTGTCCCGTATATACACCTAGTAAAGGTTTTCATGAACGTGTGTTTTTCTTTTACTTGTCACTTGTGCATTAAAGAACAGTGAAATTCTTTTATTTTTAAATCCGTGTGAATCGGAAGGTCAGAGTGCAGGAGTCGCTATGGTACAGCAAGTCTTAAGGGCTTAGGTGGCATCTTGGTGACACTCGAAGTCGAACCACTGACCTTTTTGATCAGTAAACCAAAGACTGAGTTACCATCGCTCCTATTTGTACCACTTCCCCTTTTTGCACGTCTACATGCACCACTACCCCTATTTACACCTCTATTTGCACCAATTCCCTTATTTACACAACTTCCTCTATTTAGATCCCAATTTGCATCCACTTCTGCTATTCGGACAACTTTCCTATTTGCACCACTTTCCATATTTGCACCCCATTTGCACATCTTCACTTATTATCATCCATATTTGCACCACTTCCAATATTTTGGACCTCTATTTGCACCACCTTATGTACACCCCAATGTACACAACTCCCCTTATTTGCACACCTATTTACACCACTTCCACTTATTTACATTTACATTTGCAGCATTTGGCAGACGCCCTAATCCAGAGCGACTTACAACTGAGCAATTGAGGGTTAAGGGCCTTGCTCAAGGGCCATCTAGTGTCAGCGTGGTGGTGGCGGGGTTTGAACCCATGACCTTAACCACTGGGCCACCACCTCCCTTATTTCACTGTCATTAGCACATCTGTTTGCACCACTTTCCATATTTGCACCACTTCCCCTTATTTCACTCGTATTTGCACCACTTCCCCTATTTGCATCCCTATTTGCAGCACTTTCCCTATTTTTTTTTACCCCATTTGCACCCCTTTCCTTTATTTACACAGCTATTTGCACCACTTCCCCTGAACCGAAAAGAAAGAAGTATAATCCTAGTAGCCAGTTTTGGGTGCTTTTCTTCCCTGCTTACACAGTGATGGCATTTCTTTACATTTCCCTGTTCCATTGGACTGTCAAATTTGTGTTTGGATTCAGTCTAATGCTGTCTCTCCGCCACCGTACAAAACAAAGCCACTATTGTTCAGGGGGAATTGGATGAGCACACACCTGCCTCCCCCAAATGATTTAAACACAGACTCAAGACACAACACAGCATTCCAAATCATGATTTTAAAACCCTGCTGAAATTGTTCACCTTTGTAAATTCGTAGGCAGGATATTTTTTACCGACACGATCTTAATGCCTGAAGAATTATTGTGTTCTGTAATTGTTCCCGTTGCAGGTTCAACACAATAAACCGAATAACAGACGGCTCTTTCGCTGGTATGCGAAAGCTAGAACTCCTCCTGATGCATGGCAATAATATTCATAACATTCCCAGTGGAGCATTCCATGACCTAATATCCCTTCAGGTGAGTGGAGTTTAGGAAAAATACGCTTCGCTGGCTTATTTTCCTTATTCGTATTTTATCGAGACAAAATCATTAATACTGAAACATTTTTTTTCTTGCATCGTTCCTAAGATGATGAAGATGAGCTACAACAAGCTGAAGATTATTACCAGACACACTTTTCATGGTCTGTGGAATCTAGCCCGGCTGCACCTGGACCATAACCATCTGGAGTTCATACACCCGGATGCATTCCAAGGCCTCACCTCTCTCCGTCTGCTTCAGCTGGAAGGCAACCGTCTGCAGCAGCTCCATCCAGCCACCTTTGCGACGTTTTCTGTACTCAACTACTTCCCCGTGTCCACTCTGAAGCATCTGTATCTGTCTGAGAACGGCCTCACCACGCTGTCTCCGAAAATGTTTGCTACGATGCCTCAGCTAGAGAACTTGTTCTTGCACGAGAACCCCTGGATTTGTGACTGTAGGATGAACTGGTTCAAAGGGTGGAGTTTAAATGCACCAGGTCAGGACAATTTTCTACATATGTTCGATCGAATCAGTCGGGTATACAGTATACAAGTATACAAACAATCTACTTGAGTTAAATTAGAGATACACGCTGTAAAATATTTCTCCAGTAAATGTGAAAGTGCTCTTAAAAGTACTTGCCTAGAATAGCCTTTATTTGTCACATATACATTACATCACAGTGAAATTGTTTCTTCACATATCCCACCTAGTTTTTACAAGCTGGAGTCAGACATGATACAGTGCCCCCTGGAACACATAGGGTCTTGCTCAAAGACCGAAAGGTGTTAGCTTGGCGATACCAGGGCTCAAACCCCTGACATCCCCATGCACAGTGAAATTCTTTCTTCGCATATCCAAGCTTGTTTTTGGTAGCTGGGGTCAGAACGCAGGGTCAGCCATGATACGGCACCCCTGGAGCACAGAGGGGTTAAGGGTCTTGCTCAAGAACCCAAGGGCGGCAGCTTGGCCATACCGGGGCTCAAACCTGGATCTTCCGATCAGCAGCCCAGCGCCTTAGACGACTGAGCTTACTCCTCTCCCATGATATAGTACTATAAGATATTATAGGTACATAGTAAAATTCAAATTTTAAAAGTATCATTTTTGTCACGGGGAGCACGGTGGCTTAGTGGATAGCACGTTCGCCTCACACCTCCAGGGTTGGGGGTTCGATTCCCACCTCCGCCGCGCGTGTGTGTGTGGAGTTTGCATGCTCTCCCCGTGCTTCAGTGGGTTTTTCTCTGGTTTCCCCCCTGGTCCAAAAACATGCACAGTAGGTTGAATGCAAACAGGGTGTATCCTGCCTTGATGCCCCAAGACGCCTGACATAGGCACAGGTTCCCCACGACCCGAGGGAAGGTCAGATAAAATGGTAGAAAACGAATGAATCATTTTTGTCACATGACTCTTTGCTTAATCGACTCAGTTTATTTAAATAGACTGTAACGTTATTCTTAACACAACAATTTATTAATTGAATGATATTAATGACTCAAACTCTGATCGATATCTATTACAATTATCATAAACCCAAAACCTTCTTTTTAACTAATTAGTACCATATAAGGACACGGTTGTTGTGGCCAGTTAGATTCAAGGAGTTTCTTCCATCATTTATTGCTCTCAAAATGTTCTGTTCGCGGTTGAACTGACGGTGAACTTTACATTTTTATCGACTCATAAATAAAAAGGAACAACTGATTTCAGGTTGAGTATAAAAGGAACATGTTTGAATATGAAATGTAGTGGAGATCAAGTCTACTCAAGTACTAATACTATAAAAAGCTACTTTTTTATTACTGTTAACCATTGATAGTGCACTAACTCACAGCAAGAGGGCTCAAGCTTTGCATATTATTAACATGCTATTACCATGTTATTATCATGTAATTATCATGCACAAGTAAGTTTCCTGTGGGTATATCTTACAAAAGCACAAAATATAGCACAAAATATGTTTAATTATCACAAAAAATCGGAAAGGAAACACTGAGAATTGTTGATGTTTGTATTTTTGGTGCCCTATAAAAAATATATATGATTATGAGAATACAGTCATGGCAATTTGAGAATATAGTCGAAATATTATGAGAATAAAGTTGTAGCAGTATAAGATTAAAATAGTAATATTTTGTGAACTAAAGATTGAGAAACAATTTGCTATTTTGCCTAAAATTGATATCTTAGGTTACAAGAAATGAAGGAATTAATAAGGAGTTGTAATTAGTAAACGGACAGTAATTAGCAAGCGGTTCTGTGGAGAAGAAAGAGAGACTTTTGTGCAGTCAGAAATGGTAACCAGAGTTCGGTTCTAAAGATATGAATTGTTACGTCGGCCTGCTATAATGACAAGTTGTTTCTCAAGAGGATGGTGATCAAAAATCAACCCTGAAGAAGTTGAACACCTGCGCGCTCAACATGTGGATTTAATTCTCATACCGCCACTTTATTCTCATCATTTCAACTATTTTGATTCTGTATTATTCTCATATTGCTATGACTTTCCCTTACGTTTGACTATTTTCTCAACTTTATTCTCGTCATTTTAACTAAAGAATGCAATTCTAGATTACTATACACAGCCTTACTAGCTATCCTGGTAATCCTTGCTTTCTTTTCTCATCAGATGTGCTCAAGTGCAAGAAAGACAGAGCGTTTCCTGAAGGACAGTTGTGCCCTGTTTGTTTTTCTCCCCGACAACTAAAGAAAACAGATCTTCGGGAGCTCGACAACCCAAAATGCACTGGTCCTGTGATTAGCTGGCCGCACAAAACGTCTCCTCCGGATGCACCAAGTGAACTCCTGCGATTAGAAGACTTCAGTCAGCCTCTTGGAAATGTTTCACTCGGCTTGTCAGACGAACACGGAAACCAGGTCGATTTGAACTGCCACGTGAACCAACCCAGCAAGCCGCCCAGAGCGAACTGGACCCACGTTAACTCGTTTCAGATGAACGCCAACCTCACCTTGACTTTAGACCTGGAATGCCCAATTGACAGGGGCACTTATGAAAAGCTCTGGAGACTTGTGGCATATTACAGCGATGTGCCTGCTCACCTGAAGAGAGAGATTATGCTAAGCAAAGACCCCCATATCAGCTACAGGTATCGCCAGGATGCCGAATTGGATGGGGTTTATTTCACCGGCGTGAAAGCTAACGTGGTGGCACACCCGGCATGGATAATGCAGTCTGCGTTGAACTTGCAGTTAAACAGACCTCAGTCTACAAATTCAAGGGTTCGACTCATTCTCAGCACCCATCTTACAGAGCTGGTCGAGGCAGAGCAAGAAAGGCAACAGAAGAGACAGTGGGCTTTGATAGAGTCACGAAACAGCACTAAAACATCTCAGGTCGTCGTGGTGGGCAACCCAATCCAGATGCGCTGCAATGTGCACAGCTCAGGGAACCCGGTAATAAAGTGGATGCTGCCAACTGGGACTAAAATTGAGGCCCCATTCCAAAGCAGCGATAACAGGATCACAGTGTCTCCATCTGGTTTCTTGTCTATAACAGCCGTGGATCATGCGGACTCAGGTGTTTATTATTGTTTAGCAATAGTGGAGGGTGACGTAAGCATTCTTCCTTTTCGTCTGACAGTGGAGGAGTCGTCTTCTCCAGCTCCTGGAAGTGAAGGTATTGCTGAACCTATGGTAGGAGTTGCAGGTGGGCTAGTTTCTCTTCCCTGTGTAGCCCTAGGATCTCCTGATCCGGATATAAATTGGATCCTGCCAGACAACACTATTATAAACACATGGTCAAATTTATCCAGGATGTTTGTGGCCCTGAATGGAACTTTAAGCATTCGCAAAATCCAGCTCTCAGACAATGGGTATTATAAATGCGTGGCGGAAACTCAACATGGTGTGGATACATTAGCCACAAAAGTAACTCTGACGAGGCCCTCTGGAGGACATCCGATAAGAAAGTATTCCAGTAGACCTCAGCCGGCAGAAGGCGTCTCGACCAAAATAAAAGCGCCAATAAACAACGATATGGAGGCATCTGGGGACAATGAAAACGAAGAGCCTGAAGCGAAAGCTTTTCAACGCGTGAATACATCATTATAAAAGGAGGATCCCAAATACTCCCGTCAGGGGGGGACACCCGACCAGAAAAGTGTGGAGACGTCCTCCCTTGCCGAGAAGAGGAACGGTCTCCATGGCAACTAACAGGAGTAGCCCGACCGAAACAAGGAGAAGATTGAGTGTGTCAAATGGCCAGATAGATCCAGAGCACTGGGCTAACATTCTTGCAAAAGTCCGTAATGGGGGTGAAAATGCAAAACCTACTACAACTGTAAGCTCTGGTCTGATTAGCACAATACATCACTCTGATTCTGTTGTAACAATGCAATCAGGGTCAATGCCGGAGGGGTCAATACGGGATAGTATTACAGATACAAGCACACAAACACCACACGAATTAGCACACACGACATCAGAGACATCTGTGCAAACCACCTCAGTCAACCCAGATATCAAACCTCTGGATGTTGAAGAAGAGATACACATAACCTACCAAGTCGCTGCTCCAGGGGTCGACCATGTTCCGTATACCACAATGGGTCCACAGCCTACTACCTATTCAGTGGTGGATGTCGATATTGCCAAGTGGAATGAAGTGAGCACTGTCGAAAACACTCCTCCATATGGAACCCGTTTACTACAAACACAAAACCACACTTTGGATAACAAAGTAATTGAAGCAATTCCCAGAGCCAGAGGTGATGAAAATCACAACGAGAGCGATAATGAAGACAGCAGTTTAAAAAGCCCTGTGGTTGGAGTTGATCAAGGAAAATCTGACCTCAGTCCAATAGCAACCACGTCTATTGTTTACGGAGCACAAAACATAAACGATTACTATGCAACTCGTTCAGTTACTGACAAAACGCCAGCACAAGAAATGCATGACCGTTCAAAAATCCCACAGCTTACCACTATGACACCAATATTTCAACCCACTTTAGAAAATGCCAGAAGAGCACATACTACCTCGGTTCATCTTAGGCCTCCCTCTAGGGGCTCGTCCAATTCAAGACGTAAACATAATGGCCGGCGAAGAAAGCCCAATAGAAATAGAACAAAACCCAAGCTGTCCAAATCTGCATATTTTATCAACATCACTTCAACCATGGTTTCTGTGAGCACCAATGTAACACCTGAATCAAAAGAAGCAACATCTACAGGTTCATTGAGGACGGTTGTATTTACAGACAGCCAAGGAGGAGTGCTTGGTGAACAAGGTCATGAAAACAGGGCTGATCTTTTAAGGGACGTTATAAATACCAAATCACTTACCACTGTCAATAAGAAAGAATCAGAAGTGGAGCCTACACGGGTGTATGCCAAACCAGATCATATTTTCCTTAACACCACAGTGCTGTCTTCATCAACATCCTTAGGCTTTACAGAACAATCAACCATACACAGCGAAGTGCCTTCAACAATACCTCCTCTAATTCAGAACACTCCATCCCATGACCGCGAGACAATTACTATTCTCGGTCCCCCGACGAGACAGCGGTTTGAAGAGTCAAAAAGAGAAAGCACTACTACAGGACACGGCAGCACAAGGATCAAGTTTGACATATCTCCCCGGAGTCCAAAATTCTCACTTAAACCTACTGTGAAAAGCCTGCATGAAATCACTGCAAGCCATGACTCAGAAATCCCTAGCGTTTTGACAAAAGCAAACATCCATGAAGAGGCTCGTGAGGATTCTCAGGTTACAACGGAGAGGCCTGAACCATCCCGAAATGCACAACAGTCCCCCGTGGTCGCAACAACAGAACTGAACAAACAAACAGCTTCAGGTAGGAAGGCTGAAATTGCACATGAATATATCGTACCTCTGTTGGAAGATCAGACATACAGTAACGCCAGTCACCACCCTGAGAACAAGTACTACAACTCCAACACCACCACCAATACCAGAAACAACTATGCTTACAACCCCAACAAAGAAATGGAGACCACCGGTTATCCCCCCACACACACATTCTTTCCAGAATGTCCCTTCCATTATGGGCAGGTTAGGAATCCCGGACAGTCCAAATCATATTCCAGAGAGTAACAGAGAAAGACTTTTAAAGCCAGAACAGAGTATCAGGTCACCTAGCGCAAACTTACCGACCATAATTCGTTCAACATATCCATTAAAACCAGAAACGCCAAAACCAGAAACCACTCTGAAGCTTCCTACAACTATTCTACAAGTTCCTGTTCCAAGACAAAATCAGCCAAAAGGTAGCTCCTTTATTATACATCATCCAACATCTACCTACAACAGCCATCATTTACAGAGCAAGCCAGTTATCTCATTGAGAAAAGAACGACCTAAGATTACCAGCATCAATATTACCACAGTGGCAGTACGGACTGAATCTGATGCCCATCTGCCATGTGTGGCTATAGGAGAGCCTAAACCTTTCCTCTCCTGGACAAAGATTTCAACAGGTATGAAATTCTTTCTTACAAAATGACAAGAAAGAATACCTTTTTACATGAATGTTGCCTCATATATATATATATATATATATATATATATATATATATATATATATATATATATATATATATATATATATATATATTGAATCGAGAGCATAGTAATGGTGAGGTCTTGATTTGTAGAATAAGATGTTTAGATGTTTAGAAATAATATGATGCCAAAAAAACATGAAATGAACAATGACAATAAAAATAAAAAACATTACACATTGAGAAATATCAGTTTATGACAGAAATACATTTTTGAAATCCCATAGTTACCACATTTTAGCTAAACCGAATATGATGTCATTTCCCTTTTCCTGATTTCTTTATAGTCTTCATCATCTGGAAGCAATGACTTTAGTGGTTTAGGCTGAGATACAGAGAATTATTCATTTCAGTAAAAAAGAGCGTAATGTTTTTTTTTTAATATAAGCAGTTTTTTAAAAGAATAAAAATAAAAGGGATATGCTAGCTATTAGAGCATATAGATAAAAAAAACACATTCAAACCTAAAATCTAATATATCTATTAGATACATGCTGTTGCTAATAGAAGACATGTTTAGAAATGTTTTGGTAATAACTAGCACTTATTTCATTCACATGTGATTAACACAGCATGTATTTCTATTTGACCATTTTTATAAAAAAAAAATTGAAATAAATAAATAAGTAAATATATAAACAAATAAATAAATAAGTATAAAAGGAAAAAATTTAAATGGCAACATATATATATATATATATATATATTTGATGTAATTTATTTATTCATATATTAAAAAAAATAATATACTTAATAAATTAATAAACCAAAAAAAACCTTTTTAATCGCTAAACTTTTTTCTCACCAAGTCTTAAATCAAGCACTAAAATCTGTCATGATGCACATATTTGGCAGTCAAAACCGCCTTTGTGGAAACAGTAGCAAAAAGTTAATGTATGTAATCCAAAAAAACTTATTCAAGGTATATTTTTTATCTAGAAAAGATAATGTATGTTTATCCCATTATATCCAAATATAGCCTCTAACTGGTCACATGGTCAAAAATGTGATATCATTCTTATTGAGATTAAATAACAGTTTTAATATCAGAACCAATATACAATCTCCTAATCAATGGCATTATATTCCTTTCTAGGAGCCAGCATTACTCAGAACACCAAAATTCAACGATTTGAAGTCAACCTTAATGGCACCCTCACGATCCGCCATGTTCTCCCATTAGACCAAGGCCAGTACCTTTGCAGTGTCCAGAACCAGTATGGACAAGACAACTTGGTGGTGAATTTAGTAGTCTTAGCTGAACACCCCAGAGTATTTCAGCCTCGCTATCAAGAAATAACCAAAAACCTGGGAGATACTGTCGATCTGGAGTGCCGTTCCCAAGGAAATCCTCATCCTCGCACAACATGGGTGCTCCCTAATAGGACGATATTAAATACAGAAGCTCCTTCCCTTAGTACTCAGGAACATCGGGTTTCTGTTTTAGCCAGTGGCACACTGCAGATTAAATCTGCTACATACACAGACCGTGGGATTTATAAGTGCATCGCTAGCAACGCAGCAGGCACCGACTCTATATCTGTTCGACTCACGGTTGTTGCTTCACCCCCAGTGATCGAACAACTAAAGAATGAGAGTATGACTTTCCCAGAAGGCACCACTGTGTATCTGAACTGTAGTGCCAGAGGTGCTCCTCCCCCTGCAATGAGATGGTCTCTGCCAAATGGGGTGAAGCTTCAACCTACAGAATTTCTTAACGGCCTTTTCGTTTTCACCAATGGAACCCTGTACATTCGTGGGTTCGGTCCG
Organism: Kryptopterus vitreolus; assembly: GCA_030449085.1. NCBI lineage: Eukaryota > Metazoa > Chordata > Actinopteri > Siluriformes > Siluridae > Kryptopterus > Kryptopterus vitreolus. Next base: position 11,899,474 of record JACRUU010000022.1, read on the forward strand.
GCCAATGCCGGGAAATATGAATGCACGGCCGTGAATGCAGTCGGGACTTCTTCCAGATCTGTTAGTTTGACTGTGAAAAAAACCATTGCGTCAGCCAGAGCCAGGATTACGTTCCTCGTCGCCACAGAAAACAGATGTCATATACGGGGGAAAGCTCCAACTGGATTGCGTTGCATCAGGCGATCCAGAGCCCAGGGTCATCTGGAGAACGCCATCCAAAAAGCTTGTGGATGCTCATTATAGGTAATAATCTTTTGATTAACAAAAAAAAACACTCTTGTTTTACTACATACTACATATGTCTAATGAATAATAGCTCTAGGATTTCTTGGTTTGGTTTGTAATTGTCTGCATAGATTGTGAGTATTGTTAGATATCTGACTCCCCAAAAACATTAAATGTATGTAGGCGAATTGGCCAGGCATGATTTCCCATAGGTGTGGATCCCTGCAATAGACTGGTACATCATTCATGGGTTCCCCCTCCTCAAAATTTTGGAGTAAGGTCTCCATTTAATACAACATTGATCCCCCGCCCCTTCCCCGCTCCAGCATAATTTGCTATGGAAAATGAATGTGATACAGACAACACAGAGTACTACATTTTACTGCACATTTACCACTTCCTTTGTTTTCCAGTTATGATCCGCGGATCAAGGTGTTTGCCAATGGATCACTGTCTGTCCACTCGGTGACTGAGAAAGACGAGGGTGACTATCTTTGTGCTGCACATAACAAAATGGGAGATGACTACATACCCCTGAAAGTCAGGGTCATGGCAAAGCCAGCCAAGATTGAGCAGAAGACACAGTTCAACCAGAAGGTGATGTATGGAGGCGATTTGAAAGTCGACTGTGTTGCGTCCGGTCTGCCCAACCCGAAGATCCAATGGGCTCTCCCCGATGGCACTATGGTAAACAGCATTAGAAAATCTGACAGCAGCAACCGGTGGTCCAAGTAGCAGATATGTCGTTTTTGACAATGGCACTTTATTCTTTAATGACGTCGGGATGCACGAGGAAGGCGATTACACATGTTACGCCGAGAACCAGATTGGCAAGGATGAGATGAAAGTACATGTCAAGGTGGTGGCAGATGTACCTGTGATCAAAAACAAGACCTTTGAGGTAATCAGGGTCATGTATGGAGATTCAGCCTCACTGAAATGCGCTGCCAAAGGAGAGCCCAACCCTTACACACTGTGGTTCTCGCCAACAAATAGAGCAATTCCTTCTGCTTCAGATAAGTACTTGGTCCATCATGATGGAACACTGGTCATTCATAAAGTGCAGCGCTTTGATGGTGGAAACTACACATGCATAGCCAGGAACAGTGCAGGGCAAGATCGCAAAGTGGCAAGGCTGGAAATCCTGGTATCGCCTCCTGCAATCAATGGACTACGAGGCTCTATAAACTCTTTGACAGTTTCTGCAATGAAGAATCAAAGGAAACTCATCCACTGCGATGCTTCTGGTACTCCAGTTCCTCATGTGCTATGGGTTTTCCCAGAGAACGTCATACTACCAGCACCTTACTATGGCAGCGGGATGACAGTCCATCGTAACGGAACGCTTGATATCCATTCGTTGAAGGTAACAGACACAGCAAAACTGACCTGTATCGCTCGTAACGAAGGTGGAGAAGCCAGACTTATGGTGCAACTCGACGTGATGGACTTTACAGAGAAACCAAGACTCAAGAATACTAAAACCGAATCGCTGTCTCTAACCCTTGGCAGGACAATGATGTTAAATTGTTCCCTGGAAGGTTCTCCAGCACCACAATTGACCTGGGTTCTTCCTAGCGGTTCTTCCCTAATGAGTGGCTCCCAATTTAGCAAGTTCTTTCACAGGTCTGATGGGACTTTAATCATTTCCAACCCAGCTGTGTCAGAAGCAGGAACCTATCGATGCGTGGGGCGGAGTGCAGGTGGACTGGTCGAGGGAGCCGTGGTGCTGACGCCAGGGCGTAAACCAGAGATCAATAACAGGTACAACTCACCCGTAAGTGTCATAAATGGTGAAAGCCTGCAGCTACACTGTTTGTCTACTAGTGACCCAGTGCGCCTTACTTGGACCTTGCCAAGTGGAGTCGTCCTAAACCGACCTCAACGGGCAGGTCGCTATGCTGTTCTACCAAATGGTACTCTTTCCATTCAGCAGGCTTCCGTGTACGACCGGGGTTCTTACACTTGCCGTGCAGCAAACGAATACGGAAGCTCGTTGCTAACAATCCAGGTGACGATAATCGCATATCCACCAAGAATCTCCAGCGGCCCGCCTCCTACGACCTACGCCAGAAAAGGAGTTGCGGTTCAAATGAATTGTGTAGCGAGTGGTATCCCCAAGGCAGAAGTGGCATGGGAGACCCCAGATAGAACGCGGTTAATTGTCAGCGCTCAACCACGTCTGTTTGGAAACAAGTATATACACCCTCAGGGCTTCCTTATAATCCAGAACCCCACGGCAAAGGACGCAGGTTTTTACAGATGCACGGCTCGAAATGTGATTGGAGTTGACTCAAAGGGTACGTACCTTCATGTGTACTGAGAAAGAATAAATATAAAAAGTGTCTGTCAGGTTCAGCTAATCCACAGCTTTAGTCCGAGCTATTTTTCAACGTGAACATGACGTACTGTCATTCCAGGACATGTTCTGCTGTGTTGTTGGAATCCTTATCATCACTTTTGTCAGTCAGTTTTTCTATCACATCAGATATTGCTAACATTTAGGGAGTTGTGCTACGGATCCCATTCATACAAATAACTACTAATCAGATCATTCAGTGCAGGTTTTCACGTGTATATACCAAACCCCGCCCCCTCTTTTTTAACTGTTTAAGCCAGGAGCAATTTGTTAAAATGTATATATGAGGCCTATATATTTTTTTATTTAATCTTTTTTTTAAAAATAATCCGAGGTTATTACTGACATTTTCACTATGGAAATCATTTCAGGGATATTAAACCAGACAGCTACATCAACTAATGTTTTCGGTTCCAAATGGGTGAAAAGAAGACGTTCAAAGGGAATTTGAATAAGAGTTAATTTAATTAACCTTTTCTGTTTACCTACACTCAAACCTATAAAGATATACTTTTTTTTGGCAATTTCTTTTACATATTTGCTGTAAGACACTCATCCTAACCATGAAGAGCACTATGTCCTGGGAAAAGGAAAAAAAATAAATAAATAAAGGGAAAAAAAAGAAGGAAAGCTCTTCATTTAGGCTTCGAGTTAGATGTGTGTCCAAACCAAACTGAACAAAGGATTTGGGGAAATTTCTTTTCTATTACATTTTATATAAACGAATATTTCCTTTCCAGGTTATAAGCAGAAATCTGTTCAGAAGGGAGACTTGTATGTTGCACCACCAGTTGCCCGGTTGTATAGGATTGTATATGTATTCTGACGGCATCTTTGTAAAACAGACCAAAGAAAGGCACATGTTTGTTTGTTTTTTTTTCATGATGATTCTTTAACTTATTTGTCTTTTAAAGACTTGTATGAGATTTAATTTTATTTTGGATATCTGGAATAAAGACCATTTTAAACAAGGTGGGTTATCGTTTAACAAACCTGTGGGGCCGAATCGCAAAGTGACATTTTTATTACGAAATAATTTCAATTCAATTCAATTTTATTTGTAGAGCGCTTTTTACAGCAGGGCACGGTGGTTTAGTGCCTCAAGGAGGTTTTTCTCCGGGTTCTCCGGTTTCCTCCCGGTCCAAAAACATGCACGGTAGGTTGATTGGCACTTTGGAAAAATGTCCCTAGTGTATGAATGTGTGTGTGTGTGTGTGTGAATGTGAGTGTGTGTGCCCTGCGATGGGTTGGCATTCCATCCAGGGTGTATCCTGCCTTAATGCCCATAGACGCCTGAGATAGGCACAGGATCCCCGTGACCCGAGGGAAGATTGGATAAAGCGGTAGAAGATGAATGAATGAATGAATGAATGAGCGCTTTTTACAATTTGTCATCGTCTCAAAGCAGCTTTACATAATCCTTCATGGAACATAATATATAATGAGAAGTGAAAATCAGTTTGGCCCTAATTGTTTCTTGGTGAGCGAGCCGAAGCGACGGTGGCGAGGAAAAACTCCCTGAGAACAGGAAGAAACCTTGAGAGGAACCGGACTCAACACAGAACCTCATCCTCATTTGGGTTGTTAGTTGTGTTTGGGGTTTGAGGATGTTTATTGTGGAGTGTGGAGTGTATTCATGAATTTGTTTGAGGCATCATCAACCAGGGGGGCGGGGTCACCAGGAGGTTCGGTCAGGACCAAGGACATGTAACTCAACGGGGATAGAAATAGAGAGAGATAGAGAGAGAGAGAGAGAAAGAAAGAAAGAAAGAAAGAAAGAAGAAAAAAAAGAAAAAAAAAGTAATAAATTAATTTACAAAAGTCGTTAAAATTACTTTATGCAGTTCCCTTAAAGATTCTTTTTATTATCATGACATATTTTCAAACACATCACAATCAGCTTTTTTTTTTTTGCATTAAACAGCTTCAAGATATTTAACAGTGGTGATGCAGAGAACAAAGCCTGACTCCCTTCACTGCCCTTTGTCTGTCACTACAAGCACACACTTTATATTAGTAATTATTAAAGGAGGAAGGTGGTAGCATAGTGACTAAGGCCTTGAACTTTTAATCAGAGGGTTGTAAGTTCAAATCCCAGCCACAACTCCTGGGCCCATGAGCAAAGCTCTTTAACTCCATATCTGTCCAGCTGTATGAATGAAGTCAATATGTATATGAGCATCTTATCTTACAATTTATCAGTTATTACTATTTAAAGTTATGTATTAGAATTATAGATGAATAGAATAGAATTCGATAGAATTGTTAGAGGACAGCTTTCAAATTCCTTATTTCCTTAAAAGAGTGATTTAGCATCATTTACCAATGAAATCAGTGATTTAAGGCATTTTCTTTAAAGCTCACTTATTCATGACTAATTGCACGTTCACATTATGCACTAGTATTTTGGACACTAGCATTTTATACATAATCGTACAGCACGGCTTTGTATGCACAACCATTATAATGTCACTTTACTGGAAAGTGAAAGAACGCTCAAAACTGAGCTACATGAAGAAATGGTTTTGAGTAGAAAAAAAAATTCAGTGGCCCGAACAAAACCCTAAACACCCCCACAGACGCCTGAACCCCCCGCTGAACATTTTTGGGATTGACCAAAACCCTGACATGGGCTAAATCCCAAAGGACAGCTTAACAAAGAGCGGAGACATTAAAAAGCACACACACACACACACACACAAACACACACACACATGGCTCTATAATGTGTTTGCTGTGTCTTGCTAATCGGAGCTTTGTTTATATGAATAGCATGGATTAATTCCAATCCACATGAAGTGAATCTTTGTTCATTTTTGCCTACTCCCTTCCCTTTCCCTAAACTTCTGGTTAATGCTGCCTAAAGCATGGGTAATCATTTTTCCACGACTCAAAGCTGAAAGGCTATAAATTGAAAAGTGTGAGAATCCACAGGACGAGATTTTTTATTTATTTTTTTTTCCAAATTTGAGGCAGCAATGAAAAAAAAGGGAAAGAAAGCTCCATTTCTTTACTTAACTGGATTTGGTCCCAGTCAATCAAGAGCCTGATTTGCTAGTGGTTGGAGAGGTTCGTTCATGAATGGGATTCTGGAAAAGTAGGCCATAAGTTCAAATCCCAGCACCAGAGAGCCGCTACTGGTGATGCTAGGCATAAGTCGTTCTGGATGACGGTGTCTGCCAAGTGGCCTAAATGTAAATGTAGATTTGTGCATTTTAAACAGTGGGTCTTTGTTAAATAAGTGATCAAGTGGACAAGGATTAAAAAATAAAAACATCCCATGTTGTATAGGCAACATGCACTGTCATGTTCGGTCCCGTCCTAGACACTGGGATTCTGAAGCAGCCAAGTGCAAGTCTTGGTCTGCGTCTCTGTAAGAGTTTCCCCCCTTAGAAATCCCAGAACACAATATTCCTGATGCCAGTAAGCATCTGGTTTTGCCCAATAATTGGTTTTACATCATAAAAAGCAAACAAAAGGGCAATTTCAAGCCTTTTTGAGAATGGAATAGCCTTTATTTGTCACATATACATTACAGCACAGTGAAATTCTTTCTTCCAATATCCCAGCTTGTCTGGAAGCCGGGGTCAGAGCGCAGGGTCAGCAATGATACGGCACCCCTGGAGCGCAGAGGGTTAAGGGCCTTGCTCGAGGTGGCAGCTTGGTGAAACCGGGGCTCAAACCCCTGACCTGCTGATCAGCAGCCCGGCACCTTAAACCTGAGCTACACCCCTCCCTATTTTGGCCCCCTTAGGCGAGATTCCTATTGTAGCCACACCCTCTCATAACAATGCTCCACCCCCAAAGTGTATAACTCATTTGCAGCATTTCAAGAATGGAAAAAAGATCACACATGTTTAATAACTGTGGAAAAATTTAATGTATTCAAGTATGTAACCATATAACCATAATATATAACCATAATAGTCTTCAGTAGGAAAAAAAAAGGTAAATCCTTTTAATGGACGGGGACGCGGCAGGGGACGCTCACTGGCACTACCCTTGCTAGAAAAGAAGTAATTATATATATATATATATATATATATATATATATATTATATATATATTCTTTTTTTTGTTTTGTTTTTTCATTCATTCATCTTCTGCCGCTTTATCCGATTTTATTTCAAGTCACGGGGAGTCTGTGCCTATCTCAGGCGTCTATGGGCATTAAGGCAGGATACACCCTGGATGGAATGCCAACCCATCACAGGGACACACACACACACACATTCACACACATATTCATACACTAGGGACAATTTTTCCAAGGTGCCAATCAACCTACCGTGCATGTTTTTGGGCCGGGAGAAAACCGGAGAACCCGGAGAAAAACCCCCTGAGGCACGGAGAGAACATGCACACTCCACACACAAGTCCGAGACGGGAATCGAACCCGGATCCTGGAGGTGTGAGGCGAACGTGCTAACCACTAAACCACCGTGCCCCCTATATATATATGAAATGTAAGAAGTCCCTGAGGTATGTACACTATGAATCAAAAGCCTTAATAGCATTAATTGTGCTGAAAGATGAGAGACCTGGAGCCACCCAAGTTGCCAGGATAGCTTCCTATATGTTCTTTACCAAAGATAAATGAAGGGTTAGGAATGAATGCTTAATTAGAATGTAATGCAGCGGGTTGTACCGTAATTAAAGAGTTGGCTAAATATGAAACACAGTTTCATTGTGTCTTTTGTAGACACTGGTAATTAGCACGGTATACATGTGAACTACCACATGCGCTAGCAGAGCACTAGGATAGCATTTGGTTTGGAGCATCCAAATGTTATGAGTCGGAGGGCCGAGTCAGCAGGGTGCATACGGTGAGGGATTTGCTTCCATAGTGACTTTTTCCAGACTCTGGTTTTTCGGCGTTATTTATCACGTCATTACCGAATTCGCCAGCTTCATCGCTCAAAGTGAGAAACATTCGGACTCATTTGGTGACGTCCCGGTGTGAAGGTCCATTTCCTGGGTCGTTACACGGTGTAAACTGCTCACTGAACAGATGTGTCCTCATCGGTATGGGGATTTGGTTCATTCACCGTGCGCGGTATGGAGAGTGATGGATGTTGACGTCGGCCATATGGAAGTATTTTCGGCGGCGTGGGAGCTGCGTTGTGTCTCACTTTTCAGCGCTGTTATGAGGACACTCAGTGGTGACCCAGCAGGCTAGTCCATAAAGACTTAAGAAATACACATTATGAATATATAATATAAATATGATAACTTATTTGCTACTGTTCCCTTAAAAAAATAGAAGGTTCTATAGAAGACCAGATTTAAAACATAAATTGTATTATATACTATTATTTGATATATTATTTATATTATTATTTATATTATTATATTATTTATTATATTACTATATATTTGCCACAAATAATTTTCAACTCGATTAGAATCAGTTTAGATAATGATTTCGGTTTAAGTTCATATATAAGTTCATCTTATATTCACTTTTAATATATTGTATTATTATAATATCAGCTTATATTATTTTAATATATATTCTTCTGTTAATCCCTATTAAACACCATTTTAAAATAAAGTTCAAATAAACCTAGGGAAGGGGCACAGTGGCTTAGTGGTTCGATTCCCGCCTCTGCTATGTGTGTGTGTGTGTGTGGAGTTTGCATGTTCTCCCCTCTCCTTCTCCCTGTGCCTCAGGGGGTTTTTGTCCGGGTTCTCCGGTTTCCCCCCCCGGCACGGTAGGTTGATTGGCACCTTGGAAAATTGTCCCGTGTGCGTGTGTGTGTGTGTGTGTGTGTGTGTGTGTGTCCTGCGATGGGTTGACACCCCATACAGGGTGTATCCTGCCTTGATGCCCCAAGACGCCTGAGATAGGCACAGACTCCCCGTGACCAGAGGGAAGATCGGATTTTAAAGCGGTAGAAGATGAAACGAATGAATGAATGAATGAATGAACCTAGAGAGCAACTCGTAAAATTTCACTCAGTAATTTTAGATTGAGTAAAGAAGATTTGTAATGTAAATGTGGAAGATGAGAAAGAGAGAGAGAGAGAGAGAGAGAGAGAGAGAGAGAGAGAGAGAGAGAGTGCAGGACAGATGTTAAATTCCCAGGACTCCCTTTTCCCAGTTGACATCTGCTGTCCTCTTCAGTGTTTCTGTTTATTTTCCCCAGACAGCTAGTTTTCAAAGCACACACA
>JACRUU010000022.1:11913230-11973230 GCA_030449085.1 Kryptopterus vitreolus
TTTAAGTATATGACTAGACTTGTGACACAAAAATCACAGAAAATACCTTTTTTTGTGTGTGGGGTTTTGTTGTTGTTGTTGTTGTTGTTGTTGTTTGCTAGCCGAACTGATTAGAAGTCAAGCAGTACTCGTTTCCCCCCCAACAGATGGCAGTATTGAATTGCTTTTGAGTAATTCGGTATTTTTGAGTGTTTTTTTTTCCCCTCATAGTAAACAAAATACTTGTGATGTTCCAGTGGGAAAACTTTGCTTGTGTATAACTAAATATAAGACTATCCAGTTTCAATATTACTCTGCAAAGCAAATATACAAAAGCATCCATTTTCCATCCCCCATTATTTCCCTGCAAAAAAAAAAAAAGAACCTACAGTGTTTGACACATCATCTGCTCCTGGGATGATTTCTTCCTGTTTTTGTTCATCTAGTGGTTCCTGAAACCGGGACGGATCCAAAATCTCAGGGCCGGCTTTGGAAATGACGTCGGGATCACGACACTAGAGTGTTTGGGGCAACAAAAACGAAAACACACTGACAAATTCGACATGCATTGAAATCTGGAATCTGAATTTGCATGTCTGCGTGAAATAAATGACATTGTGCTGCCCTATATGTATATTTTTTTCCATTTAACACTTCCTCAGGGTTAACAAGGCCTGCGAATTAAAGCTTGACGATGAAGCGTCGACATCGGTTCCTTTTTTTTTTGTCTAACTCGGGCTGCATGTGTGTGTTTGTGCGTGTGTGTGTTTGTGTGTGTGTGCATGCATAAAGGGTTTTCACAAGGCGTGGCTAAATTCCTCACCAGTAAGTTGAAGAATGCCTGAGGGTTTACTGCTGGTCTCCAGGATGGAGTCAATTAATTATGAGAGAGAGAGAGAGAGAGAGAGAGAGAGAGAGAGAGAGAGAGAGAGAGAGAGAGAGAGACTCTGATTACTTTGTATTGGCCAAATTTCATATATGGTATAGATTATCAGAATTTGTGCTCAAAAAGTATTTTGTAAATAGTATTTTGATTAGTTTAATCATCTTTATAATAATAATAATAATAATAATAATAATAATAATAAAGGGCAAAATAAGAATAGCCTTTATTTGTTACATTACAGCAAGGTGAAATTATTCCTCCGCAGGTCCCAGCTTGTTATTAGAAGCTGGGGTCGGAGCGCAGGGTCAGCCATGATACAGCGCCCCCTGGAGCACAGATAGTTAAGGGCCTTGCTCAAGGGCCCAAGGATGGCAGCTTTGGCTTTGGGGGAGGCTTTTGGGGAGATCTTCAGATCAGTAGCCGGGCGCCTTGAGGACTTTGTGGTATAGGAAGAATAAATAAGTTTATCGAAGGTGATTTCATTCTGAAATACATTATATGTACTGATGGCACACAGTTGTATTTGGATGCAGTAACGTGAACATTTTTCAGTTCTGATATATACTTGCACTTTAAATATTTTTTTATAAATAAATATATATATATATATATATATATTATATATAATGATGTTTCTGAACTGTACTGGATTTAGTCTTTATCTTCACTCTAAACAAAAAAAAACAAAACAAAGATTTCAGGGTTTTGAAGGAGATGTTCTTTGATACAATTACAGCCTCGCTGCTGCATGTCCTCCATTTAGCCAAAGAAATGAAAAAAAATTACAATTCCTTTGCGATGAGGAGAGCGATGCAGCCTCTGCGACTTCATTTGTCACAGTGTGTCACAGCCCGAGGGTCACTACGGAGCTAATATTGTTGCTGAAGAGTCTTTCACACAAAGCAAGCCATTACGGCTCCGGCTGATGAGTTCCATTCTCACCCTTGAGTCATCCTCCAAATGTTTTGATGGATTTTTCTACGGATGTGTGCATGGAGGGGAGGGAGTGCGTGCAGATGCAGTTACGTTTACTGGGATACTACATGCTTTGGCACCTGCAGCCAATGTTAGCAATGACTGCAATCTGCGAAACTCTGCTAGAAGAAAATAGTATGAGGAAGAATAATCTAGAAGGGGGGCACGGTGGCTTAGTGGTTATCATGTTCGCCTTACGATCTGCGAAAATCACACCTCCAGGGTTGAGGGGGTTCAATTCCTGTGGGTGGAGTTTACATTACAGGGGGGTTTTTTCTCCGGTCCACAAACATGCACGGTAGTTTGATTGGCACCTTGGAAAATTGTCCCTAGTGTATGAGTGTGTGTGTGTGAATGTGTGTGTGTGTGTGTTCCCTGTGATGGGTTGGCATTCCATACAGGGTGTATCCTGCCTTGATGCCCCAAGACGCCTGAGATAGGCACAGGTTCCCCAGGGAAGATCAGATAAAAAGCGATAGAATGATGAAGATAGAAACCATGAACCAGCAAATGAAGGTATAAAAAATAAACACCTCCTACACAGATTGCTGTTCTAGGTACTCAGAGACAATTGGGTACTGCGAAATGCAATTAGAACGATCGTGTGCTTTACAACCCGTGTGATAGTAATAAAGCTATTATTAGTAATAGAGCTACATAATGCACATCCCATATATTTTGCCTGGTAACTTTACTTGTACATTTATTATTTATAAAGATTGTATTCCTCTTTCAACGTCTGCAATTTGCCGGATCAGTATTATTCATTCATTCATTCATTCATCTTCTACCGCTTCATCCAATCTTCCCTCGGGTCACGGGGAGCCTGTGCCTATCTCAGGCGTCTATGGGCATTAACGCAGGACACACCCTGTATGGAATGCCAACCCATTGCAGGACACACACACACACACACACACACACTAGGGACAAATTTCCAAGGTGCCAATCAACCTACCGTGCATGTTTTTGGACCGGGAGGAAACCGGAGAACCTGGAGAAAAAACCCCTGAGACACGGGGAGAACATGCAAACTCCACACACACATGGCCGAGACGGGATTCAAACTCGGACCCTGGTGGTGTGAGGCGAACATGCTAACCACTAAGCCACCGTGCCGCTCTTATCAATATTATACTACATAAAATAAGCCTTCAGTCATCATGTATTCATGTATTCATTCATAATTCTTTCCCAGCTTGTTGGGAATTTGGGGTTAGTTAATAATCTTATGAACAGGTAGGGTTACGATCCGTGCTCAAGAGCCAGAAACTGGGGGGGGGATGCTTCAATGCTTTAACTATTAAGATTGGAAAAGAATTATTCCAGGAATCAATGGGATCTGATTTCCAATCTGTAGCAGCAAGCAAAAGGTTTTTGTGCTCGATTCAAATAACTGACACAGAGCACAGATGCGCTACTGTTGGGTCCTTGAGAAACATCATTACCTGTTCACGTATAGTTGGATTCTCACTTCAGCCTTGCATAAAAGTCTATTCCATTTAAATAAATGCAAATGCCAAAAGCTAAACAGCTCCACTCACCGTGTCCTCCAGCTGATGACGCGCACTCGAGCCTGGTGCATTCAGCGTCAGCTCCGTGGGCAAATCACAAGGTACTTTCTCCTCTCTGTCCTCTTCCCGAGGGACGAACTCACGGCTGGGAGGATGAGGAGCGCTGGGTGATGTAGTGGGCTGTGAACTCTAGGGCAAAAAAAGAAAAAAAAACACATAGGAAAATAAACAGCTATCTAGCTAAACATGCTTTGAAGATGGACTCTAACCTTGCCTTGTATGTAAAAGCATGCTGCGCAAATAAGTATGCAGGGCACATACAGGTTCTAGAGGGCTGTTATGTTAGTCAGAGCTTAGGGCGTATTGTATTATACAGGTTGGTGCAAAACATGAACATATATACACGTTCAAATGTTTGAAATACAAATAGCAGAAAATGTTGTCCTGTTGTGTTTTGATCCTATTGCACATAAATTTACCAACAATTACTTTTTTATTCATTAGATAACACAATTTATTAATTTACTGTTTTAGTTATTGTTATAGTTACTGTTATAGATAGATAGATAGATAGATAGATAGATAGATAGATAGATAGATAGATAGATAGATAGATAGATAGATAGATAGATAGATAGATAGATAGATAGATAGATAGATAGAGTTTTTATATTTACATATATACATACATTATAGTACATTTATAATTCAGTTAGTTAATACGTGTATATTGGTTCTTTGTACCTCATTTGTTTTGGATTTGTGGTGAAAATGTATTTTATTAGTTTATTCATCTTATAATAATAATAATAATATAATATAATAATATATAATATTAATAATAATAATAATAATAATAATAAAAGGGCAAAATAAGAAAATAGCCTTTATATATATATATATATATATATATATATATATATATATATATATATATATATATGGGTATATAGATTATATTGTTTGTTTAGACAATATGATATATATATATATATATATATATATTTTTTTTTTTTTTTTTTTTTTTTTTTTACACATTAGCAAACTGTAGACAACAAACAACAAGGGTCTGAAAAGGTTTGACGAAGGAACCTGGGAGGAAATATGAATTTGTCTCCAAAAAGATCTGTTTTATTATTATTTAAAAACAAATGCACAAATGCCTATATGGAATATTGTAAAAAAAAAAAAATAATGACAATATCGGGACAATATTTCTCCCAAAACCTATTGCATAGTAAACTTGGCATAGACTTTATACTCTACAGTTTTGCACATAACTCAAGTTAAATATACCTTACTTTTTTCATTTATGTCTTTCCAATCCAGGTATCAGATTCAGGTATCATATATAATTTCTTGAATCCACAAGACCCAGGTAAGGATGCTTGCTAATATGTTTAATGCTTATATGTATAATTCATAATTAAATATTCGCTTACCATAAAATGTACCACATTTAAAAAAAGAAAAATATAAAGTAGCCTTACATGCAACGAAGGGGCCGCTTGGAAGAAACAGGGTACAGCCTTTAACATGCGTAGCTGCTCAGTGGGTCCAACATCCCGGAGCTCATGAGGCTCATCTGCAAGCATTTTTGTTGTGGCTGTAATATTCCTTCCCACCACAGGTCAATATATTTGTCCAAGTTCCTGTTGGAGTCCCATTGAGCAGCGGTAGTGGGTGATTGCTGTTTGTATGGACAATGCCATGGCTTCTGCTTTCCGAGGAAGTGGACGATTTTTGCTTGATGTCCGTATCTGCACACGAGCATACAGTGAGAACGATGGGGGGGGGGGGGGGGGGGGATTCTCAAGTGTTAGTAATGTTTTTACCTCAGGAAAGAATTTTACTGAGTAGTAATTCCTATGAAAATCCCAATCCATAATTAAGGATTTTCTTCATTATGAGTTGAGATTTGAGATCCGATTGGAAAACAAATGATACAAAAATCTCACATCGTTTGCTCTAGCAGCCACTAAAAATGCTTCCCGGACATTCCGTCGAATGCGTACTTGTGAAAAGCCGGTAAATACGTGTAGATCGCATTGGCGCTGAGGTTGTAAATAAACGGTAGGTGTTTATCGATGTCCTTTATTGACCAGTCACTGAAAAAGTCATTCAATAGCCCCTGATCGCCTCCTAAAAACAAACAAGAAAACACAATATTACTAAACCTTTATTTATGTCTATAATCATATATATATACTATATATATATATATATAAGATATATATATATATATATATATATATATATATATATATATATATATATATATATATATATATATAGGGTATTCTTGTTTCGGCCATATATAGGGGGCACACGTTCTTCCCCGCCAGGATCCGGGTTCGATTCCCGTCTCAGCCATGTGTGTGTGAGGTGTTTTCTCTCCGGCCTCAGTTCTCCGGTTTCCTTCCCCGGTCCAAAAACATGCACGGTAGGTTGATTGGCACCTTGGAAAATTGTCCCTAGTGTATGAATAACGTGTGTGTGTGTGTGTGTGTGGGTGCCCTGCGATGGGTTGGCATTCCATAGGGTGTACCTGCCTTATGCCCATAGACACCTGAGATAGGCACAGGGCTCCCCGTGACACAAAGATCGGAAGATCTATATATATATATATATACATAACATACGTGACTATAATTTGTAATCAATATTCATTCATCTTCTACCGCTTTATCCGATCTTCCCTCGGGTCACGGGGAGTCTGTGTCTATCTCAGGCGTCTATGGGCATTAAGGCAGGATACACCCTGGATGGAATGCCAATCCATCGCAGGACACACACACACATTCACACACTAGGGACAATTTTTCCAAGGTGCCAATCAACCTACCGTGCATGTTTTTGGACCGGGGGGAAACCGGAGAACCCGGAGAAAAAACCCCCTGAGGCAACGGGGAGAACATGCAACTCCACACACATGGCCGAGACGGGAATCGAACCCGGACCCTGGACCGGTGTGAGGCGAACGTGCTAACCACTAAACCACCATGCTCTGTAATTAATCGTACCAAAATTCATTTATTCTTAAATTTTTTACATGGCTCTGGATAGAGTGTCTGTTAAATACTGTAAACGGAAATAATCCATAATCCAAGTTCTACATGCTGTGTTTATTGTATATATCCTTATTATATAATCCAATTCCTTGTTGTCTTTCTCTTTCACCCCTTGCGTTTCCAGCTCATCCTCACCATCAAAGCTGCCACACGTCTTGGCATGCTCCAGCAGGCGTGAGTAGGTCTCCAGTGAGGGTCTAAATACAAATACGCCAGAGTTGAAGCAGTCGGGCCAGCCTGGATCTGGAGCCGCGGAGAGCTCGTCTCGGTCAAACAGCTCGTCGACGTTACGCAGGACCTGCAAGAGACAAAAAAAATAAAAAGTTGGTCATAAGTTCTATCAGGCATTTGACACACAACTCACCCCTCTGGTACCAGATCATCTCAGATTTAAAAGAACATGGACATTTGCAAATACAAATGCAAAAATAGCATGTAATGATTTGTGATTTAGGGGCACGGTGGCTTAGTGGTTAGCACGTTCGCCTCACACCGCCATGGGTCCAGGGTTCGATTCCCGTCTCGGCCTTGGGTGTGTGACGTGTGAAGCGCCTATGTTTCCCCCATAGATGCATGAGATAGGCACAGGCTCTCCCTCAGGTCACGGGGAGCCTGTCCCTATCTCAGGCGTCTATGGGCATTAAGGCAGGATACACCCTGGATGGAATGCCAACCCATCGCAGGACACACACACACACACATTCATACACTAGGGACAATTTTCCAAGGTACCAATCAACCTACCGTGCATGTTTTTGGACCGGGGGGAAACCGGAAAACCTGGAGAACACGGAGAAAAACCCACTGAGGCACGGGGAGAACATGCAAACTCCACACACACATGGCCGAGACGGGATTCGAACCCGGACCCTGGCGGTGTGAGGCGAACGTGCTAACCACTAAGCCACCGTACCCCCTGGATATTACTTTTATTTTGTAATTAAATTACGTAACGCTGTTACATGTAACTAGTTACTCCCTAACCCTGGTCACATGATATGTTTAATGGAAACACCGTCTCCAAAAGTTTTGTGCAAATTTGTAATGGAAACGTTACTCGTGATTCCGGATCATCATCATTATTATTTTCTGTAGTGGATGTTCCGTCTAAGCAGAACAACATTTAAAAGTGGTTTTGTATTAATGCATGATCTGAGATCCAGTTAGCAGCATGACATTAAAACATGTCGTAGTAATAGGAAAATTACAGCGGGGGGCGGAGCTTTCTCTTACAAAGCCCCAAAGTTATGGAACTCCCTCCCGATTAATGTTGGAGAATCAAACACAGTCTCAGTGTTTAAGTCCAGGGTGGAAACTTTCTTATTTAACCAAGCTTTTATTGAATAGTCCTGCTTTAGATAAAGGAGTAGATCTGGGGGACACATGGATGTTGAGTATTATAGTGATCTGGTGTGTTTAGTTGCTGTCTGCCTCACTCTCATTAATCACTCAGGTTTGTGGTGGTGAGAGTGACTGTTTGTTTACACATCAGGAAGCTCTCATGTCTGTGTTTCCCTCTGATTCTCCTTTTAGTGTCGCTGTTATAGTTAATCCTGCCGGAGTCCACGTCTGCACTCGACACTAAATATACACACTCCCATACTGTAACCATGACCGTGACTCATTTCTTTCCTTCTTTCTCTCTTTCTCTCTCTCTCTCCGTTGAGTTACATGTCCCACTGCTGAGCTGTCAGTGATCCAGACCCCCTCTGCACTCTGTTCCTGTCCGAACCTCCTGGTGACTCCGCCCCCGGTTGATGATTTCAAGGTTTCTTCCTGTTTCCGGGGAGTTTTTCCTCGCCACCGTCGCTTCGGCTCGCTCAACAAGAAACAATTAGGGCCAAACTGATTTTCACTTTTCACACATGAGTATTATGTAAAGCTGCTCTGAGACGATGACACATTGTAAAAAGTGCTCTATAAATAAAATTGAATTGAATTGAATTGAATTAATACCTACTTTTTATTTAAGTATATGTCAAACTACTTTAACTTGTGTTTCCTGTACTTTTAACTGTTATCAGAGTCTTTAACATTTACAGTTTTTGGCAGACGCCCTTATCCAGAGCGACATACAACTGAGCAATTGAGGGTTAAGGGCCTTGCTCAAGGGCCCACTAGTGTCAGCTTGAAGGTGTGAAGGATGTGTGTACCTTTGCAACTCAACATTTAATATAGTCATGGATTATGGGAGTAAATTTGTCATTAAAGGAACTGCGAATTCTCATCATGGAGCCTAATGGCACGCTTCCGAACTTTTTAACTTCTCAGGGGCGTGTCTGCTGTTTCCTGTTCATCATGATTCACCAGATGCATTAAAGGTTATTACCTACTCACTACTCACAAGGGTATCAGCGTCCAGGAACACACATTTGGTGTACTGTATAAGCGTCCAACAGTGAAGCTTGGTGAAAGTAATGCCCAGCTCTGGACGGCCGAGCCAGAAGAGGTGAGCTCTATCCCGGCTGTCCAACATGTCCACCGTAATAACCTCATCAAACACGTCTTCTAAAGACAAACTGGATACACACACACACACACACACATACAAGAGAGCAGCTGTGCATGAAAGATTAATATCACCCGGAACTTGTTTTCAAGACTAGAGCTCAGTTTTTAAATAATAAATTGACAGTTCCATTTTTAGGCAACAATAAAAGGCACATCTTATTAGAACGACTGAACTACATGTTGTTGGGATATTTATGGTGTTCGGTTTATAGAGGAGATCTAAATTTTAACTTCCTTGTCAGTGTGTGAAGATTTCAAATATAATATCCAATAAAATGCAACTAGACATGGGACATTTCCTGAACAAAATGTTAGCGATGCTTGCCGATGCAAACCGCAGCTCCGGGAGCGACCTCTTAGAGCCTGGTCTGTTTAGCGTTGACTTCGAAATGCTAGCTCGTTTGGAGAGACGATTGTTTAGACACCAAAAACTCTCGTTTTGTCGGGAGGGGGCGGGGCCAGTGACGTAAATAACATCATCAAATTATCCAGCGTGCAACTCCTGTCCATGACTGAGCGTTTATACATGTCACATGACCCTGTGTCCGAGTTTCTGAGCTGTGAGGCACGAAAGTTCGGCCCCATACATTTTCTATGGGGAAAAAAATCCCGCTTTTTCGCCCCGGGTTGGGAATTCCGCGGGGCGATTCCTTATAAAAGTAATAGCACACCTCACAACATCGGGCCGCACGATATGAGGTATGATTCGTGACAATCGGACAAAAACTGCGGGACGAGTTTCGCACCGAAAATTTGACCCAAGCGAGAGAGAAGATTATAATAGTGATGCTTTTGCAAACATCACTATTATATATGTATATATATTAGGGCCGTCAAAATTAATCTTGTTAATGGAAATTCGCATTAATTTTATTAACGCAGCATTAATTACTATGCGAGTTATGTGATTCTGCATTTTGTTGGCGAATAAACGAGACCCGGACAACAAAGACTTAAAAAAAGAAATAAAAATATTTCAATATATTCCGTGTCCTTCCCAGATATATATTTTAGGATGTACATTACCGTATGAAACCTAAATATATCACCAGTTTATATAGAAAGCAACCAAAACTGGAACATAATTCTTAAAGGAGACACGCAGCATATTTAAACAAACTACTCAATTAATAAAAAAAATATATTACCAGAGTAAAATGACTGTAAAATCATTCATCCTTTTATTTTGAAGAGAGATTTGGAATGAACTTTATATATTCATAAAATCTGTCACAAATATTATAAAAAATATGAAAAACATGAAAAGTATTCGTTTATGGTGCATTGACAAACAGTAAAATATGCAATTAATGACTGAACTCATGACAATCTTGCAAAGTACTTAAATATTACATACAAGTAATATATATATTTATTTAAATCTGTATTTGCATACATATTAGTTTATGAGAAAACAAAATGGTGATTATTGTTTGTTTATATCAATATTCCCATAAATTCCTGTACATTTACATCTGTTCCGATAAATTCCTGGTAAGTATCCAACTTGGAATATTTGCAAAATTCCTAAGAAAAAGTCCCCACACAAATTTACTGAAAGGTTTCTGGAAATTAGCCAGATTGCCCAGAGTTCCTCATTAAAATGCTTTATATTTGTATTATATGATTCAAATTATAACAAAATATCAACACTTATATATATATATATATATATATATATATATATATATATATATAATAAAATCTCAATCTCGCATTACCTGACATTACCATATTATAAAGAGTTCTTCTTTTACAAAGATCTTATGTAGAATCTTAAAGGATTCTTCAACCAGGTATTGTTTATTGTTTATTTTACTGTATTATTTTTATAGTTGCATGGCCTGTATTTGAACACCACAGCATGATTAAAGATAGCATGCACCAGGTTACATTGCACAAATGCCAGTTATGATGCAACTTTTTATTTAAGCAACCATTTTTATTTTAAGCACAACACTTACCGTGCCTCTGCGCTAACATTCGGAGTAACCATCACCACCAGTTTTCGAGTTGTTTCATGCCTGCGCAAGCACTTTCCCACCACTAGACTCCCCATGCAGTAGGCATCAGTAGTAGCCAGGGTCACAAAAGCCTGAGCAGCCTCTAGTACAGAATGACCGATGAGAACAAAGTTATAAAACGATAAGTCTGAAGAAGTTGAATGCAGCTGAGGTGAAGAAGAACTTTTTTTAATAATTCATTTAATGATAAGATAAGACAAACCTTTTTTTGCACCATAGTGGGGAAAATTTCAATGTTACAGAATTTTTATCAGGATAAAATGAACGGTAGGTTAATTGGCACCTTGGAAAATTGTCCCTAGTGTATGAATGTGTGTGTGTGTGTGCCCTGCGATGGGTTGGCATTCCATCCAGGGTGTATCCTGCCTTAATGCCCATAGATGAATGAGATAGGCACAGTCTCCCCATGATCCGAGGGAAGATTGGATAAAAGTAGAAGATGACTGAATGAATGAAAATAGAGACATAAATATACAATGTATAAATCCAAAAAAAATTGTCAGTGTTTGTGAATTTTTTTTTACATTATTCCAGTCTTTGTTGATTGGTCTTCATTAAAATATAAATACTTTATTGATCCCATAGGGAAGGGGATGCAGCTTCTCACTGTAAATCTGTGTTAAAGATTAGTACATTCATTCATTCATTCATCTTCTACCGCTTTATCCGATCTTCCCTCGGGTCACGGGGAGTCTGTGCCTATCTCAGGCGTCTATGGGCATTAAGGCAGGATACAACCTGGATGGAATGCCAACCCATCGCAGGACACACACACACACACACACACATTCATACACTAGGGACAATTTTCCAAGGTGCCAATCAACCTACCGTGCATGTCTTTGAACCGGGAGGAAACGGGAGAAAAACCCCCTGAGGCACGGGGAGAACATGCAAACTTCACACACATGGCCGAGACGGGGAATCGAACCCGGACCCTGGAGGTGTGAGGTGAACATGCTAACCACTAAAACACCGTGCTCCATTATATTAACTTAAAGAAATGTAAATAAAATACACATACACCATGAAATGAAATGTATAGCAGCAGTGAATCAGCAACAGTCATACTACGAGCATAATTATTCATGTTATTGCACATTTAATATGCTTATTACTAGCATTATTATTATTTCACAAATATTATATTCATGTCACTGCCCAAGATTTCAACAATATGGTATAAATAGGGTATATAAGTATGTTTTCATGGTGCTGTTGGTTCTTTCTCAGTTCTCTATCATGTAATGGCGCATCTGTCCATTCAAATTTCTCTTATATCCAAATAAAATCAAAGCGTGAACCCCGACATTTTTATTTTGTGCTTTAAACACCAACGTAAATAATACGGATATGATACACTAATGTATGTACCCCAGACTGTTGTCCTCTCCCACACCAGGTGGATCATTATCCAGAAATCAGCATTCAGCCGAACGCCGTTCATTCTAAATGTGCCTCTTGCTATGGCTTACTAACATGAAGTGCCCTTTAATGCGAGCTTGATGAGTCCAGAGCCGTCGGAAATGTGATTAATGGCCGTGTTGTCTCTCTGACCTTCTTTCCAGCAGACCAAAAGAAGCAGATGGCTGCTACATGAATGAAATGTCACTATCTAGTGAATGGCAATCAAGGTCATAATAACTGAAGAGCGATGTTGCCATGCAGATGAAAAGTAAATTATAGAGCTCAAGATGTTCAGGAGCGACCCTTCATTCAATGTGCTTTATTAATGAGTGTGATTACGACATAGAAGCATAGAAGGCTTGGAGTAGAAGCTATATATATATATATATATATATATATATATATATATATATATATATATATATATATATATATATATATATATATATATAAAACCCTGCACGTTGGTATATATTCAATCTTCTACCGCTTTATCTGATCTTCCTCGGGTCACGGGGAGTCTGTGCCTATCTCAGGCGTCTATGGGCAATAAGGCAGGATACACCCTGGATGGAATGCCAACCCATCGCAGGGCACACACACTCACATACACATTACACACATTCAGACACTAGGGACAATTTTCAAAGGTGCCAATCAAACTACATATATATATATATATATATATATATATATATATATATATTATATATATATCCGTTCAATCCTTTGTGTGTATATGTATGTATCACATCTTTACATTGCAGTAGGTAAAATCAGTCTATTGTCACTTATATTCCTGTTTTCCCAGGCCTCTGGTTAGTAAAAATAACAAAATAAAAATAACAGCATTTGTAAACGACTCCTGCACATACCTGGCATTTCCAATGTTGTTCTTTTGTCCGGTGCTCCTGCCGAAACCTACAGACTCCAGCCTGTGCAATGAGCCGCTCGTAGCCAGCTGCTGTACAGAGACCAACACTGTCACTCCGTGTCACGCTGCATTCTCAGAGAACCAAGTTGACCGTCTATATCTAGTAATCACTCCTGTATCCAAGGCTGCAGAGATTAATCCCTGTGTAGTGGAGATCAAACTGAAACTCAACCTCTCTGAACGGTAACTCCACACGACGACATGTTAAACAAAAGTTCACTACGGACTCCGGGTCATGAGACTTTGGCCGTTTCACTGCACCACAACATTTGGCCTGGAAATGTTGCAGTTTGTATTGGAGGTCAAATATAGGCAATATATATATGGATAATGCCCCCCCACACACACACACACACACACACATAATATTACTTGTATATTTTTTCCACTGAAAAAGAATATCATGTGATTTTTTAACTTCGCATTCAACAATGCCGGGAAACATCTTTAACTATATTTCGGCTCGTTCCTGTGACGAGATTCCATTCACCTAAAAGTGTGTTTAGTAAAGTCAGGTACTGACACAATACTGTACATGTCTATGTGATGGAAAAAGTTTTCCATTTCTTTAAAAACTCTAAACAACTCTAAATAATTCTATTTTAAAATTTAAAATAGAATTATTTGTTTCAATATGGAGTACACGGGCTTAAACTGATTTGACTTTTTGTGAAACATACATGTATTACTAATACGTCCAAATTCCAATTCAAACCTAAAATAGAAAATTAATGCAGAAGCATTTATAGAAATAAATGGAAGAAAAATTTAAAAAAAATTAATAATAAGAATAAAATAATGAGATAAAATTAAATTAAAAAGAAGCCAAGATTAAAATAGTGTATACATTGTAAAGTGTCCAGTGTACTTTTGAAACCTAAGGCAATACCATTGCATGTAAATGGATGTACCTCAGTTGTTGTCTACGGTATATATAGGGCACGGTGGTTTAGTGGTTAGCACGTTCGCCTCACACCTCCAGGGGGACCCGAGGGAAGATCGGATAAAGTGGTAGAAGATGAATGAATGAATGAATGAATGATATGATATATATATATATATATATATATATATATATATATATATATATATATATATATATATATATTATGTTTATATATATATATTTTTTTTTTTTTTTTTCATTCATTCATTCATCTTCTATCGTTTTTTAGGTTGAGGTGTTTTTTTTTACACTTTTTTGTAGTTATTTGTCTTTGTCTATATATACATAACTTCATGACCTACATAACTTTCATGTATTTGCTTCACTTTTGCTGTCATAACAGTCCTGACTAGTTGAGCATTACCAGGTTGACCTTGTGAAGCCCTGCCGCCGTTTCACCACTGTTCCTTCCTTCATAGACACACACAACTGCGGTTTTAAAATACACATTGCTGCAATATATCCTACACACTAACAGGCGCCGTGATGAAGAGACAATCAGTGTTATTTATGACACCAGTTAGTGAATACCGTCTCACTGGACACCTGCACAATTTGTTCGATTTAAAGGAACATATATTGCACATATATAACACTGCCATATCTATCACATACAATCCATTATCCGTATATTTACATTTTTATTCTTACTTCATTCCTTTTCTTACACTATTTTTTCTTCCATGTATTTATTATAAATGTCTGCACCTATATCTTTTATTTTTACTTGTCGTAAGAGGCATTTCACTGTATGTCGCATTATGTATGTATGTATGTGTATGTGGCTGATTGGTGTATATGTATTTTTACACTGGAAACTGAAAAGATAAAGCATGTGAAAGGTCAGGTACTGGTGCAGGTGCGGTGAGGAGGCATATCTTCATAGAACTGGCTTTTTTGTACAAGGACATGAAAGACACAGAACTCAAAAAAGGTCACTTGCTTTATTGTTTTCAAGACCTTATTGACATCAACCGGGCCTATAAATAATTCAGCTGTTAGTCAACTAGATAACAATTTGCACAATTAAAAGCAATCATGAACGATGACAAAGTGTTATTGCAATCTGTACACAAGTATTTCTGAATGCAAAGTGTACACAGCTCGAGCTTTACGCATGCGATTTTCCAAAAATGAGCAAAATCACACAGGCACATAAAGGCACTTTTATATAATCAACGAAAGATATATTACAATTTTTAAAAATGGCTTCTTGAATGGTGTGTCATAAGGTTGCCGTGACTGTAAATTCTAACGTGCCTGATCGCTGTCATTGGTACACGACATATATTGCGACAATCGTACATGACATGTCATCACTTGATCACTAATAGAGCTCGAATCCGTATATGCTTTTTTGGGACAGCGGGTTTGTCGTGATTCTCCCGGTTGAGGCTTCATTCATAAATCAGAGGGTGTTGATTCGTTTTCTGTAACAGTACGCCATGCTTTTAGTTCTGCCTTCAACATATTTACACTTGTTTGGATACGCTGTTGTTTTCTAGCAGCATTGTCGCTGAGAAGATGTAAATATGTGGTCACTTAACATTAAAAAGGAGGGTTTTTTTGTTGTTTTTTCTTGTATTGTTTTTTAATAGAAGGACTTGAGCACTTTTTATTCATTCTGGACGTGGTGTTATTAAAAAACACACACACACACACACACATATATATATATCCATATGTGTGTGTGTGTATGTATATATATATATATTTATATATATATATATATATGTGTGTGTGTGTGTGTGTGTGTGTGATTTTTAATAACACCACGTCCAGAATGAATAAAAAGTGCTCAAGTCCTTCTATTAAAAAACAATACAAGAAAAAACAACAAAAAAACCCTCCTTTTTAATGTTTAATGTTAAGTGACCATATATATATATATATATATATATATATATATATATATATATATATATATATATATATATATATATATATAAAGAATGAGCACTGGTTCGAGGGGCGGAGCAAACGTTGAAACGCTGTTACGTTTGCGAAACATACAATCAATGGTAAAAACAAAATCTATCCCTGGTAACTCTGGGACTA
Source organism: Kryptopterus vitreolus (assembly GCA_030449085.1). Lineage (NCBI taxonomy): Eukaryota > Metazoa > Chordata > Actinopteri > Siluriformes > Siluridae > Kryptopterus > Kryptopterus vitreolus. The sequence goes on from JACRUU010000022.1 coordinate 11,929,536, forward strand.
CCTGTATAAATGTAACCCTATAGATGTGTGTCGATAATTCTATTTTTATACTGGCGAATTTTCAGTCCCCCTTGTGGGAAAAAAAACAACAACAACAACATTTTACAACAACAACATTGTGTATGTGAAGCATAAAATGTCATTTCAAAACACGTAAAATAAAACATCATGGTTTCTATTTGTCACTGGGTCATGTCAGTATTCTGACATGGTTATACATGGTTCGGGTTAAATAATAATGGGGGGGGGAGGGGAGAAATGTTCAGATACAATGATACATTACAGCATTTACATATAGGGAGTGTTTGTAATGTAAAAAAAAAGAAAAGAAAGCAGCATTTAGGCAGCAAACACACACACACACACACACACACACACACACACACTACATCGTCCTCTTCTACTAGTCAGCAGTTCTTTCCCATTTTGTATTTTCTTTTGCAGAAATCAATATAACAAACAAAAACAAACAAACAAAATTGTCTGTAGCATTATGTGAGTATCTTACATGATCAGAGCCTCGGAAGGGAAAACGGGAATTTAGCTTAATACCAATCCGGTGATTTAAAAGACAGGGTAGTGTATTCTACCCAAATATCAAAAGACAAGCAAAACAACAACAAAGCCCTTCTTCTATACTTTTGTTAAAGCGATTTGTTTCCTCGACGAACAGAAAATACACACATCGATCGCCAAATAGGAAAAAAAAACACACTGGACCAATTTACACAACTAAGAACAATCAATTAACACACTGTAACACATAAAAGAAGAGTAAAATGATTCGAATGATCTTTTCGAATCCTCTGTCGGCGCGCGTGTGTGTGTGTGTGTGTGTGTGTGTGTGTGTGTGTGTGTTGCGATCCGCCAGGAGTTAGGATATTCGGAGGAGGTTCCTGGAGGCTGCAGACGAAACAAAAGCGTTCGAGAGGAATTAGCATGCGAATACTCATCGTGTCATGTGTGTGAGAAGCCTTTTGTATCTGTACATCTATTTATGTCTTTATTAAGGCTTGTATTGAAATCAACTTTGCATTGTTTAAATGTAATATTATTGTTATCATTTAAATGTCAGAAAATATAGAATGCATTATTTTGCCCTTCAACATTGTAACGATTTCCCCAGTTAATATTAATACTTAATCACTTTTTCAATACCCTCTCTGCTCAAACAACCTACATTTAAAGGGATTTGTAAAAGGATATACCAAAATAAATAAATAAATAAAACCTTTAATACAATAGAAATGGATTAAATACTCGACAGAAAACTACCTTGTGGATCGGACTGCGTGCCAGGTTGGTTACCACCCCTCTCAGGATCAGCTCCTACACACACACACACACACACACACACACACACACACACACACACACACAAATAAATAATGATTTTCACAAAGCGTGCCTCATGAGCCCTCCCCTTCATTAACCCAGAGTTTTTAATTTTCCAAATCCATGCGACACTTAATTAAAAACCTCGACTCTGGTGGGACTCGAACCCACAACCTTTGAATCACTCCACCAAGTGTTACTTAGAAGTCCAATGCGCTATCCATTGCGCCACAGAGCCACTTGTTGAGAGGTGCGGCTTTATGGGCTTTTGTAACCCGACCCCCGCCGCCAGATGGACGCTGCAATTGCGCGCTTTTGCCGCATGGGGCAGTGTGGCGCTTCGAAAACCATGCAAACAATTCAGAACGAACTGCAATGATGAGTGTATCTTCGGCAAAAATGTTTGGGGATCACTTTTTTTTTTTTTTTTTACAGTTATATAATATAATTATTGGGAGTATTCTGAAAGAAATGCATTTGAAAAATAAGAACTATTAAACAATTTTTTTTTTAAGTAATAATACTAATAAGTATATTATTGCGTCACAAAGGTCCCTGAAAATGGCATGCCAGTTCATTTTTTCTTATTATTAATTTTACCCTAACACTGTACAAACCTATCAAGTCAGCTATGCTAGGAATGTCAGTATCACATGGTCAATCACTCACCTCCTTGCACCTTAAAGCAGAGTTTCTTCTTCTGGTAAGCAAAATAGCTGGAGGCGGCCCCAAATATGGCCACCGCCACAGCGCTGATGATTCCCGCCATCTGCCCACCTTCAGCCGCTGTGTGTCAAACAAACAAGGACATGTTTTTTTTCTTATTTAAAAACAACAACAACAAGAAGAAAATAAAACAGCTCGAGGAGTTCTCCTACAAAAACCCCAACCCTCTTATTACTCCACTCTGATATCCATACTAATCCCTTTCACAGCATGGGCAATGATTCAATATACCTCGAATGCACAACTGTCCTTCTATTAAAGCAAACAAATGTTTAGCTCATCAGGTAATTACCATGTTAATCAAGGACTCGGATCCCTCGGGTTTAAAGAACTGGCATAACAAAATATCACAATATTCCAATTATACATGTAAATGAAGAATTTGGAAGGCAGCCCAAGTGTATTTGTTCATAAACAACCGGCAAGGGAACTGAAAATGAGTTATTCATAATACAGAATACATTATCCTAGCAATCCATATTCAATGAGGCTACTGGATTGTTAAAGATTATGGTAATACACTTGTCTTGTTAATGAATGTTTGAAGGGTTTTTTCCCCCTTTTATTTTTATAAATGCCAAGTCTGGAATTGTAGTTTTCTATGGACATTTTCTAATTATCATTTTTATATCATTTCTAATAATCCGAATACAGCAACCTATAAATCCGATATGGATTTTGCAGGATTAGCTGACAAACTGCTCACAAACTTTGCAATGACGTTCTATTGGGGAGAAGAAAAAAACAACAGAAAATATTGAACAGTATTTATTCTAGAGGTATTTCTGGGCGGAAAAGTACAAATCCAAAGTAATGATGCGTTCCGAGAGCAAACCTTTATTTTTTTTAATCTCCGTGCAAAACCTCGACTCTGGTGGGACTCGAACCCACAACCTTTGAATCACTTCACCAAGTGTCGCTTAGAAGTCCAATGCGCTATCCATTGCGCCACAGAGCCTCATGCTGAGCGGCGGGCAGAAGTGATCCTGGTAACCGTGTTAGATGTTTACAACGCTTATACGCCCACATTTATATATCTATCCGTCTATCCATCCATCCATCCATCCATCTATCTATCTATCTATCTATATAAAATGAGGAACAAAGTCCTCATGAATGCATGTAACGCATGTACAAGTCATGCATTATATTATACTGTGTGCTATTATAACCATTATATCAAACATATATCTAGAATATGAACTGCTGTCATTTCATGAATGCACACGTTTTAAACTTATTGTATTAATCTATATCTGAAAACACGAGGCAGGGTATATTTCTACCACTAGGTGGCGATGCATTTCCCAGTTTCACCAAAATAATGACCGAGGCCCTGTAATTGTACTGTACTATCAACAGTTACTGCTATAACACATTATAGCATATTATAAATGTGGGAATAGAAAGATCGCCATGTCAAACAAACACATCTGTGGTTACACAATGAACTCCCTGGACATGAAAGATCATCATTTTGGATAAAGCCAAGTATTATTCAAAAGTAAATGAAGTCATTGTTTTCTAGTGTATCACATGAAGACATGTAGGAGGAGTCTGCTGTTCCACAACGAGTCAAAGATGGATTAGTGAATAATGGACGCACGGCCGTTCCAGATGTTTCAGCCTCTGCATTGAGAGCCTGCACTGGCATGTAAACACGTGAGATTGCTTGGCAACGAATCAAATCATAGATGATCAGAAAATAATCTGATGAAAAAAAAAAACAGGAGAAAAAGTACACGAGTCAGGAGAAAATATTGTTGAACATGAAAGATTCATAAAATGATTGTTTTAATTACATTCCATTAAAGTAACTCTTTTTATTTACCTCTCTTCAGGTGTCTATTTATTTGTTTATTAATTCCCTTATTTATCTCTATATTTATTTAGTTGTTTTTGTTATCTTTGATTGTTACTTTATCCCAGTTGTTTAGGTTTAAAGTTTGACCTCAGTTATACGTCTGCATAGCTAGGTTATATAAAGTAATATTAAACAATAGACAAATATGTATTTACTTTTTTGTTAAATTGTTGCATTTTCTAAAATGATCTGTGCTTTAGTATACTATTAGCTATTTTCTTATTTATGTTTAAAATAAAATGTTTGTCATTATTATACCAATTAACTTGTCAACAAAAGAAATCCGATTTAATTGCGTAAATAATGAATCATTTTTACATTCTTTGTGCAATCTGATAATGAGATAATGAGAAAGTCATGCATTAACACAATGTTAATCGGATTTTGACAATATCAAAGATATAAAACAATATTACGTTTCGTTCCTTTTTCCTTTTAGAGTAACTTATAGAGAATCCATTAGAAGCAGCAGCAATATATATATATATATATATATATATATATATATATATATATATATATATATATTATACTATATAATAATATATATATACTAGATATATAATAGATTAACCTCAACAAAATCAGATTGCAAGATTTATGTAATAGTTTTTTTACTGAGGTTTTTTTTTCTTCTTTTTGGTTGTTTTCATATTTCTGGTCATGATTGGAGGTTAAAAAAAAGCAAGGAATGATGTCCAAGTGCATAAAACTGCAATCTTGCACCCAAAAGCACAAACCAAGCCTCATTAATATCACTAGATTGTAGTGTTTGGTGCTGTACGGGGAAAAAAGTGTAGAAATTAGATGCATTTCATTGGGATGCCACACTCAAACTCTTCGATATCTACTTTAATACATTAAAGGACAACTTTACACAGCACTTAATCTGAGTTTAGATCAGTCTTGCTAATTGTTTGAAAGCATAGTTGACTTCGCTGCTCGCATTAATTATCATCCTTAAGTCACTTTGCTGTTAAATATTCCTCTGCAATTAGATTTTTCTTTTTTATTGTTATTATGATTGCACATAGGAAGCAATGAGGTCCATTTGGGTGTTATTGTTTATATTACTGCAAAATTAAAAAGCAGAAAACATGAGTGGGTTCACTTATTTGAGCTAAAACCCTTCTTATCTCAATGATTAATATGGATTTACATGTATATGGGGGGGGGCACGGTGGTTTAGTGGTTAGCACGTTCGCCTCCAGGTTCCAGGTTCGATTCCTGTCTCAGCCATGTGTGTGTGGAGTTTGCATGTTCTCCCCGTGCCTCAGGGGGTTTTTCTCCGGGTTCCCCGGTTTCCTCCCCCCGGTCCAAAAACATGCACGGTAGGTTGAGTGGCACCTTGGAAAATTGTCCCTAGTGTATGAATGTGTGTGTGTGTGTGTGTGTGTGTGTGTGCCCTGCGATGGGTTGGCATTCCATCCAGGGTGTTTCCTGCCTTAATGCCCATAGACGCCTGAGATAGGCACAAACTCCCCGTGACCCGAGGGAAGAATGTATATAGTATATAGAAGATGAATGAATGAATGAATATACATGGTTGTACCTTCTGTCTAAAAGCAGACGAACTCATTGGAACCTTGTATGTTGAGTCTGACCATTTTTCAGACATCAACAATACCTCCTGAATATAGAAAAGAACCTGTACGTATTTACAAAACAAAATATTTGTTTTGAAGCTAGCTAGCCGGCTTCCAGGCCGTTTCTGAATACACACCCTGAGGCAAGAGCGGCCACAAACACATTAATACACACTCCATTCTGGAAATGTCAGTGGGGGATGCCATGTTACGGATGAGTTCTGCTCAGAGATTTAATAATAGCAGTGGCTTGAGCGGAGAGAAAAAAAAAAGGAAAATGCAGAATGGTTTCCCCTTTCGTGTGAAGTTTATTTCAAGACACCAAGAGTCAGGAGCAGGTAGACAAAAAGGGAGCGAAGAAAAGACACCAAAAATAAACGGTAATAACAATGTTGTCTTTTCGTTACACGGAGAAAAAAAACACCTTATCAGAATCAAGTTAAAAACAATAAATAAAACGCCCTTGGACGTTAAAATCGAAACCCCCTTTCACCTCATACGAAAGACGTGCCGTGCCAAATGTACCCCTCAAACCTTCACCACGTGTCCGATCTCCGCCGTTCTCCGGCTAATGAACACATGCTATGTGTGGAATGTGGTGTGAGTCACACTCTCGCAGGCCCACCGAAATGTCAGGAACGGCGAAGGTCAGCTTGTTATGACAACATGTTTCAAGGACTAAAGACATTAAACCTGAGAGAAGCCTCTTAATTAATACCGAGTCTCGCTACGCGGTACAAACACAAAAAGCAGACGGGCGACAATTTTGACTAAAGAGGGAAAGAACAACAATAACAAGGTGATAAGCAGACAATACAACACCAACATCAAAAAGAATGGGAGGTAAAAAACGAACCCGGGTTTTACGTTTATCAATCACTTCCTGGGTGGTAATCGCAACAACGTGAGTAAGGAAAGATATTTGGGTTTGATTGAGAGATGACAAAATCGAGATTGTATCGGGCCTGGCTTGGTGGCGATTGCGTCATTTTTCTAGGAGTGTTACTGCACATTCCATTGGGTGCGTTTTTCAAACAACTCTAAATAACTCACTTCCTGTGGATTAGAACCCATGACATGCAGCGTGAAGGTGGTTCGGTTCAATGAGCTCTAAATGTCTACCAAATTTTATAATTGTATGTGCAAGTGTGTATGAGTTATACAGCTAAACCTGCCAGGGGGCGCTATATCCAGTGAAGTGCCACACCGAGGGCTCACTGACATCCTAATGGCTCCTGAGAATAGTGCTTTGAGTATGCTAAGTGCTTGAAGGGTTGAAAAAAATAATAATCGTAAGGAAAACAAGACGGTACTGCGCACTGAAGTGCTTGGGCCCGAAAAATTTTAGGTCTTGAGTGTGAATGTGAATGAGTGTGTGTGCGCACACCCCGTGACCCGAGAGAGAAAACGGATAAAGCGGTAGAAGCTGAATGAATGAATGAATGAATGAATGAATGAATGCTGTTTGGGTAAACCCTAGGAAACCCTAAACACTACAATTGGCAAGTACCTAAAATGTAAACAATTCAACTTAGTGGCTTTTAATGGCCGGTGTTAGCTCAGTGGTTAAGGCATTGGGTTCTAGACCAGAAGACTGTAGGTTCAAATCCCACTACGACTAATGGTCCTTGAACAAGGCACCTAATTGTAAGTTGATCTGGATAAGGGTGTCTTCCAAAGGCTTTAATCAAATCTTTTTTACTATTGGTTAAAAAAAAATAATAAAGATTAGGAATTCATGCAAAATGATATCAGACGAAACAGCTAAATTGTGTTGTGAATCGTGAAAAGCAAAGGAGACAACAGTGTTGAGCAGTAACTGAATGTCCCGGAGAGGAATGTACCATTAAAAGCCTAGGGGGATGACTTCATAACACAAAACCACAGAGGAGGAGCTGATTTGGTTTGAAACTAGAGCCGACCACATAACAAAACTAGCATTATTGGTTTGTGAGCCGATTTAGTGCGACTGAGGAAGAAGGGCTGACCTTTTTTTTTTCTTTTGCAAATAAATACGAAGTAAAAACCTCTTGGAAAAATATACAAAGTAGGACAAGGACGTGTAAAAAAAAAAATACAATAAACATAAGGAAGGGGACCGGAAAAGACCCACAGTTCATATATAATAAAATCACAAGGAGCTTATCAGAGGTCAGGGCTCAAGAAAGAAAGAATAAATCCGTCATCCCAACAATAGACGCTTGAACTCGTAGTTTGAACTGAAAATACCAACACCACCAAACCACCTTCAGTAACCTGTTCAAACATGCCTCTTGTTTTTCATGTAACCAGACAAACAGAGTCACTGGGATCAAGTTTGCTTCTGAGCATCGGCTAAGTCCAGGATCTCCAGCAGCCTTTCTAGAAGGGACAGTATAACTTGTTTAGAGTTGGCAATCCAGGCATGGAGGCCTTCGGGCACGTTATCTCCTAGAAACGTCAGGAGCTTCTGCCACTGCTGGTAAAGTTCTGCAACGACAGGATATCGAAGCAGAGATTTTAGCGCACTGTCTCGGACATCCAAAGTAAACCAAACCATGCTTCCTGTGACGTTTAAGAACGACCAGTGGTGACAAATAATTCTACTTAAGTGGCTTATTCTACGTATCTGTACTTTAATGAAGTATTTCCACTAGAGGTGACTTTTACTACATTGCAAGTCAAATATCTTACTGTTTACTCAACTCATTCAGTCATTCATCATCTACCGCTTTATCCGATCTTCCCTCGGGTCACGGGGAGTCTGTGCCTATCTCAGGCGTCTATGGACATTAAGACAGGATACACCCTGGATGGAATGCCAACCCATCGTACAGCACACACACACACACATTCATACACTAGGGACAATTTTCCAAGGTGCCAACCTACCATGCATGTTTTTGGACCGGGGAGGAAACCGGAGAACCCGGAGAAAAACCCCCTGAGGCACGGCGAGAACATGCAAACTCCACACACACATGGCCGAGACGGGAATCGAATCGAACCCAGACCCTGGTGGTGTGAGGCGAACGTGCTAACCACTAATCCACCGTGCCCCTGTTTACTCAACTCCATTTTGTGAAACCAGTCGTTTATTTTTATTGGAATGAATAAAAAAAAAAATAACTGGTAAAACAATCCACCAATCAGGATAGAGCGGCATCAGTTCAACAGAAAGTTCACAGAAAATGAAACACCAACGTGGGCTTGTGATAAATGGAATAATTCAATGAACAGATTGTTACGAGTCACAATACAGTCTTTTCAGATGAACTAGACAAGCAATATTGTGACAAAAAAATGTTAATAGGAAAATTAGAGCTGTAATAAACTTTGTATACTAAAGTACATTTCAAGGCAAATACTTTTGCACTTTCACTCAAGTGAAAAGTTTAAAGGGAGCACTTTTGCCTTGTACTGGAGTAATATTTGACCAAGTCTATTTCTACATTACTATTGTACACGCTATATGGTTTGCCTACTTCATCCACCATTATGAGAAACGCTCCACCAGTAGCAGAACCAAGTATTTCCACCATCGTGAATCGGCATTAAATCAAGGATTCCAAGCACTAAAAGGGTTTAAGAACAAGATGGACGTGTGTTTTCAGTAGCTTCGTTGTTACAATGCCATCTGAAGTCCAAGCACCAGATCACCAGACCACTAGTAATTACTTCCATGTGTTGGAATGTTTGGTGCTTATGTAAGCATTATGGGGCATTTTATTCCGAAACGCTGCAATGTTCCTGGCTTTTAAACGGAAAAAAAATCCCAACATAGATGTTATTCTAAAAAGCACATACACAAAGACCATAAGGCGTTCATAATCTACCAATGTAGCACGAGGTCATACCTCCATGACTATTACTACTAGTAGTATTACTATTATCACTATTAGGGTCTTCTATTAATCATATTCCAGCATTTCCATATCCTAACTGTAGGACTATAAATCCAAACCAGAAATACCGGCCACCCGTTTCCCAGCACCAAATATCCCCCCAAAAAAAAAACAATGCACACAAGACTATTATACTTCCAGTCCAATAGATGCCATTGGTAACAATGGAAAAGGTGGATTCGAAGGAAGGAAGGAAAAGATAATAAAAGGAATGAAAGGAAAGCATGGGTGTTTGGAAAGCGCCCTATATTTTCGACAAAAGGACAACTAAAGGAAACGATAATATACGAATCTTATCGCACCTCAGAAGGACTGTCGACAGTTACTATTATCAAGGGGCATTAGTGTCGGGAACAACGTGTGCTGGGGTAAGAGCTTCTGAAATGACTGTTCCTGTTTACAGAGCAAACACGACAACAATGAACATCTCTATTCTATTTAGCAGATATTTTATTAGGAAGCGATGAAATGTTAAAAATATGACCCGATAATCGCACCAAAAATCTGTGGAAAATTGTTTTCGAACAAATGAACAAACTGCGACGTACCACTTTTGAGGTTTCTTAAGTTCGTTCTTATGTCACTGATCTCATAGGAAGTCAGAACTCTCAACTAAAAGCTCAACGGTATACGGCGCTGGGCTACTGATCGGAAGGTCGGGGGTTCGAGTCTCAGGAATCACCAAGCTGTCACTCTTGGGTCCTTGAGAAAGGTCCTTAACCCCATGTGCTGTATATGTGACATATAAAGGATATTCTAGTCTAAACGTGTAGACCAGACCTGGGAATTTTTTACGGCCCACGGGTCACATCCGGCCCGTTGACAATTCCTGCCCGGCCCGGCGTGTGGTCACTAGCAAATAAGAAATGTAAATGAAAAATAATAGTGATGCTTTCCAAACGCCACTCACTGGTTTCTGCCATGCGCGCTGTGCTGCTTTTGTTTTGAAAGTATTTTATTTCTGTATTCGGACGCATGTGCAGGTGACAGCCCTTAAAATGTCAATTCATGCGGAAAAACAAACGTTGTGTTTTAGCACTGTGCACGGACTGCAAAGTGATTTATTTAAAAGCTGTGTTTAGTTTGTGATGCACGGGGTCGTCGTGTTCAAGGGGTACGATGTAAAGCAATGTATTGCATTTTTAATTGCTTATACTTGCAAAACAAGTATAAGTGTGTGAGTGTGTGTTACCAATAAAATGACATACTTGTAATTATTGTTTTTCTGTTTATGACTTGTATTTTTGACTCGGTTTACAATTGTGTCTCTTTTATTACCGGTAGCATCATGAAAGTGATTTAATTTGCCGCTCTTTACAGGTGGAGAAAATTAATATTACAGCTGGAGATTTACAGGTGGAGAATATTAATATATCGAACCCTGGTGTAGACAGATGTCTACAAAAAGACGAGGTTGTAGCTAAACGGTTAAGGCACTTGTCTTATCATCTGAAAGCTGTGGGTTCATATCCCAGCCCCACGATGCTGTCACTACTGGGTCCCTGAGCATGGCCCTCTGTATAAACGAGATAAATCCAAGTCGCTCTGCTTAACGCCACAAATATAAAACACTCTAAAAGGCTTTCCATAGGAGTAGCCTGTGTAAACCTGTTGTACACAGACGATTACAACATGTTCCATTCGGAACGACTTCCACAGTGAGTCAGAGATTGCAGAGCTTGCTCCGACCCAAGAACTTAAACCCTAGAAACCCTTAAATATCCAGAATACGAGGAACGTGTACAGAGTGCACATCTACAGTCAGAAAACTGTGGCACCTTTTGTTAGCTTATTGGTTTTAAGCCCTGGGCTACTGATCGGAAGGTTCGAGCATCAGTATCACCAAGCTGCTGCCCTGGGTCCTTGAGCAAGGACCCTCTGTGCCCCAGAGGTGCTTCTATCATGGCTCACCCTTTGCTCTGACACCATCTCCCAAAACCAAGTTGCAAAGAAACAATGTCAAATAGGTGACACATGAAGTCTATTCTTTAATGTCGAACAATGAAGGGATGGGTGTAGCGCTGTAAGGCACTGAGCTACTGATCAAGGGTTCGAGCCCTGGTTTCGCCAAGCTGCCACTCTTGAGCAAGGCCCTTAACCATCTGTGCTCCAGGGGCAACATGTCAAGGCTCACCCTGTCCTCTGACCCCATCTTCCAAACAAGCAGGGACATGCCAAGAAACAATCTCACTGTGCTGTAATGTATATGTGACAAATAAAGGCGTAATAATGAAGTCCATCTAGTAATTTTTGCTATCTATAACCCTACTACATGATTCTAAGTCGAAGCTCATAAGCCTCATCTCTCCACCCCCACAGGAAAAAAAGAACATTTCATCCTTAGAATGCATTATCCAAATAACACCTATAAAACCCATTAAATAGCCATGCATAACCCTACCACAGCAGGTATCCATTTATTTTTCTAAAAATGTAGCGTTTACATCAAGCACTATAGTAAAGAGTTTTTTATTGTGTCCCTTTACACAAAGAAATACTCACAAAGCCAGAATCTATACCTGCCAAAACCACCAGACGTCTTTTTAAAGCAGTTTAAAATACACACACAGGGAAAAAAGGGTCTCCTCTAAAACTGTGAAGCATTTAGTGCTTAACCCTATGACACCTTATAACACCCTGGAAAAGTCAGACTTACTCTATATAGCTATTATTAAAAAAAAAAAAACTCTACGTCTTGCAGTAAATACTCTCATTGTGGAGAGGTTTATGCATCAAGCTGTTTTTGAAGGTAAAAAGACTTAAATAGCAAAACTGAGCAGAAATAAAGTTCCGCTATTAGTTTAATATATTGCTGTAAATTGTGAGTTTTTTTTTTTTAATAAAAACCCTTTTATAAGAACTACAAAGCATAGAATTTTAATATTAAATGTTAGCGAGGCTGGATTGAACATGAACTTAACACCTCTACTGTTTCCTTTGGTCAGAGGACGTTTACAATTCACATGATGTAGAGTATAATAATAATAATAATAATAATAATAATAATAATAATATAATATGAATAACACAATTTCAACATGTGTATTTACCTTTAGTATTGTCATCTCGGTCATCTAAAGAGACAAATGTAACAAACAAATATAAGATATTAGAGGGTTTGTTTTGTGCATGCAAGCTATTATATAAATATCTACATTAAGATATAAGCAAATATGACTACATTACATTTTTTTGATGTCTGCCATGACGTTTCCGTGACCTACACTTTATTTACTTATTATGCAATGCTGTTTGCGTTGGTCTAAAAGTAGCTAGCTGACTATATTTATTATATTTACAGTATCTTTAGTAAATGTCTAGTCAGGGTTTTAAAGATGTGAATCCAAATATGGAGATTGGAAGCTTTATAAATACACAGATAAGACTGTACACTACATTATTTCATGTTTCCTGACATTGTACATTTCCTTCCTCTGTAAATCTGTTTAGGTTTGCTCTAAACAATTCAACCCAAACACTGATAATAATAATAATAATATAATAATAATAATAATAGTGCAAATTATTGTTAAATTTTGTGTTTTTAGTAAAAAAAAAATGAAAAAAGGAAGGCCAACTTACCTGTGACTACACTGATATCACCTACAGAAAGAGAAACAGACATGATATAAGGAATACTAAAGGCTTAATAACTTGCTATCTAGATCAAACATATTTTAGCATTCCGTTGTTGTGCACTTCTTTCTTTCCTTCCAGCTCTATCTATCTATCTATCTATCTATCTATCTATCTATCTATCTATCTATCTATCTATCTATCTATCTATCTATCTATCTATCTATCTATCTATCTATCTATCTATCTATCTATCTATCCCATCCATCCACCCCCCTCTCTCTCTAACTCTCTCTCTCTCTCTCTATATATATATATATATATATATATATATATATATATATATATACATACCCACACACACACACACACACACACACACACACACACACACACACACACACATTATAACACAGTTCAACACACCACACAATTAATAACACATGTTTAACAATTTACTGTTGTGTATAACTCATCCTTGTACAGAATGATTCAAAGAGCGCTGCTTTTATAACCATTGTTGCATTGCTGCATTCAAATAGACAGAACCTAGCCTTTGTTCAGAACACCGGACAATTTCCTTTTTGTTTTTTTTTTTACTCCTGTGAGGTCATTCTTCATATTTGACTTTATTTTTCCCTCTATCACTAAATTATATTCGGCAATGAACAAAAAAAATAGAATTCATTAATGTTCAATGTGTGATTTGAAATACAATCTGACCTTCAGACCGACCGCCCCGACCGGGATCAGGCTTGTATCCATCATTACCAACATCAAAAAGATCTGAATCACTCAAGTCCCCTGTAGAAAACGCAGCACGTTAAATGTAATGATAACACACCCACACACATACACAAACACACACACATACACACACACACACACACACACAAGCACACATTCAAATGCAAACGAGTCGTACCTCCGTCTTGTACTGGAACTACAGGTTTCTTAGTTGCTAAAGATACATAAAATATAACATTAACCATTTGATGGAAAAGTAAAGAAATACATTCAATAAGAGAAAGAAATACATGCAATATAGGATTGTAATGTTTTGGAAGCTCTGCTCATCAAACTCGTTTCCATTTATCATAAATATAATGCCAGGCATTTTAGAATTAGGGGCACGGTGGCTTAGTGGTTAGCACGTTCGCCTCACACCGCCAGGGTCCGGGTTCGATTCCCGTCTTGGCCATGTGTGTGTGGAGTTTGCATGTTCTCCCCGTGCCTCAGGGGGTTTTTTCTCTGGGTTCTCCGGTTTCCTCCCCCTCCCCCGGTCCAAAAACACATGCACGGTAGGTTGATTGGCACCTTGGAAAATTGTCCCTATTGTATGAATGTGTGTGATGTGAGTGTGTGTGTGTCCTGCAATGGGTTGGCATTCCATCCAGGGTGTATCCTGCCTTAATGCCCATAGACACCTGAGATAAGCACAGACCCCCGTGATCCGAGGGAAGATCGGATATAGATATAGAAGATGAATGAATGAATGAATAATGCCAGACATTTTAGATTTTAAAACCCCCTCCATAGATGCTGTTTATGCACCTTAAGTTGTTTTTTTTGGATGAAAAAAAAACCCTAACCCTAACCCAGTTTCAATAAATAGTAACACTGTAAACCTTTTTACAGAAGCTTTGCATGAAGGTTTCAGAGCTCTAGAAGCACTTCGAGAAACGGCATCCTGAAGCACCAGCTCTTATCAACAATATCAACAGATATTGTCTTGACACTCACTGAATTTGGACATACTGTATGGTTTGTGTTGATTGTGATTGTGGAATTAGGAATTTATAAGTGAGGGAATTACATTTATTATTATATTACATTGTCGGGGCACGGTGACTTAGTCGTTAGCACGTTCGCCTCACACTGCCAGGGTCCGGGTTCGATTCCTGTCTCGGCCATGTGTGTGTGTGGAGTTTGCATGTTCTCCCCTCCCCGTGCCTCAGGGGTTTTTTCTCTCCGGGTTCTCCGGTTTCCTCCGGTCCAAAAACATGCACGGTAGGTTGATTGGCACCTTGGAAAATTGTGTCCCTAGTGTATGAATGTGTGTGTGAGTGTGTGTGTGTGTGCCCTGTGATGGGTTGGCATTCCATCCAGGGTGTATCCTGCCTTAATGCCCATAGACGCCTGAGATAGGCACAGACTCCCCGTGACCCGAGGGAAGATCGGATAAAGCGGTAGAAGATGAATGAATGAATTATATTATATTTTCCCTTTCCTTTTCATTTTACCTTCAGGTTTAGGATGATTTGGGTCTACAATGGAAAAAAGAAAAAAACGATCAATTAATGAAGAATTTCAAAAATAGCAGAGGAAAGACCTCCACTTCTAAACAATTTGCTTTGAAATGGCTGGAAACATAAATCAGCAATCAAGATTATACCTGGGACTGCATCAGAAAGGTCGAAACCTAAATAGCAAACACAAACAAACAACAACAAAATGATTTTAATAGAAATACTCACAAAATGTGGTGCACCTTGTGAGACTTTTGTGTGTATATATATATTATATATATATATATATATATATATATATATATATATAATTTTTAGGTAGTTTGTTTTCTCCACAACAGATCTGACAATTACAATGTGTGTTAAAAGATGTACATCTGTGTGTGACCTCACCTCCGTCTCCCTGCTTTGGTGGAATTGGTGCTGTGTGACATAAAATACAAGACATTTTATAATAATATACAATATATATATATATATATATATATATATATATATATATATATATATATATATATATATATATATATATATGTGTGTGTGTGTGTGTGTGTGTGTGTGTCGCTGTCTTTTAATGGATCCAAATTATGCACAAATAATATTGTGCGAATTGTGCGAATAATCGCACAATAATCACATGCTTTCAATGTACCATAATTTTCATGTTTCTAATACTTCTAATACTGTAACTAACAGATGTTAGAATTATATACATTTCTCTCACAAGCTCTCCTTTTAATAAAATTATGGATTATTTTATATATCTTATACTCTGGAAATTATTCTTTTAATATAAATTTTTTATTAATTAATTACTTTGACAGCCCTAATATATATATATTATGTATTGTGAGACTTGATATGTATATATATATATATATATATATATATATATATATATATATATATATATATATATAGTTGTTTTTTCTTTCTCCACAACAGATCTGACAATTACAATGTGTGTTAAAAGATGTACATCTGTGTGTGACCTCACCTCCGTCTCCCTGCTTTGGTGGAATTGGTGCTGTGTGACATAAAATACAAGACATTTTACAATAATATACAATATACATGTGTGTGTGTGTGTGTGTGTGTGTGTGTGTGTGTCGCTGTCTTTCAATGGATCCAAATTATGCACAAATTATAATATTAACAATATCACATATAATATATTAAATCTCCAAACTGTCAACTGTAATCCTTGAAATGTAAAAAAAAAATCGATAGTTTTTCAAAGACTATAAAATATATGCGATATGTTGTATCAGCAAATTCAAAAGAATGAATATAAAGGGGCTTTTACCTGGTTTTGGCGTGGGCTTCTCATCAAAATCATCTTAAAATCAGAGCATTATAATGAATAAAAATGATCCAAAAATGTCATATTTAATATTGGAAACAAAATAAAACCAAACACATTCTTTTTAATGCTTAAAAGTAATAATTCTAAGAAGGTCGAGCTGCAATTTAAACCATGTTTCAAATGTTCACAAATGTACGTCAACTTACCGAGTGCATGAGCAAGATCAAATTCTGCAATAGGAGGGGGAAAAAAAAACCAATGTTAATATTACAATTTTGTCATGGGGGCACGGTGGCTTAGTGGGTTAGCACGTTCGCCTCACACCGCCAGGGTCCGGGTTCGATTCCCGTCTCGGCCATGTGTGTGTGGAGTTTGTGCATGTTCTCCCCGTGTCTCAAGGGTTTTTCCTCCCCACGGTCCAAAAACATGCACGGTAGGATGATTGGCACCTTGGAAAATTGTCCCTAGCATTTGAGTGTGTGTGTGTGTGTGTGTGTGTGTGTGTCCTGTGATGGGTTGGCATTCCATCCAGGGTGTATCCTGCCTTAATGCCCATAGACGCCTGAGATAGGCACAGGATCCCCGTGACCCGAGGGAAGATATAGAGGATATAGCGGTAGAAGATGAATGAATGAATGAATGAATTTTGTCATTACGTGTGTACATTCGATTTAATAGATCCTGTTCAGACATTCCAATTGTCATCAAACCTTTTATCCACTTGAAAACACAGTAGAAAAGTGAATATTGTTTAAATAGGAAATAAAGAGAATCTATACACAAAATGGTTCAGCAAATGATTAAGCTACATCATCTCTATTTTTTCCCCACCTTAAGTGGAAACTGAGAAATGCTGTGTACACAACCTTATTTTCCATCGGATCTATCAAAGAGGAAAGCTGACTAAACCAAAACCATACACACTGAGCTTCTTATTCCAAAATATACCTGCCTCTGGGCACAGGGAGAAGGCGGATAAATCTCTCGCATAGCTTTCTATCAGATATTTTGCGAATGTGAGTCTTATTTGATCGTGTTTGCGATAGGCATCGCTACTGGTTCTCACTGACGCTTGTTTTTCTCCTGCAGTTCATGAACTGAATTGAACATTTTTTTAGTTGCTGTTTATTTTAGCTACAGAAACGTACTATCAGAATAATAATGCACTATAGCAAATTCCGGGTTCACACAATGACACGCACACGACACAATAACGTAGTCAATGGAAATCGATTTTAACGTCATGCCGTAATAATGAAATTCTATACCAAAAGAATAGCGATCGACAATCTCAGCAATTAAAAAAAAAAAGCATTATTGTCTATAGATGATGCAACTCCTCCCATTGAAAAACACATCATATATTTACCTCAATAGTCCAAATAAAACCAGCCATCTAAACATGACTCATGGCACAATAATCACAATATCACATATATCACAATAATGACATTTTAATCGATAGCTGAAGTAAAGAAAGCTCGATTTTATCATGCTTTTACGATGTCTCCATGATAAACACATTTATCCTCTACTGATTTACTTACTATGATAAACTAGTGACAAAGTAATGCCATTTTAAGCTACTGTATATCTATAAAGCTAAAGAAAGGCCATGTTTATTCAGCTCCACACTCATGTCATACTTCTTTAATCACACTGCCCTCACTTTGACAGACATGACGCAATAATGATGTATTCCTAAGGCAAAGCAAACCTGTTTATTTAATCAGACCCTATGTTTGACACATGGCACAATAATGGCATTTTAAAGGACACACACACACACACACACACACACACACACTTTTGGCCAAGCTCATACTAATCTTGAGAGCTGCATCCTTCTTATCTCAGCTCATCTCATAGCTATATCATATATATATATATATCATATATATATATATCATATATATACATAGCTATATATATATATATATCTATATATATATATATATATATATATATATATATATATATATATATATATATATTCACACACTCACACCACCAGGGTCCGGGTTCAATTCCCGTCTCAGCCATGTGTGTGTGTGGAGTTTGCATGTTCTCTCCGTGCCTCAGGGGTTTTTTTTCTCCGGGTTCTCCGGTTTCCTCTCCGGTCCAAAAACATGCACGGTAGGTTGATTGGCACCTTGGAAAATTGTCACTAGTGTATGAATGTGTGTGTGAATGTGAGTGTGTGTGTGCCCTGCGATGGGTTGGCATTCCATCCAGGGTGTATCCTGCCTTAATGCCCATAGACGCCTGAGATAGACACAGGCTCCCCGTGACCCGAGGGAAGATCGGATAAATCGGTAGAAGATGAATGAATGAAAAAAGCTTTACGCACCCCCCGCCCCCCAGTTCCTGGAGGTGTGTCATGGGCACATCAACCTTCATTCATTGTAAAACATTGTTTTGTCAAACAAAAACCAAACAAAAACCTAATTGTTGTAAATAACAATAACAAGTAACAATCAGATCCAGACCTACATATCGGATCCCGTGTCTGAACTTCAAGAACAACAACATCAACAAAGACTGCAGTAGGATTGTTGATATGGCACAAAACGAGGTCCTCCTTTCCACATCAAATTAACACACTTCTGTAACTGCATGAAGCATGTGACGGTGACGGGCGTGGCTCTTGCTCCTGCTCTGGGAGAACTGCTTATATAAGGAATTATATACCGCCCTATTTCTTACACCTAAAACAAAACAGGATTTAACAATCTTGACATTCCATGACAAACACCTGAGATAGAAATGACACGATAATCTATACTTTAAAAAAGCCTTGTTTAATTATCCGTTTTTAATTACCTGATTATAAACACGCCATGGTGAAAATGAATTAAAGTAGTTACATTAAAATACGCCTATCTCTCTCCATTTTATGATCTATAAGTAAAGTTAACCCATTTTGAAGCTGTTTTCTGTTGTATTTACCCTTTCACACCACCAGGGTATGACTGAACGACTGGTACCGTTCCTGACAGGACACGGTATGCAAAGCAGGCACTTATAACGTATACGAAGCTAAAACCTGATCCATAACACCTTTATTGCACTTTTCGGAGGCTTTTTTTTTGAGACCTTCCCTGACTTTCCTGATTGCTGCATTGAAGCATTATGCTCCGGTTTTAAAGGTCATTAATTGCGTCAAGGAAAGAAACGGTTTAGAAACGTATATAACGTTAGAATCGCATTTCTAAACCTTTTCCTTCCTTGATAAATACCTGCATATTCGAAATACCTCTGCCGTGCTTTTTCCAGGACTCGAAGTGAATGGAAAGTATCTAAAACTTTGGGGAATACTGCCAGGGAATAAAACTTAAGAAAGCAATTTAAATCAGAAGTTCACTACAACCTGTACTCATACGCACCCTGCACAAGAAATGTACTCTGTCGTACCAGCTCCTCTTCCCTTATGCATGAAAAAAAAAAGGAATATTGCCTTAAAATGTTTAAAAATATCCAAATCACATTAGATAGGGGCTTTGCATTCATGACCATGCCTATTTTTACATCGCTCATTGGTGCACCATGCCTGAATGAATCCCGCAAGAAACCTGAAAACGACACCCTGTGTGTATTTTGTATTAGCAGGTTGCCACGGTGAAGGTTCTTGTTTGTTATTGTTCATTTGAACCCCACGGTGATTAATGTTGACTCATACTAACACTTAAGAGTGTTTTTGAAGAACAGGGCGAGGCCCGATTTGTCGGATACCATAAAGGAAGTCAAGAACATATGGATTGTAGCTCAAAAATGCTAAGTCAGCTAGCATTCGGCTAAGCTAGGTTTTAGCACTGTTTAGACGCGTCAGATTGAGCTTTTCTTACGGTATTTTGAACACATTTGACTGTCAATATGAATGTGCTTATATCATTATGCGTGAAAAATAATGGGACATAGAGGATCGTAGATTTTGACTGAAAGATATAATCAGGGATGTGAGACGTCGCATATTTGGTCCATTTAGCAAATAGTTCCAGTTTAGATGTCCATTGTGATTTCTAACCAATGTTTAGGGTTGGGAATTGAAATTCGAATCCGATTCTGGAATTCTTAAGATTAAGTATCGGATACTTGTGATTAAATTAAAATTCCGATTATAGATTCGAAAGAATCATAGATTCCCTTATAGATTCCTGACTGTATTGTTTTTTTCACCGGGCAATCTGCCAGGACCTTATGTGGTAATCTAAATCTCCGTCTACAAGGACCTGTTAGGATCCTCCAGGCTCGAGGCATGAACTTATGGGTTAGGGGAGCGCACTTCCGATCCGGTATCCGTGTCGTGGCGTTTCCCGTGCCGCTGGATATTTAAGGTTTGGCGGTACCGGATGTTTCTCATCAGTTTTTCATTCGGGGATTCTTCGCCTTCGGGTTATTATTCATATTGTTTTTTTAATTTTGCAAATTCGCCTTACTTCTTTACCTTACAACAGACCGGAAAATAAACACGTTTTGCAAAAAACTTATTTGTAACTTTTTCAAAATGTTGACTAAATGTTCTGCTTCGGTTCACTGTTTGGATGAAACTACATAAGAATATAACATATACATATACATAATGTTTCATTCTTTCTTTCACATACATACATCGGGTCACGGGGGCCTGCCCTATAATCACATTCATAATACACCCGAATACAACCCACATACATACACACATACATACATACATACATACATACATACACACACACACAACACACACACATACATATGGACATACATCAACTACATATGTTTTTGGACCGGGGGAGGAAACCGGAGAACCCGGAGAAAAAACCCCCTACACGGGGATACATGCAAAACACACACATGGCCGAGACATAACACCCTGGCGGTGTGACAACGTGTACACTAAACACCCGTGCCCTCCAATGGGATTTGATCAAATTAAAATGAACCCAAGCCAACTTTTATTTTTTGTAAAAATCATAATAGCAACGGAAATATGTTCCTTTAAATACCCATCATTTTTTAATCATTGTGGGGTGTTTTACCAAAAATAAAGAACTTTAATGTCAAAAGGTATCACAAAAATCCAGTGATCAAAAGATATCAAAGATACCTGTAAAGCAATATATACTGTCTTCCATATCTAATAACAAGAGTCCCAAAACAGTTTTTTTGTTTTCAGTTTCTCCAAATAGAGAATAATTGCTCTGTTTTCTTAGATGTAATAAATATCACATATCAAGATTTTCCCACCCAACTCCTCCAGTTCTGTACTTGGAATTTCCATTAATAGTCATTACTGCAATTGCTGTATTTTAAAAGATTACACAAAATACAAAAGAAATACTAAAATAAAAGGTAAAACAAATTCTTTTTTTTTTTTTTACCAGGATACAACAGGTTTTAAACAGCTCCTGGAATTTAAATTGAACCTGGCTAAAAAAAGCTTTAATGTTTTTAATAGACAGTTAGTATTTGGGCTATTTCCAGTTATGAAGTTTTGTTTGCTTTCACCTCATCAATGACTCATGCCAAACAGTTTATCAAATTTCACTTCGGAAATAAAAACGTTTTTCTTTTTCAAAATGATCAAATGTACATTTACAAACATAAATAAATACATACATACATATAAACACATACAAACCTACATACATACATACATAAACACATACAAACCCACATACATACACACATACATACATACATACATACATACATACATACACACAAACATAAATAGGGGACCTGTATATGTATCTGGGGTGTGTAATAATGTCAGATTCTAAGAACATGAATGACAAACAGGTCTAGTCTTAAAAAAATAGGTTGCTATGATTACTTTAAAAAAAACATTGCAACAGGCAGAATAAAAAAAAAAAAAAACAAGGGAAAAATTGACTCATGCCAATTTATTGAAATGAAAACCACAAACGCTCGTGTTTGTGGGTGTTTTTTCCCTCCAGCTTGACAGTCACGGCATCACAGGAAGTGCAAACAGAAGCGGAATAAAGAGCACTGTGTGCCACTTCCCTTTAGAACTAATTATGTTGCTTATTATATGAACTACACCTCGGTGTTAGAATAAAGGGCTCAAATTCAGCCTGGGGTAATGTCGCTGTTTGCATGCTCTTTTAAAGCCAATACGTTCTTAACACACTATTTCTATAATGAATATTTAATTGTATGCACTTTAAGGGTAACATTTATTGGACATACTGAATAATTCTTCTTAGTATATACAACGTTAAATAGAAGAATAGAAGAATATATGCAATAGTCATTCCTGTGATTCATGGTCTACGAGGTCTGTGGGGAATCCTGGGTATTACTGTTTGTGTGTATATGCCACCTTCTTTCTTTGGTTGCTGGGCCTAATGAGGTTTCCACTCTGGATACCACCCAGTGTCTGTAACACTGAGTAGTGACGCACTTGTCACAAATGTACATGGTCCTTAGAGTCATAATGACTACCCTTGTAAAATATTCAATTTACCCCTGATCAGATCCCGAATCCGCAAAATTACAGCTGACCAATAAGACGTGAAGGCCTTTTAACCATCCGTTAACACACATACTGCCTGCTACACAGTGTACCATATGTAGCTGTGGCATGTGGCTAAAAATATCTATGTTATAAACAAGTATGACAACCCAAAGCATAGGATCATAAGCAGTTGGACCTCAAATGACAAGCTTTGGATGATAACAAATGTTCTCATATGTGCGTGCTTCAGATTACATCGGAACGACACGAGATAGTTTTATAGAAGAGCAATTAGAATATAAAGTAACCTCAAATTTGGCCCTGTTCAGCGCTGACACGAATAAAACCCTTGTGCGTTCTTCAGCATATGTGTACTGATTGTGTGTGTGTGTGTGTGTGTGTGTGTATTATGTATATATATATATATATATATATATATATATATATATATATATATATATTCATTCATTCATTCTTCTACCGCTTTATCCGATCTTCCCTCGGGTCACGGGGAATCTGTGCCTATCTCAGGCGTCTATGAGCATTAAGGCAGGATACACGCTGGATGGAATGCCAACCCATCGCAGGGCACACACACACACACACACACACACACACACATTCATTCATACACTAGGGACAATTTTCCAAGGTGCCAATCAACCTACCGTGCATGTTTTTGGACCGGGGGAAACCGGAGAACCCGGAGAAAAACCCCCTGAGGCACGGGGAGAACATGCAAACTCCACACACACATGGCCGAGACGGGAATCGATCCAGGACCCTGGAGGTGTGAGGCGAACGTGCTAACAGCTAAACCACCGTGCCCCCTATATATATATATATAGACACCATATAGAATATGATCAAATAAAGGTTTTTATGTCTTTTTCTGTAGAATCTTTAACACATTTAACACATTTTCCCCTTTTTTCTTTGATCACTTCCACGATTTTCTTCCCAAAATGAATCCGAGGAAAAATGCTGTCCGTTCTGCTTTTGTGTGCTTTCTTTTTTTTTTTTTTTTTTTTACTAATGGCTGTTTATTCCCACAAACACATGATACCATTTCTGACTCTACCGCCCTTAAACTGTTGCATGACGGTGCACTTACTCAGCTTCTTTCTCGGTCTTTATCCTTTTATTTTAATGTGCCTTATCAAAGGATTAGAAGAGTGCTACTGGGATAAACAACCCCCGGAGTGAAACTAATTATTAGACAATAGAAAGTGTTGATGTGCTGAAGAGACTTTCTTCATAAATTAATCATGAATCAGAATTTGTTTGGTGTTTTTTTTTAGAATCAAAAACACCGGTATAGAAAAGGACAACATGGGGAACAACATGGGGCATATAGAAAGGAAGGGCGACATGGGGAAAAAATGTTATATCACTATATATATTGTCATATAGATGTCATAAAGCATATTTACTCAGCAACCAAACTGCACACCTACAATCTTCTAATCTGCAAATAATGTGTTTGGAACTGATAATCAACCATGTATAGCATTACATAAAGGTAATGTATAATGGTGTAAATTACATTTTGACCAATAGTGGATATTACCAGGAATTACTAATGACTATTACTACAGCTATTACTAATTAACCGATAGTTTTAAAAACTAAAAATCAAGAAAAAAAAAAATCACTGAATCATGTCGATGCTCTAAATTAAAGAAACATGAATATAATATCAATATATACTGAATAAATTACAAATAATACATATAATACAGCTCTCTCTATGCTTATGTGTAAATACAAGAAGCACGTGATATCAGTACAGCGCCTCTAGAGGCCGTTTTCATAATGACAGGGGACTGTGAGCAAGAAAACAGATTTTTGCCAAAAATCATTCAATTCACGATAATTCGGGTTGAACAACAAAAAACAAAAAACACTTTATTTAATAAATGATGAATCAGAAAGAGTGGTTGGAACCGACAGGCACCATTGTTTACAACCGTGATGAGCAAAAAAGTACCTCAATAGGCACAACGGTTAAAATCCTGAAGTGGACATGCTACAAAAAACAGATAAAATGCCCAGAATGGGAATATTGTGCTACAATGAGGAACATTTAATTCCCATTTTTGCAAATTATCCATATTACCGCAATTTACGAAACAAAAAAAAATTTAAAAAATGCAAGTTTTTGTATATAAAAAAAATAGGCCATTATATTTACGTTACACATAATATAATATAATATATAATATATAAGGGGCACGGTGATTGAGTGGTTAGCACATTCGCCTCACACTGCCAGAGTCCGGGTTCGATTCCCGTCTCGGCCATGTGTGTGTGGAGTTTGCATGTTCTCCCCGTGCCTCAGGGGGGGGGGGGGGGGGGGGGGGGGGGGGGGGGGGTTTTCTCCGGGTTCTCCGGTTTCCTCCCCGGTCCAAAAACATGCACGGTAGGTTGATTGGCACCTTGGAAAATTGTCCCTAGTGTATGAATGTGTGTGTGTGTGTGTGTGTGTGTGTGTGTGTGTGTCCTGTGATGGGTTGGCATTCCATCCAGGGTGTATCCTGCCTTAATGCCAATAGACGCCTGAGATAGACACAGGATCCCCGTGACCCGAGGGAAGATCGGATAAAGCGGTAGAAGATGAATGAATGTATGAATATAATATATATATATTAGTATTTACTATATTCGTATTTGGAATTGACTCTATTGCAGTGCAACATCACAATATAGAAATTATTATCCATTGTAGAATAAATACCCATGAGGGGAAAAAACATTTTCCTGCCGAATGTTCCTAAACACACTGCCTCCCTTTTTCCATCTTACCCACAGGCCAGATTATAACTCCAGTGACTCACTACAGGAGCATGCATGAGGTTTTCCAAACATGTCACGCACGTCTACAAGTTTCTACATAACCCGATTCAATCATAAACGTAACATAACTACGCATTTTGTGTTAAGGTCTAGTAGGTTTAGTTTATAGAACGTCAATGCACAAGTACCAGTACATGTAAACACACCAGGGAACACAAACACGCTACCAGGGTGTGTTCATTCCATCCGAGGATCCATTTCTGCTTTACTTTGCTTTCCCTAAACAATTCCATGCACTATTTAAAGACGAATATATCAAATAATACCCAATTATACATATCTTTTTATTATTATTTTGTTATTTAAATGCAGGATTTAAAAAAAAAAAAAAAACAATTCAAAAGAATTTTTTTAATGCGAATGCTTCCATCAAATACACAAACAAACACATTTTTTGGTACTTTGGTAAAGATTAAACATATGACACGTTGCTTTTAAAGTCGATTCGGCTTAACACGCGTTTACACTCTGCCGGAGGTAAAACCGGATCCATGCCAGGATTTTTGCACTCGCATTTTTTACAGTGTAAAGACCTTGTTAAAGACCTGCCATTGCTATATTTTGCGTTACATGTAACTTGAAACTAAGTTTAAAAGAGATACTTTAAAGGGGAGGAAAAACATGCACAAGCATGCATAAAAATGCAAACACCCAAAGCATCCTTTTTCCAGATGTGCGAAAATATCACCTACCCTGGGCTTTGGTTATCACCAAAAGCGCACCAAAAAGTAAAATCCAGACGTAGGACGTCATTTTGATCTTGCTTATGTTTAGAGAAGAAATCCGACAGCTGGACACTCCGGGGAGATTTTTGCACAAAGAGTTAATCTTTCTGAAATAGGTGTGTCAAGTCAGAAAAAGACCCACCCTGTTGGAGAAACGAGTAAATCCACACAGATATTCAACACTCCGCCTTTCTATATAAAGTAGTTCAGACTTCCGAACACTCTAGCAGGGGAATGTGGAAGGCCATAAGTGTCACACACACACACACACACACACACACACACACACACACACACACACACACACACACACACACACACACACACACACACATCACATACACATCATACACTAGGGACAATTTTTCCAAGGTGCCAATCAACCTACCGTGCATGTTTTTGGACTGGGGAGGAGGAAACCGGAGAACCCGGAGAAAAACCCCCTGAGGCACGGGGAGAACATGCAAACTCCACACACACATGGCCGAGACGGGAATCGAACCCGGACCCTGGCGGTGTGAGGCGAACGTGCAAAACCACTAAACCACCGTGCCCATAATAATAATAATAATAATAATAATAATAATAATAATAATAATAATAATAATAAACTCTCATAACAATTACCTGTTACACTTGTTACAATTATAATCATTACAATATTTTCTGAACACTCAAAGCGCTTCACACTGTGAGAGGGGGATCTCCTCATACACCCAGACGGTGCTTTTTGACAGTATAGTCCCCCCCCCCCAGGATCATAACTGATTCAGTGGGCAACCAGTTTTGGGCTACAGGGTGATACGGCTGCTGGCCATATGATGTGTTATTAATGTGTGATTAACGCAGTGTGCATTACTATGTGAGTGATGTGCTCCTTCACTATGCGTCTGTGTTGGCGAATGAACAAAACCCGAACAACAAAAAAGAAGAAATAAATAAATAAACGTTCAGTGCATCCACTCACACTTCCTAAATTCCCCCGAATTACACCTACTATCTGCGCATTCACAACAGCTACGATCTCCTCACTATATTAGCGTATATTACCGTATGGAACCTTACGCAAGCGCATCGCATTCCCAAATCCGTATTACGCAATAAAGCGCATTTTTACCGAACGCAATAAAGTGCTTCCGTATAACCTAAACACCGTATCACCAGTTTATATGGAAAAGCAACCGGAACACAATTCTTAAAGGAGCCACGTCCCATATTTTACACTTCAAACCAACACTAAACATAGAAACATTGAAATTAACAAGAGATTCATATTAAAAGAATCATTTCCAGAGCAAAAAAAATATTAAACAATCAATAATTTTATTAAAGGGAGAGATTTTGAGAGAAATTAATAAAATTATAACATCTGTTACATTTAGTTACATCTGTTACACAAAGTTTTCTTTTAGGGTACATTGAAAACAACTAATCATAATCATTAATAATAATAATAATCTAAAAATGCAATGAATAAAATCCTAATTTCTCACAACTATCTATCTATCTATCTATCTATCTATCTATCTATCTATCTATCTATCTATACTACCTACCTATCTACCTATCTACCTCTCTATCTATCTATCTATCTATCTATCTATCTACCGTATTTAGTGCTGCTTGAAAGTTTGTGAACCCCTTTTCATGACCTGTTTTTTTTTTCTAAATGAATGCATATGTTTGTTTAGAGGGGATTTTGTGAGTAGACAAAAAAACCTACATGAAAGATTGACTTATTATGTTCAAAAGTAGACGAAGCTCGTGCTGCAATGGTAAAGTCAAGTGGGGGTAACAGATTAAGGTGAAACACATTTGGGCACTTGATTAATCAGTAAAGCGGACTAATCAAATTAGACATCCTTAGGAAAGTGGTTTGGCAGCACTGATTAAAAGCAAGAGGAAACCAACCAGGCCACTGTAGTGCCAAGGAGTCAAACAATGCCATGAAGAAAGGAGATATCGGAGGACGTCGGGAAGATGGTTTTGACGGCCCATCAGTCTGGGGAAGGCTATAAGAACATCTCCAAGAGATTTCAACTCCATCCATCCATCCATCCACTGTAAGACAAATGAAATCGATGATCAGATGAAAATGGAACAGACATGACAAGTCAAGTCAAGAGGTTTTATTGTCATTTCAACCACATACAGCTGACGCAGTACACAGTGAAATGAGACGACGTTTCTCCAAAACAACATATAACACAAACACAAGAACACAATGCTGAGGACGAGACTAAGTTTGGTGCAAACAGCGCAAAGACAGAATAAGGATTGTGTTGACAACACGAAGACAGTGCATAACAAACAACTAACACAATATAAAATAAAATAAAAAACACAACAACGACCTATTGCAAAGTTTTGTAAACAGTTGTATCAAAGTTAGGGGGCACGGTGGCTTAATGGTTAGCACGTTCGCCTCACACCACCAGGGTCCTGGGTTCGATTCCCGTCTCGGCCATGTGTGTGTGGAGTTTGCATGTTCTCCCCGTGCCTCAGGGGGGTTTTCTCCAGGTTCTCCGGTTTCCTCCCGGTCCAAAAACATGCACGGTAAGTTGATTGGCACCTTGGAAAATTGTCCCTAGTGTATGAATGTGTGT
This sequence comes from Kryptopterus vitreolus, assembly GCA_030449085.1. Classification (NCBI taxonomy): domain Eukaryota; kingdom Metazoa; phylum Chordata; class Actinopteri; order Siluriformes; family Siluridae; genus Kryptopterus; species Kryptopterus vitreolus. The sequence goes on from JACRUU010000022.1 coordinate 11,958,709, forward strand.
AATGTGTGTGTGTGTGTGTGTGTGTGTGTGTCCCTGCGATGGGTTGGCATTCCATCCAGCGTGTATCCTGCCTTAATGCCCATAGACGCCTGAGATAGGCACAGACTCCCCGTGACCCGAGGGAAGATCGGATAAAGCGGTAGAAGATGAATGAATGAATGAATGAATGAATTGTATCAAAGTTTGGCTGGTGTGCAAAAGAACAAGTAGAGCAGAAGTGATAAAAAGTAGATGTGCAAAATGTGCTCTAAACAGTAACTCTGTCAGTGAGAGCAGTCTCTACAATAAACTCTAAAGGCTCTCAAAATAAACAGTGTAAACAGTAAAGCACTAAATAAAGCATGGAATGCTGTGTGGATGGTGTGTGATAAACATGTGTGAGGCAGATAAATAAAAGTGGATGCTGTGTGGATTCCATATATATATATATATGATGGCTTGAGGGAAAAAACACTTATGAGAGGGTTGCTCGAAAGGAAGAAGAAAAAAGAAAGAAAATAAAATAAGAAACTTTGGGAAAAGTTTGGGAAAAATGCTTTTGGAAGTCCATTCTTTGGAAAGACGTGTACAAAATAGATTTATTTGGTGCTAATCAAAGCCGCCATGTTTGGAAGCCAACTTGGAATTCCAGGGGGAAAATCTCCTCCCCACTGTGAAGCATGGTGGTGGACGTTTTTACGTTTTTTTCTCCTCCAAATCAGCGAGACTCCATATTAAACAGGAAAACTTCTCAGACCTATCCACAAATTCCTGAAGAGAATCAAGATGTTGGACTTGGACCGGAAGATGTTCAAACCCCACCACCATCACCAAGCTCCACTAGTGGGCCCTTGAGCAAAGCGCTTAACCCTTTTCTGTAAGGGCGTCTGCTGTACATTAAATCAAGACCCTAAGCATTTTAGGAAATCCAACAAGAAATAGCTAAAAAAAGAACAAAGTTGGCTTATTCAGGAATTAAATGTTGTGACAAGACGATGCCCAAAAAAGTCCTCTAAGACATGTGCCAGTGATTACAGACGATGACTAATGCTGAAAAGGCAGTGCCAAAAGCTACTAAATAAAAACCTACACTTGTTTTTGCAATATAGCAATTCTAGTTCATGTTGCTGCTCGGGGCACGGTGGTTTAGTGGTTAGCACGTTCGCCTCACACCGCCAGGGTTTTCTCTCAAATATGCAGGTTTTTTGCCCTCTCAGTCTCTCCATCCCTCTCACTCCCGTCTCTCTCTCTTTCTCTCTCTGGTTTCTCTCTCTCTCTCATATGCATATTATATATATATATATATTTCCTCTCCCCTCTCATCCCTCTCTTACTCTCTTTGTCTTTCTTTTCATTCTCTCTCTTCCTCCCTCTACCTCTCTCTTTTTCTCTCAAATATTTTTTCCCTCTCAGTCTCTCTCTCTTTATATGCATATTCCTCTCCCCATTCTTTCTCTCTTTTTCATTCTCTCTCTTCCTCCCTCTACCTCTCTCGGCATCATTCTTTCTCACCAATCATCATTCTTTCTCACCAATCATCTCTCCATCTCTCTCTCTCTCTCTCTCCATCTACTCTTTTCATCTCTCTCTCTCTCTATCTTTGTCTCTCCATCTTTTCTGGACACATTTTTACCTTTAAGTCTCCCTCTTCCATCCTTCCCTGCTTTCTATCACTCTCCATCTTTTTCTATATATATGCTCACAAACTTCCCTCTAAACAAACATTTTCTATTGAATCTGAATATTAATCTGACATTTATAAAAAGCAGGTGATGGTAAAATAAGAATAAAATTGCTAAACGCCATTGATAGTGGATTAGTGATACTAAATCTGGAGAAGGAAAACACATTTGAAGCTAAATCCCGGAATTATAATGCAGCAGTGATGAAACGAAGTGCTGATAAATAAGTACACAGCGCTCAGGCGTTTTTGGAGCGTATGGTTCTCCACAGCAGGATGCCCCAGGCTTGTTTGGGTGTGTCCTGAAAGTTTATTTGCTTATTTTTTTTTTTGTCAGATCTTTCCACTAGTTCAGTTCAGCCTAAATGCAAGCCATACAAAGCTGCACGAATGCATCCCTCCATTTTATCATCCACGCGTTCCATACTCGTTCTCTCGTCTCCTTCATGTTATATACACGTCTAAAAGTTTTTGTTAAATAATGTGCACTGTGTGAAAGTGTTCAGTTGTTTTACGACATGGATATATGTGAGCAGATCATGTTACGGAGAAACCAGGAAGTACAAACTGCTCTGAAGGCTTTAGTGCTATATATATATATATATGTGTGTGTGTGTGTGTGTGTGTGTGTGTGTGTGTGTGTGTGTTTGTATATATATATATATATATATAGAGAGAGAGAGAGTTTTTTTAATAATATGTGACGTATTCTATGCTTAATATTATTATAATTGTTAGATATACTTATATTTATGTATATGTATAGGTATAAAATGCATGCTTGGTTTCTATAATTCTATAAATCTTATAAAAATAAAATAAATAACTTTTCTTATACTGTTTTAAAGGGGTGGTTTAATGATTAATACGTTCACCTAACACCTCCAGGGTCCAGGTTCGATTCCTGTCTCGGTCATGTGTGTGTGTGGAGTTTGCATGTTCTTTTGCATGTTTTTTCTCCGGGTTCTCCGGTTTCCTCCCCGGTCCAAAAACATGCACGGTAGGTTGATAAAATGTAAAATTGTCCCTAGTGTATGAATGTGTGTGTGTGTGTGTGTGTCATGTGATGGGTTGGCATTCCATCCAGGGTGTATCCAGCCTTAATGCCCATAGACGCCGGAGATGCCACAGACTCCCCGTGACCCAGGGGAAGATCGGATAAAGCGGTAGAGGATGAATGAATGAATGAATGAATGAATGATCAAATTAACTATTCTTCTGATTCCAGCATACATACCAAATAAATGTCTTCATTCCTTCTATGCCTGGATCGTTCACCCCCTCGGTATTCCTATATATAACGCCAACCCTGTGAACGAGGTGTAACTACTGACCGAGCTCTAATGCATTCACGTAAAGCACCGATGTCGCAAATTAATCCGCATGTTTACATCGGGCTGGAGAATTCCTCACCAATGTAGGGACAATGTCCTCCTATTTCATGTTTCATGGCTCTAATTAAGATTTGAGAGAAGCGTTTGAAATGGAAATAAAGGAATTTGTCTAGTTTCTTAAGTTGAGCCAATAATGACATATATTTACAAAGAATTAAATTAACACAGCCATATAAATATTTTGTAGTTATCCCATTTGTAGTGAGACAATGCACATTGTGAAAAGCGCTATAGAAATAAAATTGAATTAAAGAAAAAAATGTTTTAAAAGGTTTTTGGAGTTGTAGGTTCGAGATGGGGATTTAGGGCAGATAAGGTTGGAAGGTCGGGGGGGTTCGAGACCCGGTATCGCCAAGCTGTCACCCTTGGGTCCTTGAGCAAGGCCCTTATCCCTCTGTGCTCCTGGGGTGCTATCATGGCAGACCCTGGAAAAAATCCGGAAAAGCCTCCAAGCAGGGAAGGAATACACACCGGATAAGGAGGTTGAAGGAAGCGCAAGAACCACGCAGACATGCAGGAGAACATGCCCAAGCAGGAACCCACCCGAGTAACCCGAGATTGAGATCTGGAAATCGGCTCCTACTGAACCAGAGGATTATTAAATCCGATATAAAATACTATATAATCCTGATCACAATGTGCTTTGAACGTTATACACACTTCATGAGGAGACCTGAGGCTGAACACACCAGAACCGCTGAAGTGCACAATGAAGACCTGTTGATTACCTCGGATTCTTCTGACCCCTAGTGTTTGGATCAAGCAATTACAACAAAGTGAACAGCGTGTCAGATCCTGGAGTGTGTGTAGAGCATCTGTTCATCTCCATTCCTTTCTTTCTCTCACCATCTTTCTCTCTCTTTCCATCCGTCGCTCTCTCTCTCTCTCTCTCTCTCTCTCTCTCTCTCTCTATATATATATATATATATATATATATATATATATATTCTTCTCCCCATCCCTCTCTTTTCCATTCTTTCTTGGCATTATTCTTTCTCGCCATCCATCATATATTTATCTTTCTCTCCATCTACTCTTTGTCTCTCCATCTTTTCTGTACACATTTCTACCTTTAAAGTCTCTCTCTTCTTCCATCCATCTCTGCTGTGTATCGCTCTCCATCTTTTTCTCTCTCAAATATTTTTTTCCCTCTCAGTCTCTCCATCCCTCTCACTCTGTCTCTCTCTCTCTCTCTCTCTTTATCTTCTCTCTCTCTCTCTTATGCATATTCCTCTCATCCCATCCCTTCTCTTACTCTCTTTTTCATTCTCTCGCTTCCTCCCTCCACCTCTCTAGGCCATCATTCTTTCTCACCAATCATCATCATCTCTCTCTCTCTCTCTCTCTCTCTCTCTCTCCTCCATCTACTCTTTGCCTCTCCATCTTTTCTGGACACATTTCTACCTTTAAGTCTCTCTCTTCCAAATATATATATATATATATATATATATATATATATATATATATATATATATATATATATATATTCCTTTCCCCATCCCTCTCTTACTCTCTTTTCCATTCTCTCTCTTCCTCCCTCTATCTCTCTCAGATTCATTCTTTCTTGACATCCATCATATCTCTCTCTCCATCTACTCTTTGTCCCTCCATCTTTTCTGTGCACATTTCTACCTTTACATCTCTCTCTTCCACCTTTCTCTGCTTTGTATCATTCTCCATCATTTTCTCTCTCAAATATTTTTCCCTCTCAGTCTCTCCATCACTCTCTCTCTGTATATATATTCCTTTCCCCATTCCTCTCGTTTTTTCATTCTGTCTCTTCCTCCCTCTATCTCTCTCAGCATCATTCTTTCTCAACAACCATCATATCTATCTCCCCCCCCCTCTCTCTCCCATCTACTCTTTGTCTCTCCATCTTTTCTGTACACATTTTTACCTTTACGCCTCTCTGTTCCACCCTTTTCTGCTTTGTATCACTCTCCATCTTTTTCTCTCTCAAATATTTTTTCTCTCAGTCTCTCCATCCCTCTCACTCGGCGCTCTCTCTCGTCTCTCTCTCTCTCTCTCTCTCATATATATATATATAGATACGATATCTATATATATAGATCCTCTCCCCAATCCCTCTCTTACTCTCTTTTCTATTCTCTCTCTTCCTCCCTCTCACATCTCTCTCAGCATCATTCTTTCTTGTCATCTATCTCTCTCGCTCTTTCTCTCCATCTCTTCTTCATCTCTTCTTTCTCTCTCAAATGTTTTTCCCCCTCTCAGCCTCTCCATCCCTCTCACGCCATCTCTCTCCAACAAACCCCCTCTCTCTCTCTCTCTCTCTCTCTCTCTCTCTCTCTGTCTCTCTCTGTGGGACCTTGCGCAGGGTGCAATCTCCTCAATCACTTCATCCTCCACTAGCCAGTCCACCGGTTGGTGGTGAGGATCAGGAGCTGAAGCAGGACAGCATTAGTGCATCATTGCGCGCTGAAATGAGTTGATTGCACAAACTTCTCCTCTTTGTCCTGCTTTGACTTTTTGGATATTTGAATAGTTGCATTTCCCCCCTTCACATCCACACCGGATTTGTTGTTTTTGTTGTTGTTGTTGTTTTAAGTTCTTGGTCCGGGTCGGATTTTGATGAACCTATAGGTCACCTCGACCCCTGAGGACGCGCTGAGCACCGGATGCGTAAGAGCGCGACGGGATTTTTTTTTTCTTTTGCGTATCCTTCCTTTCCTTTCCCCCCTGAAGATCTCTCTCTCTGACGTGATTTATTTATTTATTTATTTTTTCACCCCGTACCTCCTGCGGCACGAGCACGGCACACCGCGTCTCGGCGCGCGCCCATGCGGACGCCGCGGATTGGCTCCGAGCGGCTCGGCGGCGGCGGCGGCGGCGGCTCGCGTGCTGTCCGGCTCTCGTGAACGGCTTGCGTCGCTGCGCCGCTGCCATGCAGTCTCTAATCTCACCGGTGACCAAAGCGATCTTGGTTGCCTTGTTCATTTTCGCCATCTTGCTCATCCTCTACGTGATCCTGTGGTACATATGTCGTGACGTGGACTGCGACCACGGGATCTGATTCATCAATTATTATTATTATTATTTTTATTTATTTTTCTTTCTTCTGTCGATTCCGGAGGGCGCCAGCCGCTTTGGGAACGAGGGAACGGGGACATGACCCCGGATTGGTGAGTGTTCACAGTTCCGCCAGTTCATTTCCCAAAAAACATAGCAGGAAAGAAAACAAACAAACAGAATAAACAATATGTATATTTATATATATATATATATATATATATATATATATATATATATATATATATATATATCTATATATTTAATGTGCATGTGCATGCTTGGAGGATCATTTCGAGATCGCGCAACATCCCCCCCCCCCCCCCCCACATGTTGCTGCTGCTGCTGCTGCAAAAAAAAAAAACAGGCACCACAAAAACATTATTTTTTTCCTATCCACATGCATGCATTTGTTGTTGTTTTTATTTATTTTTCTTTTTCATTCGCAGAGCAGAGAGTCTATAGGGTGCGTCTTGACCGTAAAGTTGTGCAGTTCGGTGCCAAGTCTGCGTTCCTACAGGTGACCATGAGGTCGGTGATAGTAAAAGTGCAATGCAGACCTGTAGCACATTCCCTATTTAAGCCATAACGAAGTATACGGTTTCGAACTGAATCTTTATTCTCTCTCTCTCTCTCTCTCTCTCTCTCTCTCTCTCTCTCTCCATCTCTATATCTATCTTGCGCGCGCAAGATTAGTATGCAAAGGTTCATGCAAGCGCACTGACACCGCATAGTATCCACCGACGACGACCCCCCCCCCCCCCCCCCCCTCCGTGCTATACCGGGGCCTTTGGTGTTGTGTTATTTTCACCTCCCACAACTGATTTATGCCCCCCCCCTCCACACACACACACACACACACACCCTTTCACACTGAGGGGGTAGGGGGTAAAAAAAAGCGTTGATCGTTGTGACTCACCGGTTTTTAATCCTCGCGCTACGGACGTGAGGGGAATCGCAAGCGCGCTCACGCACGCGCTCCGTATACATAAAGATAGCGATGCGTACGCGCGAGGTGATCGCGGACCAAACCCACCGCGCGTGCGACCCGCGCGCGTGAGTCCGAAACGTAGCACGCACGCACGCACGCCACATTGCACCACACCACATCACATCACAACAGGACCCATTTCAATAGAGCGCCTCAAAGCCCCTCACAAAAATGCGCATTCGTTTTGCGCCGTGAAGGACAAATAGAGGGCAAAAGGGATGTCTGGACATTTTCCTGCGCCTTAATGGTCATTTTAACATCTTTAACAACGTAAAATGAACTGGGACATTCTTTGGGTTTGATGTCTGAAAAAAAAGCACAAGGGATTCATCTGTTGTTGTTGTTGTTGTTTGTTTGTTTGTTTGTGGAAATTTCTTCTTCTTCTTCTTCTTCTTCTTCTTCTTCTTCAAGTACCCCGGAGTCGTGTTCCTTCTGTTGGTTTGAAATGCGTTCTGACAGGAAGCCATGGATGCAAACAAACTCTGAGAGGAAGAGATACGACAGCTGTTATGCCCATACAACACTGACAAAGTGTGTATCTGTGTGTGTGTGTGTGTGTGTGTGTTTGTGTGTGTGTGTTTGTGTGAGTGTGTGATGGCTGGCAGGCATGCAGTTCTGAGATGCATGGCTCTTGCGTCATGACCTAGGTCAGCCTTGAAAGCCACATGCTCCTGGCCAAGTGAAATAAGGTTTCATAGGGGTGAGATGTGTGATGGAATCCCAGCGTTCCGCGTCTCCGCAGCGATACGTCGGGATCGGCCGGGCGTCGCTCCGGGAGACCCTTCCAAAAACAATCAGCAGGCATCATTAAGAGCCTGATCAATGATTCATCCCCTAACTGTTCGGCAAGATCTCCCAGGTGTATTTTCTCCACCTGCCAACTTTTCAGGTTCTCCTCGGACTGCGTCGCGTCACGGACGCAGAACCCGAGAACAGCCTCAGTAGGAAAAAAGCCCGTTTGCACAAAAGGGGGGATCTCGTGTCGGCTCCGGCTTTGTGCACAGCCTCGGAATTTGATTTCCAGCCCTTATCCTGCTGCGTCGTCTCCTTGGGGGTTTCTCCCTGCAGTTTAACAGCGGAGCGAAGCTCTTCATTACGCACTTGGAGAAATCGAGTGGGATGTGTGAGCCACAACAAGAGGCAGGGAATTCACCAGCCAAGCCTGGAACTATGAACAAGGCACGGGTGTGTGTGGTGTGTGGGGGGGGGGGGGGGGGGGGGGGGCGGTCAGTGGCGGTCAGTGCGGTTATTTCAGCCATGTTTTAAAACCAGCATCGGACGATACCTGATAACGATCTGAAAATGCTTCATGGGCAGAATATTAGCGAGGTCTCGGGATTTAACGGGACCTGGTTCAAAATGGGTTTAAAGGTTATGTAAAGAACCGATAAGTATCGGATCGATCCTTAAAGGACACCGGAAAAGCTATCGGATTCCGAAGATTCCTCGGCTAACGTCTGTTTTAAAGGAACACCGGAAAAGCTCATTCCGAAGATTCCTCGGCTAACGTCTGTTTCTGCCAGCGTCGTTTCTGGTTAACGAAATGTCGTAGCCGGATAGCGACGTTTGCTCCAGTTAAAGTCGGGATTCTACCTACTCGGCAGAGGGTCTGTCAACAAGGGTCTCTCCAGGACAGTTGGTCAGTCACATTGATTGTAAATCAGACATCCATTTGTGAACAATACATTACGTTATTTGCGCTATAATACATTACGTTATTTGCGCTATTTGGTACTTAAAGTGATGAACGCGGGGTCCGACGTCCGTTTCAGCTAAAGTCGCATTTTCAGGAACGGATTAACGACGTTAGCCGCTGTACTTACAGACTTGTTATTGTCACAGAGCAGGCGGAGTGTGTATAATGGAAGGATCCGAGGCGGGACGCAAGATACAAAAGAAAAGAGCCGTACCGTAAAGTGGAAACACATCGCATTGACCAAAGACAATGATCCAGCGTCAGAGTTAGGACGGCGAAACCCTTAAATACCGGGCGGTGTGGGAAGCGGTGTAACATGGCGAAGTGCACTCGGCGAAGTGCACTCCGTGGCCCGAATATCCGGAAGTGCGCTTCCGGCACAAACCTGGAAGATCCTAACAATTATATCCTATAAAGGACCAACAGGGTCTCGGATTCTTCGACATTATTCAGCATGTTGGCAATATTTCGGCTCTGGTTATGAGATTTGATCTCATAACATTCTGATCCCCCCATTTACATGCGCCGTCTTATCCAGAGTGACATAAAAAAGGTGCATTCAAGGGTGCTCGAGGCTGTATAATAGTAGATATAGATTTATAGACTAGAAGCCATTACGTCTGTTCCAAAGACCACTCCACCTTTGTTCGGTGCCCCTCCTTAATTGTTCGCGCGCTCAGCCATCCTTAAAGGACGTGAAAATAAAAGGAAACGACTCAAACAGAGCGTGGTGGTCGGAAGTCCTGAAAGGGGATCCCATGGGACGTGCAGGGGGGAAAAAAAGTGGTCAGAGTGGTTAAGGGAGATTGTAGCTCAGTGGTTAAGACATTGGACTCTAGATTGGAAGGTCATGAGTTCAAAATCCCAGCCCGAAACAATCTGCCACTGCTGGGCCCTTGAGCAACCTATTGTATGTCACTGTGTACGAGATTGTCCGTCGAATTCCCACATGGTTAAGACGTTGGATCAGAAGGTCTTGAGTTTAAATTCCAGCCCCACCAATGATCCACTGCTGGGACTCGAGCAAGGCCCTTACCCCTCGACTGCTCAGTTGTATGTCACTGTGGACGAGATCGTCCGTCGAATTCCCACAGGATTAAGACGTTGGATTTCTGATCAGAAGGTCTTGAGTTTAAATCCCATCCCTACCAATGATCCACTGCTGGGCCACGAGCAAAGCCCTGACCCCTCTACTGCTTAGTTGTATATCACTGTGGACAAGATCGTCTGTCTAATTCCTACATAGCTAAGACATTGGACTTCTGATCAGAAGGTCTTGAGTTTAAATCCCAGCCTTACCAATGATCCATTTCTGGGCCTCAAGCAAAGCCCTTAACCCTCGACTGCTCATTTGTATGTCACTGTGGACGTGATCGTCCGTTGAAGTCCCACATAGTTAAGACATTGGACTTCTGATCAGAAGGTCTTGAGTTTAAATCCCAGCCCTACCAATGATCCACTGCTGGGCCTCAAGAAATAACCCTTAACCCTCGAATGCGCATTTGTATGTCACTCTGAATAAGACAGCACATGTAAATGGCGAGACCAGAACGTTATGAGATCAAATCCCAGAACATGCTGCGTAATGTTTGAATGAGATAAATGCGATAAGGTATAAGGACAAGATCTCTGGATGACATCGTCTACCAAATATTGAAATGGGTTTGATGTAAATCTCTTCAATGTCCTGGAAAACAAAAAAAAAGAGATGCGTCATTTCTTTCTTTCGTTTTAGTGGGGAACATTTCATTCAAAGCATTTACAGTTAAAACCATCATACCGGTCAAAATTCCTCCCGTGAAAAGGGGTGGAATTGAATGGACTCTGAAGGCTGATTTTTATCCTTCAATCCACATCGCTTGTGAACGAATCTCGTCTACAATCTTATCTTGAGCCGTACAGCAGCATAGAAAGGGTGGGAAAAAAGCAATAAATGTCCTTTATACAGTACAAGTGATGTTAGGAAGCTGGGGGTCAGAGTACAGAGGGTTAAGGGCCATGCTTAAGGGCCCCCAAGAGCAGTGTTGGGGACGGTTACTTTGGAAATGTAATAGGTTATAAATGTACCCTATTCAAAATGTAATAAGTAGTGTGACTATTCTATTACTTTATAAAAGTAACTGATTACATTTGATTACTCTCATTCGTCCACTAGGTGGCGCTTTTAAGTTAACTGGGAATTTTTTTTCCCCCAGTGGTTTGTGGTACTTCTTTTCGTCATGTTACTCCCTGCGCATACTTTGAGAATGAGCGTGCCACTGCCACCTACTGGTAGTGGATGTGCAATTATGGTTTATTCTAGTATGGCAAAAAAAGAAAGCTTATTCCCCTGCAGTAGTCTAAATCACTGATTTAGGCGTCTTGGAGCATCAAGGCAGGATACACCCTGTACGGAATACCAACCCATCGCAACATGCACACTCATATTCACACACCAGGGACAATCAACCTACCGTGCATGTTTTTGGACCGGGGAGGAAACCGGAGAAAAACCCCCTGATGCAAACTTCACATACACATTGTGGAGGTGGGAATCGAACCCCGACCCTGGAGGTGTGAGGCGAACGTGCTAACCACTAATCCACCGTGCCCCCTTATTAGATTTATTCATTCATTCATTCATTCTACCGCTATATCCGATCTTCCCTCGGGTCACGGGGAGCGTCTATGGGCATTAAGGCAGGGTAAACCCTATATGGAATGCCAACCCATCGCAACATGCCTACACACACACACACACACACACACACACATACACACACATTCATACACTAGGGACAATTTTCCAAGGTGCCAATCAACCTACGGTGCATGTTTTTTGGACCGGGGGAGGAAACCGGAGAACCCGGAGAAAAACCCCCTGAGGCACGGGGAGAACATGCAAACTCCACACACACATGGCGGAGGCAGGAATCGAACCCTGACCCTGGAGGTGTGAACCACTAAACCACCTTAGCCCCACAATTACATTTATTTTGTAAATAAATTACGTAACACCGTTACATGGAACTAGATACTCCCCAACACTGGTCTTTACCGTGGTGGGATGGGGTGCGGGGCGGGTGGCACCTCAACCTACCAATCAGTAACCCAGTGCCTTAACAACTGAGCTGCAACTTCCCCCACACCGGCAGGACGCCACACTGTGCATCGGCAGGGCCAAAAGTAGCAGGGAAAAGTAAATGTTAGAAAATGGCAGCTCCCGGCGCTGATCTGTTGCTCCAGGAATCAGAATGGAGGTTTTGTGTCACTACTTTTTAGCGAGCAAACAAACCACAAGATTAACATTTTCAGTCAAAGAAGACCATTTCTGTTGTTTTTTTTCCCTCTCTCTCTCTCTCTCTCTCTCTCTCTCCATGCTGTTCACTATATTCCTCCCGTCAGACGTTTTCTCATTAATATACACGACCGCCTGCGCGATCTGGGCATTAAGCAGCCATCATGACACATCAGGTACAATCCAGACATAATTGTCCACTCGATCACGGAGTGAAAACAACCATTCCGTAAGAGAGCGTAATTGTCTCGGCTCTCTCCATAGGAATGCATGACGTTACTCTCACCCCTGTCAATCCAAGTCACATGATAATCACATGCCGTCATTCATTCATTCATCTTCTACCGCTTTATTCGATCTTCACTCGGGTCACGGGGATCCTGTGCCTATCTCAGGAGTCTATGGGCATTAAGGCAGGATACACCCTGGATGGAATGCCAACCCATCACAGGACACACACACACACATTCACATTCACACACACACATTCATACACTAGGGACAATTTTCCAATGGTGCCAATCAACCTACCGTGCATGTTTTTGGACCGGGAGGAAACCGGAGAACCCGGAGAAAAACCTCCTTGAGGCACAGGGAGAACATGCACAAACTCCACACACACATGGCCGAGACGGGAGACATTTTTGTAAATTTTTTTATTCATTTATTTATTTATTTTTTGCCCTTGATCAGTTTATGAGGTCTGGAATGAGTCTTTCCTTCCAAGTGAATATCACAGGCTGGGGTGGACGGAGAGAAAGAGAGTGCCATTGCTGCCTTCATCATGTCAGAGTTCATTATTTAATCAGCATTTTATTGATTTCCTTATAAGGCCTGATCGCAGCAGGTGGCTCCTGGAAAATGGGAAGTCGAGGGGAACGGGCTTGCCAAATGTCTGGCTAATCGAAATTAGGACAACGTACTGACATTTCGTTCTTTTTTTTTTTCTTCTTTTTTTTGTCCTCTGCCGGAGCGTGGAAAGGGCTGAGAGTGTTTAACCTGGGATTGGCTCCAAAATTGCTAGAAGGAGCTCGAATCACAATGCTTTCTAGAGATATTCTATCAGAAAAATATCGATACCGGGAGAAAAACGAGTCTTTCCGGGAGGGGGGGGGGCATCATCGTTCCGCGTGCAGAGAGCGGAAATATTCGAAATGATGGTTTTATGAAAGCAAAAATTGCTCTGACACACACACACACACACACACACACACACACACACACACACACACACGGAAACATGGTGTTATAGGGAAATAGACCTTTTGTAGATGCCCTCATTTAGGCTTGATCTCATTTATCATAGTGAAATTCCTTTTATTGCATATCACAGCTTGTTTGGAAGTTGGGATCAGAGCGATGATACGGCGCCCCCTGGAGCACAGAGGGTTAACGGTCTTGCTCAAGGACCCAAGGACGGCAGCTTGGCGATACCGGATCTCGAACCCCTTCTCCTTCAGATCAGTAACATTTCGCCTTAAACCACTGAGCCACACCCCCTTCCCAAATCGGGTTATTATTTTTGTAAGTAGCTTAGTGGTTAGCACGTTCGCCTCACACCTTCAGGGTCGGGGGTTCGATTCCTGTCTCGGCCATGTGTGTGTGGCGTTTGCATGTTCTCCCCATACCTCAGGGGGTTTTTCTCCGGGTTCTCCGGTTTCCTCCCGGTCCAAAAACATGCAGGGTAGGTTGATTGGCACCTTGGAAAAATTGTCCCTAGCGTATGAATGTGTGTCCTGTGATGGGTTGGCATTCCATCCAGGGTGTATCTTGCCTTAATGCCCATAGACGACTGAGATAGACACAGACTCCCCGTGACCCGAGGGAAGATCGGATAAAGCGGTAGAAGATGAATGAATGAATGAATGTCTCGAGTCGATGAGGTGTGCAAATGAATCCTGAACGTCACTATAGAGAGCGAGTGTACGGCAACTGGATCTCAGTGTATGGGGATTCTTGTGAATCCAGCCAGAAAAAAACAACAACAACGGAAATGAGCGATTTTCTTGTCATACGACACGTTAAACTGATCTCCGATCATTACAAAATACTGATTCCTGACCAAATTCCCATCTCTTACTATTTCCAGCCAGGATGGAGAGTTCAGCAGGGATATTCTGTACAGGGAAATTTTTACTTTTCACTACCAGTCGATGCGGAGGATTTTTTTTTTTTGGTTCCGTCGTTGTTTCCTCCTTGGGCTGTAATAACTTCATTGCATACAATAACACAGTTAGGAGAATTCTTTTAGGAAAATCGAAGAAGAAAAAAAAAGGCATTTCTTCCCCTCGTCTCATTACGCATTCCCGCTGTTGGTCTGCCTGATTGTTTTATTTATTTATTTATTTATTTATTTATTTTTTTTTTGCTTGAGAAGTGAATTTGCTCGAGAAACCATTGTGGTTGATATCGTTTAGTACTCCCCTAGAGCAAATCTCTCAATGCGAGAGAAATGCAGCAGGGTACAGCTAAGCTCC
>JACRUU010000022.1:11980730-12030730 GCA_030449085.1 Kryptopterus vitreolus
ACATTTACATTTACATTTACATTTACATTTACATTATATATATATATATATATATAGGCACGGTGGTTTAGTGGTTAGCACATTCGCCTCACACCTCACCAGAGTCCGGGTTCGATTCCCGTCTCGGGCCATGTGTGTGTGGATTTTGCATGTTCTCCCTGTGCCTCATGGGTTTTTTTCTCCGGGTTCTCCGGTTTCCTCCCCGGTCCAAAAACATGCACGGTAGGTTGATTGGCACCTTGGAAAATTGTCCCTAGTGTATGAATGTGTGTGTGTGTGTGTGTGTGAGTGTGTGTCCTGCGATGGGTTGGCATTCCATCCAGGGTGTATCCTGCCTTAATACCCATAAATCCCTGAGATAGGCACAGACTCCCCGTGACCCGAGGGAAGATCGGATAAAGCGGTAGAGATGAATGAATGTATATATATATATAATATATATATATACATGTGTGTGTGTGTATTTACATACATGCACATACAGATTTTGTTTTTGTTTTTTTTCCCCTCAAAGTATTTTTATTTAATTTAATTTCAGTTCAAAAACGTTATATTCTGTTTCGGTATAAAGTGTAAAAAAACAAAAATCCAGTTCCGAATCTCTGCGTCACAAACTTCATGACGCGCTGCCGGCGGTACATCCTGCCTCCGGCTTCTGTTTCCAACTTGACCCTAAATTCTCATTGAGACAATGCCTGCTGCATTATTCTGAAGAATGATGCAAGGTTGCACTCACACTCACACACACACTCACACACTCACACACTCACACACACACTCACACACTCACACACACACACTTTCTTTTCCCGTTCCTTTCACAGAAGTCCCAGTGAGATGGACACCGCGTCCTTCTCCAGGAAGCCAAAAACTAGCATCTTTTTTTTTTTTCCCTGTGAATTTCTTTTTTTTTTTTTTTTTTTTTTTTTTAATCATGTTCTCTTTTTCTCTCTCCCCCCCCCCAGCTTTACCCAGACAGAATGGGAGGGTTGCCATAGTGACTGGAGGAGCCAGAGGAATGGGCTATGAAACTTCTCGACACCTGGCGAGCCTGGGCACGCATGTGGTCATCGGTAACACATCGCACTCCTTCACTCTCACAGTCTCTCGCATCTGATATGTGTGTGTGTGTGGTGTGTGTGTGTGTGTGTGTGTGTGTGTGGGGTGTGTGTGTGTTTCGAGGACGTGCCCTCTGCACTCCACCGTCCGTGCCCCTATGTGCTTTTCGGGGACGGTGGACTCTCAATGTCTAAAATAAACAGTTGGTGTGTATTTGTATTTGAACTCGATCTCGAGATATTATGGGATATCAGGCGATCCAGATGAGAACCAGTATAGTGTATATTTTGTGTACAGTGTATATTTTGATGATGATGTAGGAACGAGCAGACCATTCTACACCAAAGTGTTCATTTCAATGCTTTTATGATGCGCACACGTTTTGAGAATTTCCTTTCTGATGTTCCAAAGCAAATCCAGGGATTTTCCAGAACGAGCACACACGTGAAAATTCCACGACACGCGGTGAAACGCTTTTCACGACCATCCAACATGTAAACGTAACGGCAAGAAGAAGAAAGAGAAAATAGTGCGGACATTATAAATAAATGTTTTTTTTTTTTTTTTTTATAAAATTCAGAAATAAATAAATTATGATGAAAAATGACCAAAAAACTTTAAAAAAAAAAAACTTTTTTTAAAAATTACAACAAACTTCCTAACATCGAAATTAGGAATAAATCAAAATATACAAATAGAATGAAGACAAGATGTAAAAAGTAAAAAAAAAAAAAAAGTGTAAAGTGTCCGGGGTAGAGTGTCTGGTGTAAAGTGATGTTAGTAAAGTGACCATAGTCGAGTGTCTGGTGTTTGTGTTGTAAGTGTCCCTGTTGGTAAATTGTAAATTGTCCGGTGTGTCAAGTGTCTGGTGTAAAGTGACCATTGTCGAGTGTCCGGTGTAAATTTTGTCCGGTGTAAAGTCCGTGACCGGTGTAAAAGTGACCGTTTGTAAAGTGACGTTAGTAAAGTGAACCATAGTGTCGAGTATCTGGTGGTAAAAGTGATCTGTGTAAAGTGACCATTGTCGAGTGTCCGGTGTAAATTGTCCGGTGTAAAGTGATCTGTGTAAAGTGACGTTTGTAAAGTGACGTTAGTAAAGTGACCATAGTCGAGTATCTGGTGTAAAGTGATCTGTGTAAAGTGACCATAGTCGAGTATCTGGTGTAAATTGTCCGGTGTAAAGTGATCTGTGTAAAGTGATCTGTGTAAAGTGACGTTAGTAAAGTGACCATAGTCGAGTATCTGGTGTAAATTGTCCGATGTAAAATGAATGTGTAGAAGGTGACTGTGTAAAGTGATCTGTGTAAAGTGACGTTAGTAAAGTGACGGTAGTAAAGTGATGTTAGTAAAGTGACCATAGTTGAGTATCTGGTGTAAATTGTCCGGTGTAAAGT
This sequence comes from Kryptopterus vitreolus, assembly GCA_030449085.1. Lineage (NCBI taxonomy): Eukaryota > Metazoa > Chordata > Actinopteri > Siluriformes > Siluridae > Kryptopterus > Kryptopterus vitreolus. The sequence continues at coordinate 11,983,184 of JACRUU010000022.1, forward strand.
GATCTGTGTAAAGTGATCTGTTAGTAAAGTGACGTTAGTACGTAAGTGACAAAGTGATAGTCATAGTCGAGTATCTGGTGTAAATTGTCCGGTGTAAAGTGATCTGTGTAAAGTGACGTTAGTAAAGTGACGGTAGTAAAGTGATGTTAGTAAAGTGACCATAGTCGAGTATCTGGTGTAAAGTGATCTGTGTAAAGTGACCATAGTCGAGTATCTGGTGTAAAGTATCGGTGTGACCAAGTGTCGTGTAAATGTCGGTGTAAAGTGATCTGTGTAAAGTGATCTGTGTAAAGTGACGTTAGTAAAGTGACCATAGTCGAGTATCTGGTGTAAATTGTCCGGTGTAAAGTGATCTGTGTAAAGTGACGTTAGTAAAGTGACGGTAGTAAAGTGATGTTAGTAAAGTGACCATAGTCGAGTATCCGGTGTAAAGTGTCCGTTGTAAAGTGACCATAGTCGAGTGTCCAGTGTAATGTGACCGGTGTAAAGTGACCATAGTCGAATGTCCAGTGTAAATTATCCGGTGTAAAGTGACCGGTGTAAATTGACCATAGTCGAGTGTCCAGTGTAAAGTGACATTAGTAAATTGACCATAGTCGAGTGTCCAGTGTAAAGTGACATTAGTAAAGTGACCATAGTGGCGTGTCCGTTGTAAAGTGTCCGGTGTAAAGTGACCATAGAGGAGTGTCCGTTGTAAAGTGTCCATTGTAAAGTGAACCGGAGTCCGGTGTCGACCCGGCGACTTTATTTATTTTTGCAGGCCGTAGCAGTCAGATGAAAAGATGTCTACGGCCTTTCTAATTGCTTTGGAACATCAGCCTTCAGGACGGAGATATTTACACTTTCCACATTTATAGCTGCTGTAACGTGAGCGATTTTATCTACACATCGGACCATTTTTTAGGGATATTGTGTCCACTATTGCTTTTATCTTGTACAAGTCAGTTCCCAGGTCTAACAGCATGACAAGTGAATAAATCAGAAAGATTGGAAAAGGCCCAGGTTACACACATCAAACGGGTATATTGGGGGGGGGGATGATTTTAGTAGTAAAAAAGGATTTTAGAAATACAGTAAAAAGAAGCCGCACACAAGCGATTTCTTCAATTGAAGAAGTGGTTGGTGAGAGAGAGAGAGAGGGAGAGAAGGATCATTTCGGATTTTCATGTTCTAGTCATATTCCTAACAACAGGAAGCTCACCCGTGGGGGTTTTTTGCCGTATGTCACTGGGAATTCACAAAAATAACAAAAGTGAAGTGTTGCGGAAATAATGATTGATTTCCAGATCCGGCGCAGTTCTTTCTTGAAAGCTTAAAGGCAACCGAAAGCGACGGAAAGATTAGTGGATCGAAACCTTCTCCAAACCTCCATGCAACGTGTCCACCATTTACTGTAGATCCACCATCCAGTCACCTGGAACATATGCATATATCATTATTACTTCATATTTCATATTTATCATATACAAGAATATTTTAAATGTGTATTCATTCATTCGTCGTCTACCGCTTTATCCGATCTTCCCTCGGGTCACGGGGAGTCTGTGCCTATCTCAGGCGTCTATGGGCATTAAGGAAGGATAAATCCTGGATGGAATGCCAAACCATCACAGAGCACACACACACACACACACACACATTCATACACTAGGGACAATTTTCCAAGGTGCCAATCAACCTACCGTGCATGTTTTTGGACCAGGGAGGAGGAGGACCGGAGAAACCGGAGAACCCGGAGAAAAACCCTCTGTGGCACAGCGAGAACATGCAAACTCCACACACGCATGGCCGAGACGGGAATCGAACCCGGACCCTGGCGGTGTGAGGCGAACGTGCTAACCACTAAACCACCGTGCCCCTTTTTTGTGTATTTTATTTCCTAATTGATTTATTTATAAGTACATTTTGATGTTGATGATTGGTATTAATTAATTGATTGATTAATTTGATCATTTTGGGGTTCGGAAATCATCCATTTGGGAGTTTTGGGTCAAATAGTTTCTGCAAAATTGTTATTATTATTATTAATTAATATTTTATTTTATTTTATTAAATGAAAAATATTGTTGTGCAATTTATGAATATCTTTTGGTTTATTCCTAATTTCGATGTTAGGAAGTTTGTTGTAATTTAAAAAAAATGTTTTTTATTATTTTTTTTTTAAGTTTTTTGGTCATTTTCATCTTTCATTTTTTTTTACATTTTTCTTCATGAAACACTTTTGAAAGCATTTATTTATCTTGATTTATTATCAATTTAATCCCTTGTTTTTATGTATTACCTCATATGTGTTGTGTAGATGGGGGCACGGTGGTTTAGTGGTTAGCGCGATCACCTCACACCGCCAGGGTCCGGGTTCGATTCCCGTCTCGGCCATGTGTGTGTGGAGTTTGCATGTTCTCCCCGTGCCTCAAGGAGGTTTTTCTCCGGGTTCTCCGGTTTCCTCCCCCGGTCCAAAAACATGCACGGTAGGTTGATTGGCACCTTGGAAAATTGTCCCCTAGTGTATGAATGTGTGTCCTGTGATGGGTTGGCATTCCATCCAGGGTGTATCCTGCCTTAATGCCCATAGACGCCTGAGATAGGCACAGACTCCCCGTGACACGAGGGAAGATCAGATATAGCAGTAGAAGATGAATGAATGAATGTTGTGTAGATAGTTTAGCATTGAGTTTATTTATATATTTATTTGCTTTTTTAGCAGGAAACGAGGAGGAGGAGGGTCTCCGCGCGGTGAGGAGAATCCAGAAGGAGAGCGGACACAAGAAAGGTACGTTTGACGTGAACGAGAAAGAAAAAAAAAAGGAAGTGAATACGGATGACAGGAGTAGCGGGAGGCAGGAGGTATTGCGTCTGCGTCCTCCGGTCAGACGCGGTGTCATGCAGATACGACACAGATGAAGGCGTCCCCTTGATTTAAACTCCCACTCGCCCGCCTTTATTTACTCTTCCCGCCTCGGCACGCCACCCATTTCTCCAAACTAGACACAGAGAGAGAGAGAGAGAGGGGGAGAGGAGAAAGAGAGGAGAAAGAGAGGTCAAAGTCTCCAGTGCTTAATCTCTGTGCAGGGAGCTCGCACTAAACGAGGAATGAACATGTTTTTTGCGTTTGACACGGCAGATCCGCAGACAGCTGCTGTCTCCTCGCCGGCGCTCTTGCGCGCGTGTGTGTGAGTGTGCGTTGCGTCCCCGTGTGCGATCCATCATGTCGGCTCTCGGAGACAGGCTAATGATGTCACTCAGTCAAGCGAAACCACCTGTAGCGAGAAACGGTGCTTAAACTGCCAGCCAGAGCCACTCATCACCTTCGCAAGGGGGACGTGATTCATTACAGAGCGGCGCCGAGTCAGGGCGCGCTAATGTTGTTCCCCGACGACCGTGACTACAGGCGCGGATTAGCATCCGCGCTAACGGTTTACGTAGCAACGCGCCATCCCTGCTGCTCTGACACGGTCGAGTCAGCTGTGATTGCGCTGCATGGTAATGAGTTTTTTTTTTTTTTACCCGACAAGCATTTGATCAAACCAAAAGCAGTAGGACGAAGCCGGGGCCGAGCGATACGTCATATAAATCGAATCGCCGATTTTTTTAGACAAATATATTGTACCCAGGGGCACGGTGGTTTAGTGGTTAGCACGTTCGCCTCACACCGCCAGGATCCGGGTTCGATTCCCGTCTCGGTCATGTGTTTGTGGAGTTTGCATGTTCTCCCCGTGCCTCAGGGGGTTTTTCTCCGGGTTCTCCGGTTTCCTCCCGGTCCAAAAACATGCACGGTAGGTTGATTGGCACCTTGGAAAATTGTCCCTAGTGTATGAATGTGTGTGTGAATGTGTGTGTGTGTGCCCTGTGATGGGTTGGCATTCCATCCAGGGTGTATCCTGCCTTAATGCCCATAGACACCTGAGATAGGTACAGACTCCCGGGGGAAGATCGGATAAAGCGGTAGAAAATAGAAAAATGGGTGAAAATGAATGAATGAATGAATGAATTACATTTAGGACATTTGAAAACACCCTGTAAACAAATGGTTAAAAAGTGTTAATTATTTACTTTCATCAATGAATGAAATGCAGTGAATGAAGAATATATATATATATATATATATATATATATATATATATATATATATATATATATATATATATATATATATATATATATATATATATATATTATTATATTTTTATTATATATTCAAATTAACAAACATTTATCATCAACAATATTATCAAAGGGACTGATTTTGAGTGAAATATATATAATTATAACATGAGTTAGAAACATTGAAAGTATTAATTTGTGGTAGATATTAATGCGTGGTTAATATAAAATATACAGTCGTGTTTAAAGGTTTTCGGCAGGTGTGAGAAATAAACGCTGTAAACAAAGAATGCTTTCAAAAAATGGAAGTGTTAATTATTTACTTTCATCAATGAATGAAACGCAGTGAATGAAGAAGAAGAAAGAGAAATGGTATTCAGATCAATATTTGTTGTGAACACATTTTACCTTCAAAACAGCAGTAACACTTCTATGTACACTTACACACAGTGTTTATGAAGGAACTCGGCTGGTAGGTTGTTCCATCTTGGAGAAGTAAACACAGATCTTCTGTGGATGTAGACGTTCTCACATCCTTCTGTCTCTTCATGGAATCCCACACACACTCCATCATGTTGAGATCGGGGCTCTGTGTGTGTGTGTGTGTGTGGCGGGGTGCCATCACTTCCACTACTTCTACTTCTTCTAAACGTACTCAGAACAAATATTGATTTTATTTACATTTTTCTTTTGTTCGCTCATGTTGCATTTTGTAAATTGACAAAAATAAACACCCATTATTTATATTTCTGAAAACATTCTTTGTTTACACCATTTTTTCACTCCTGCCTAAAACTTTTGCACAGTACTGTGTGTGTGTGTGTGTGTGTGTGTGTGTGTATATATATATATATATATATATATATATATATATATATATATATATATATATATATATATATATATATATATATATTTACATTTACATTTACATTTACATTTGCGGTATTTAGCAGAACGCCCTTATCCAGGGCGACGTACAGAAAGTGTATATATATATATATACCCCCTGAGGCATGGGGAGAACATGCAAACTCCACACACACAAATATATATTATATTAGATATATTATATATATTATATAGATATAAATTATATATATATATAGATATATAAACTCCAAACAAATAATATCTCAAAGAAACAAGGTCAGAGTTACTTGCAGGACACAGTGTTTGTATAACCCTTGTCAAACTTTGATAAAGTGTGGGACGACCTTGTACGTAGACGATTTGTATGCATCCCTTGCGCCTGAATGGAAAACGATGTCCGCTGGCACGTCTTGATCCGGAATGGCAAAAAGGAGAACTGCAAAGTCAAATCCTCAGCTTCGTAGCGCAGAAGAAATGACCGTACCGCCAATGCTCAGGTCTGACGGTGATCTAGAGACTCCACGTCGGCACCGGTGCCATCCGTCTAAAATTACAGAATTAAATACGACAACAAAAACAAAACGTCTCACCGGATTTGGTCAAAAACTGCCCGAAATCTTCCTTCGCTTTGATTTCATGGGAAATGTGTAAGTCAAAAATGTATTATTTATTTATTTCAGTACATTTGAAATTAAATCGTAATTATTTAATTACCTTAATATTTTTGTAGGTTTTTTTTTTATTTCATTCATTCATTCATTCATTCATTCATTCATCTTTCTACCGCTTTATCCGATCTTCTCCTCGGGTCACGGGGAGTCTGTGTCTATCTCAGGCGTCTATGGGCATTAAGGCAGGATACACCCTGGAATGGAAGGCCAACCCATCGCTGGACACACACACTCACACACAACATTCACACTACACATTCATACACTAGGGACAATTTTCCAAGGTGCCAATCAACCTACCGTGCATGTTTTTGGACCCGGGGAGGAAACCGGAGAACCCGGAGAAAAACCCCCTGAGACACGGGGAGAACATGCAAACTCCACACACACACACACACATGGCCGAGACACATGAATTGAACCCGGACCCTGGCGGTATGAGGCGAACGTGCTAACCACTAAGCCACCGTGCCCCCTCCAGCCGGTCCCAATTCTTCCCTCCATTCTATTGGGAAGATGTTCCACAAGAGCACGCGTGTCAAACTCGAGGCCCATGGGCCGTATGTGGCCCTCCACGTCTATTTATTTGCCCTGCAAAAGCTTAAAAGCTGTATGAGCTTAAGCTTAAAATGAGGCTATCCTGATTTAACACAAGGGGGCACTTTGGCTTAGCCTCACACCGCCAAGGTCCGGGTTCGATTCCCGTCTCGGCAATGTGTGTGTGGAGTTTGCATGTTCTCCCCGTGCCTCAGGGGTTTTTCTCCGGGTTCTCCAGTTTCCTCCCCCGGTCCAAAAAACATGTACACGGTAGGTTGTTTTATTTGATTTGGCACCTTGGAAAATTGTCCCTAGCGTGTGAATGTGTGTGTGTGTGTGCACACGACTATGTTACATTTAATTTCACACTGGGATATTCGCCTTCTCGTCCCCCCGACCTACACTGCAATTCTTATATTACAGTTCTGTTCTCTCTCTCTCTCTCTCTCTCTCTCTCTCTCTCTCTCTCTCTCTCTCTCGGCTAGCTAGCTATTTCACGTTAGCAATCTTGGCACCTCTGCGATCAGACGCCGCAATGTTCTTTGACGGAAATAAAGTCACATCGAGAACGTTATCGGCCTCCTCCGCACTCGCACAGCGGAAAAATCTCAGTGTGAAGCGCGGAGTGACTGAACGAGGGCAGCATGCTTGAAGACACACACAATCGCGCCGATCCATACTACCACAGAGCCTTTGTGACAAGGCAAGGCAGAAGCAGGAAGTATTGGTGTGACACCTAACATTAGCGGGTCTGTCATTGGGGTAGAGGTGCAGCGGTGGGGTGGGGGGGGGTTCTACCTCTCATCAGCTTTTTTTTTTCTTTTCCATCTTTTCTGGTTCAGGTCACTTTGATGTTAGCAGTCTTCAGATTTGACACGAATGCTTACGGAGACGCCCCCGACACAGAAAGGCCGTCCAAATCATACGGGACTTTTTCAATTTTCCAGGTTTAGGGATCCGTGCTGTCATAGGTCCAGTCCAGAAACTGTTCATCTAGATGGCCTCCAGGTGAGGGGGTGTAGCCCAGTGGTTAAGGTGTAGTACTCTGGACTGGAAGATCGTGGGTTCAAACCCCACCACCACCACCACCAAGCTCCCACTAGTGGGGGCCCTTGAGCAAGGCCCTTAATTGTTCAGTTGTAAGTCGCTCTGGATAAGGGCGTCTGCCGAATGCCGTAAATGTAAATGTAGACGGCAGACAAGAGTGTTAAACCTTACGATATCTACAGAAGACATAAAGCGCATTAAGACTTGAACCCCCATGGCCCCGTGAGCATTATGGTGGGCCTCGAAGGGCCAGGTCTGGCTATAAGACAGTATATAGTGTTTGATGGGCGACGTCGCCTCATAACACAAAACACACAGCGCTTTTTCCTCCTTGCATGTATTCGTTTTCCCATCTTTCTTGGAAGGACATTTTGGGATAGAAATTAATGCCGATGTGGGATACAGCGCACTCTAGTGGTGGGATGCCGTCACTCCCCGGTTAACATAGTCACATCGATTGTGGGGGCACATTTTAAAGCAGCGTCGCCTTATTTTAAGACGGACACTTTTTAAGCTCTTGTGGGCAGCCGAAAATGACACATTCGGACCGTGAGCCTTACAATGGTTCAGGTGTACACCGAACCTATGCTGAATCTATACAGGGATAATCGTATAAATATAGCAGATTATTTTGAAAAATACATGCAGTTTACACTGTTTTACTTTATGTTTTTTGCCCAATAATGTATTATTATTATATTCATTCATTCATTCATTCATTCATCTTCCCTCGGGTCACGGGAAGCCTCTGCCTATCTCAGACGTCTATGGACATTAAGGCAGGATACACCCTGGATGGAATGCCAACCCATCGCAGGACACAGACATTCATACACTAGGGAATGCCAACCCATCGCAGGACACACACACACACACATTCATACACTAGAGACAATTTTCCAAGGTGCAGGTCAACCTACCGTGCATGTTTTTGGCCCGGGAGGAAACCGGAGAAAAACCCCCTGAGGCACGGGGAGAACATGCAAACTCCACACACACATGACCGAGACGGGAATCGAACCCGGACCCTGGCAGTGTGAGGCGAACGTGCTAACCACTAATCCACAGTGCCCCCTGTATTATTATATTGTATAAACTCAAAAGTCCCGCTTTGACCTTCTGCTTATTATCGGATACACTTAGTAAACGAATCCTGACTTTCCTTGTTGACTCTCAAGGTTAACGTGCGATGATAATATCTGATTCTCCACTGCCCGAGGTTAATTGGGAGATGACCTGATAATGGGAATAATTTTTCCAACATCCATGAGTAGGGCTTTCGACATTCCAGGAATTTTCAGGACTGGAATTTTTGTATAGGAATGATTTAGTGGTTTAGTGGTTAGCACATTCGCCTCAAACCGCCAGGGTCCGGGTTCGATTCCCCTCTCGGCCATGTGTGTGTGGAGTTTGCATGTTCTCCCCGTGCCTCAGGGGTTTTTTCTCCAGGTTCTCCGGTTTCCTCCGAAGCACCAACCAGGCATGAACCCACTTTCCAAGAGCGACTTGGCCATTCTGACATTTATTAATACCTGCAATTATACCAATGTCAAAAATGTCACTTATGTTTGTATATGATACATCTTAAATTTCACATTAATTCCCATAAATTCCAAAAAAAAAATGTTATGAAAATGTTCCACGACATTGCAACCGTATCCATGACCAGATAGTCCCCAAATTCCCATATTCCCATATTTTTAAATCAGGCTTGTGGTCATCTTTAATTTACCCGCATGTACTTTTTATACCCACAAGTATGTGGCATCTGGTGTGTGTGTGCGGTGGGAGTGTGTTTGTTAGCAGTCATCTGGTGGCTGCCGCAGCGAACAGACCTCGGCACAGTCAGCGTCGTCCCCGTTGCCCCGGCGGAGTCTGTGTTTTGGAAAATGGCCGGCGAGGACCCCCCCCGTGCGCGATGCAATTACTTCAGCGGCCCACCGCTTATCAATCGCACGCTGCGTGTCAACGATGCCGCGCGCGTGCCTATTCTATTTCGTCCGAAAAAGTGTGCGTCATGTGACCGCCGTATCCTTCCCGAGTGCACGGCGCCCACGGCCTGTCAGAAGGATATAGAAGCTGCCCTTCAGTAATGTCGTTTTTATCAGTCTGACCTTGATGATCCATTCCTGTCCTTTAATCAGATACCGCCCGTGACACTGCAGTCATGACACGTGGAGGGGTGGGGGGGGGGGTTGTACGGAGCCCTCCCTTGTATTTTATGCCTTTTATTGATTTCCACTCCGCTCATCCTGCGCCGAAAGGGAGAGAGATAAATCTTATCGCAGCCATCCTTCCTTCAATTTACCAATCTGCCAATGTCCAGTCCTTCTTCTCCTCCTCCTCCTTGGAGAATGTCTCTCCGTCCAATCTGGCGCGATTTCAAGAAGAAGACACTGCATTGGCACACCTGTGCCTTCCCGGTTGCCAGGCAGAAGCACCATCTCACACACTCGGGCATCACATCAATGATGTGTGTCTGTTTCTCTGGGGCTTTTTTTTGTTTTGTTTTTTTTTTCTCCAGGAAAGAAGACGTCTTTGTTGGTGTCTAGAAATGGCAAGACGCCAGTCATAGCTCTCACCAGCTGGCACGCTGGAAGTCTGTTTCCAGCCGTCTCATTACTGTCTCTGGCACATACACTAGGATTGATGAGACGGAGAGATCGCAGGGGTGTTTTTTTTTTTTTTTTTTTTTTTTTTTTTTTGATTTACTTTATAACGAGGCAACCTGTCAGAGCAGAATCAGGATAAAACACAGTGTGTATTCTCTTTCAAATGACGACTGGTTTGTCTTCTTAACCCGCAGGAAGCTTTCCTAATAACGCCTGCGATCGTATATCAAACTTTCAACGTAAGACGTATTCTTTTGCCAGAGCTTTATTCCAGTGTCAGGGTCTCGTGAAGGGTATAATACAGTGATACCCCAACTTCCAGTCCATATTCACAACTAGGAGTATTTTGCAGATCCAATCCATGTCCTACGAGAACCGCTTTTATGACGTGCACAATGATGTACATCAAGAGTGGGCAAACTACCGCATCCGGGTTCCACATCCGGCCCGTCGGTTCTTTCAATCCGGCCCGGAGAAAAATGAGCATGGAGAAATACATCGGAGAGAGCGCAAATGTGGAGAGAGAGGGACAAGGCAAAAGGCATAACCCTCTAGCACCCCCAAACACCCCCCTCTAAAGCAAACATGGGCAAACTACAGCTATACTACTATATCGGTACAGAATTGCTCAGCTCAAAGCAATATAGCGAATCACATGCAAAGGTTGAACCGTCATGAACAGTACAACCCCCGTCAACAAAAATGACGGAGAAATACATTGCAGCGTATACGGAGATAGACGGACAGGGCACATGCATAACCCCCCCTCCCAATTACAGCCCTTTAATCTGGCCCCGCCGAATATCCATACAGAATTTCCCAGCTGAAAGTGAAACTGCGAACACTCTGTATGAGTATGTGCATAGACCAGAAATATAGCGAATCACATGTAAAGGTTGAGCCAGAACCACTATGACCCCCGTCTCCCCCCCCCTCCCCCACACCCCAAAAATTCATGACGCGACACGCTAAAGGTCGTGGCCCGTCTGTCCAGTTTTCAAAGTCAATCTTGTCCCTGGGCCAAAAAGTTTTCCCACCCCTACTCTAGAGGGTGAACCAGTCGTCTTGAGATTTTCATTTCCAATCTGAGAAACGCACCAAAGCGACAAAGTATCCATAGTGCTAGCGTTAGCAACTAGCCATTTCCTGGTTAACGTTAGCAACTATGGATTCTTTATTGTTTGAAACAAATCGTTAGTTACATTTCTGTTTACCCCCTGGCATTTGGTGTGTCTATTTTTTTGTCTAAGTTTCATAATAGTAGCAAAAACAATGTGTGTCGCAGACTAAACAAACATGCGTTCGGCCGTTCAATGCATTCCTGAGGGAACTCCGGTTATAACTACGGTCTGTGTCTAAAACGCTGGCCACAGAAATAACTACACCTCTAAGTGACAAATTTTCTCTCTCCCCAGTGGCATGTGACTCGTTAGTGTTGCAAGGTCTCGAGTGTGAATGGGGGGAGCAGGTGTGTTAAATCTGGTGTTATCGCTCTCAGTCTCATACTGGTCACTGGGATTTTCGAATGCGGTACAGGATATAAGAAGACCCTGAAACTGAGCGACAGCATGGCGGACAAGACCATACAAAGGCTTAACAGGACAGTTTGGAAAAGTCCACATGCTCAGCGGTTGGCATTGGGAAATAGATGTATGAGTGCTGCCAGCATTGCTGCAGAGGTTGAAGAGGTGGCGGTGTCAGCCAATCAGTGCTCAGACTATACACCGCACACTGCATCAAGTTGTTCTGCATGGCTGTCGTCCCAGAAGGAAACCTCTTCTAAAGTTTCCTGAAGACTAAGCAGACGAAGGACAAGAATTACTGGAAGCATGTCCTGTGGTCTGACGAGTCCAAGTGGTGGACCTGGTGGTGGCAGTGTCATGGTCTGGGGCTGCAAAAGTGCCGCCTGCACTGGGGAGCTACAGTTCAACGAGGGAACCATGAATGCCAACGTGTACTGTCTACATACTGAAGCAGAGCATGATCCCCTTCCTTCGGCATAATCCCAACATGATGACGACCCCAGACGCGTCTCCACTGCCTTGCTAAAGAAGCTGAGAGAAAAAGATGATGGACTGGACAAGCATGTCTCCAGACCTATCGTGTGGGCCATCCTAAAAACGAAAGGTGGACAAATGCATCCACCAGCTCTGTGTTGGCATCATGGAGAAGAGGGAGAGGACTCCAGTGGAAACCTGTGACGCTCCGGTGAACTCCATGCCTAAGAGGGTTAAGGCAGTGCTGGACAATAATGGTGGTCAAGCAAAATATTGACACCTTGGGCCCGATTTTCACCCAAGGGTTCTACTCACTTTGATGTGATGTATTTTGAGAGGACATTCGGCAGACGCCCTTATCCAGAGTGACTTACAACTGAGCAATTGAGCATTAAGGGCCTTGCTCAAAGGCCCACTAGTGGCAGCTTGGTGGTGGTGCGGTTTGAACTTATGATATTCCGGTCCAGGGTCCAACAACTTAACCACTGGGCTTAACCACCTCCCGGTTATACAAGCTGTAAACTCACTATTTTACATGGGTATTTCCTCATGAAGGGTGTACTCACTTCTATGAGATATTGTAGGTGTTATAAGAGGAGAAAGCACCCAGGCATGTGCTGAATTTTAGGCCATGTCTACCATTAATTATTATATAATTATTATTATATAATTATTTTCCCATCACAAAGCAAATTCCAATATACTTATTTTTCATTGGTTATGAATGAAATATAACATCAACTTATTATTTATATTAAGCTTATTTAACTAAATAATATATATATATATATATATATATACATATATATATATATATATATATATATATATATATATATATATATATGACCAATTAGGAAATTCATTCATTCATTCATCTTCTACCGCTATATCCGATCTTCCCTCGGGTCTGTGCCTATCTCAGGCGTCTATGGGCATTAAGGCAGGATACACCCTGGATGGAATGCCAACCCATCACACACACACACACACACACACAATCACACACTAGGAACAACTTTACATTTAAGGCATTTTAGCAGACCATCTTATCCAGAGCGACTGACAAATGAGCAATTGAGGGTTAAGGGCCTTGCTCAAGGGCCCACTAGTGGTAGCTTGGTGGTTGTGGGGTTTGAACCTGCGATCTTCTGGTCCAGAGCCCAACACCTTAACTACCACCTCCCAATTTTCAGGTGCCAATCAACCTAACATGCATGTTTTTGGACCGGGGAGGAAACCGGAGAACCCGGAGAAAAACCCCCTGAGGCACGTGGAGAACATGCGAACTCCACACACACACATGGCCGAGACGGGAATTGAACCCGGACCCTGGCGGTGTGATTGGAACGTGCTAACCACTAAACACTAAAAATTTGACAAATCCATGACATCTCTGCAAACTTCTTCTTACGTAAGACTTGTAAACTTCCCACTTTGTGTTTTCGCGCACACATCCGCGCGAGTTCAGGCTCTTGAAATCTCTCTCAGGCAACCGGAGCGAAGGCGTAGAGCTTTGAGAGAGATAAGACGCACTGGAGATGAGAGAAAGAGTTCACTGTCTGCATGGGAAAATGAACATGATGAGAGGCTCTAAATGGGGACACATTTGAAATTTTCTGTGTGCGCGCGATTCCTTGGCAGATCTTAAGAGGATTATACGTAAGTACATAAGTACGTGAATGGGAGCGGTACGGAGGAAAGATTGGCTGCGAGAGAAAAGCAAAAAGACCTTGTGTTTTTTGCCCCAAGTTCGAAGAGCGGTTAACACATATTCCGGGTCTAATTAGAGACCGTAGCTTTATTCAGGAGTTATAACCTGGCTTATTAGTCACCTTATTACCGTTTAGTACAGTGTTTATAAGAGCAGATAGCAGAGCGCTTTTACTAAGTGGAATAATCGAATGCGTCGAAGGACTCGGGCGCACGCTTCTTTTGCGCTAATGAAGGGTTGCCAGATTGAAGTCGATCTTTCCCCGCAAAGAGGGCAATTAGTGTAATGTGCTCGGTAATTACAGTGATTGCGTGACTATAATTAGTTTAATTATGCGGTTGAGTAGTCGGCTCAGGAACCGTTGCGTGCCGGGCCCAGAGCACGATGTCGACAAGCTGATACTTCAGATATGTTATTATGAACATCGGTGAATCGAAAGTAGTCAAACAGCTGTATGGCAATAATATGAAACATGACTCTATGATACAAGGGGCACGGTGGTTTAGTGGTTAGCACGTTCGCCTCACACCGACAGGGTCCGGGTTCGATTCCCGTCTCGGCCATGTGCGTGTGTGGAGTTTGCATGTTCTCGCCGTGCCTCAGGAGGTTTTTCTCCGGGTTCTCCGGTTTCCTCCCCCGGTCCAAAAACATGCACGGTAGGTTGATTGGCACCTTGGAAAATTGTCCCTAGTGTGTGATTGTGTGTGTGTGTGTGTGTGTGTGTGTGTGTGTGTGCCCTGCGATGGGTTGGTATTCCATCCAGGGTGTATCCTGCCTTAATGCCCATAGACGCCTGAGATAGGCACAGACTCCCCGTGACCCGAGGGAAGATCGGATAAAGCGGTAGAAGATGAATGAATGAATAAATGATTCTATGATACAAGTGTATGGGGGGGTTGCCATATTGACAAAAAAACTTTTTCGATATCTTTTGGCGTGATTTTTGGATGACGATATAGTGCGTTATTGTTAGCGGTGGATGATGTACCCACACCAGGTATTTGGGTAATAGTAGAGATACAAGTGGTAAACTACAGTAAAAATGGCCCCTTTAAACATTCACAGTTAAGGCTCTGGGATACTGATAGCAAGGTCGGGGGTCCACTCTTGGGTCTTTGAGCAAGGCCCTTGAACCCTCTGTGCTCCACGGGGCGCTGTATCATGGCTTTCCCTGAGCTCTGACCTCATCTTCTAAACAAGCTGGGAGAGTAAAAACAGTATTTGACTTAAAACGTACCCAAACTATTCTTTATTATGGCCATAAAGTTCGTATCATCAACACTTTGCTTAATCGTCCCAGTTTATGCGAAAAGACTTGAATGTACACCAGTCTATTAATAGAATGATATTAACGACTCAAACACCGATTGATATTATTACATTATTATTGCATTTACCCTTATCCACAGCGACTTACAACTTGAGGGTTAAGAGCCTTGCTGAAGGGCCTTGTGGTAGCTTGGTGTTGTTGGGATTTGAACCCGAGATCTTCCAGTCCAGAGGCCAGCCAATGCCTTTACCGCTGAGCCACCACTGGGCCCCGTTTACTACGGCGCATTTCACTTACAGTTGACGTGTATTTTATATATATATATATATATATATATATATATATATATATATATATATATATATATATATATATATATATATAAATAAAATATATAATAATATATATATATTATAGCAAAATAAAATATAGATATAAAATATATATATATATATATATATATATATAAAAATAAAATATAAAATAGAATTCATAATAATATATATATATATATATATATATATATATATATAGAGAGAGATAGAGAGAGAGAGAGAGAGAGAGAGAGAGATAGAGAGAGGGAGAGAGAGAGAGAGAGAGAGAGAGAGAGAGAGAGAGAGAGAGAGAGAGGCATGGCATGGATGGATTAGTGGTTAGCACGTTCGCCTCACACCGCCAGGATCCGGGTTCGATTCCCGTCTCGGTCCATGTGTGTGTGGAGTTTGCATGTTCTTCCCGTGCCTCAGGGGGTTTTTTTTTCCTGGCTTCGACGGTGGGTTGATTGGCACCTTGGAAAATTGTCCCTAGTGTGTGTGAATGTGTGCGTGAATGTGTGTGTGTGTGTGTGTGCCCTGCGATGGGTTGGCATTCCATCCAGGGTGTATCCTGCCTTAATGCCCATAGACACCTGAGATAGGCACAGGCTCCCCGTGACCCGAGGGAAGATCGGATAAAAGCGGTAGAAGATGAATAAGATGAATGAATGAATATATATATATATATATATATATGTATGCTGTATATATAATATATTAATTATATGTTGTGTATTATATATTCTATATTATACATACTGTATATAATATATTAATTATATATACTGTATTATATATACTATATTATGTATGCTGTATATATAATATATTAATTATATATACTGTAGTCCTGTAAGGATGGTTGTTTGAAAAGGTTACAACTGAACTGTTTATTAACAGTGTGCCAGTTTTGGGTGTTTTTTGTTGTTGTTGTTGTTGTTTTTTATGTTATCCTTGTGTGTGTGTCAGTCTTCCCGATGCTCTCGATGAATATTTTTGTTCTCCATCGCTTCCCTCTCCAGCGATGGATGAAGTAGATTGATAGCTCGGCGCTCCCAAGGGCTAAAAAGCAACCATGGATTGTGTATTGCCTCCTCAGGCAAGGACGTCCCCGTAGGGAACATGATCCAGGTGGATACGAGTGGTGTTGTCAACAGACCACTAGATTTGCTGGGCTGAATGTCCCAAATTCATAGTTTCACTTTTATTCAGTTGTTTATTCTGTTTTTTTTTATTTAATTTTATTATTTTTTTTAGTGGGAAAGTCAAGCCTGTCATGATAACGATGTCATTTCCGCCAGCTTGGATATTACCCGTCGCATTTCTTCACGCATTCGCCTTTTTTTCTTTTTTAATCAGATTGAACCGCACTGACTTTTTCGGTGACATGAAATTTAATTCAAACCGCACCTATTTTAATGCGAGCGCCAAATGACACTCGAGATATTAACAAGGTCTAAAAAAAAGAGTCGCTCTAGTGGTTCAGGTAATAAAGTCAGTCAGTTACGTCATACTTACTCTGTGAATCACCTCAGATGCCGGTGACATTCATTATAATGTACATGGCGGAAGATGTAGCCCAGTTGTTAAGAATTGCTCACGAGTTCACATATTCCACCAGCACTGCAGGGCCCTTTAGCAAAGGTCTTAACCTTTAACTACTCATGTGTATGAATGAGATAATAGTAAGTCGTTCAGGATAAGCGAGTGTACTATAAATAAATCATTTGCGTAGCAATTTGCATAAATGACTACGGGCGAAAAATGCAAGAAACAACAGTGTGTGAAAGTGGAATTCCTACGTTGCGTAGTCTAGCTTGTTAAAAAGCGAGGTGAGAGTCCGTCACGGTGCGGAATTCCGGAACCGAAAGGGTTAAGGGCCTTGCTCAAGGGCCCAGCAGTGGAAGCTTGGCAGTGCTGTGACTTCTGATCAGTAATCCAGATTCCATCCCTTAGATGGAATGGGGAAGAAACCTTGAGAGGAACCGGGTTCAAAAGGGGGGACCTCATCCTCATCAGGGTGTACAGTTTATAAATGATAGAAAATGGTGGCTTAGTGGCTAGCAAGTTCGCCTCAAGTTCCCGTCTCGGTCATGTGTGTGTGGAGTTTGCATGTTCTCCCCGTGCCTCAGGGGGTTTTTCTCCGGGTTCTACGGTTTCCTCCCCGGTCCAAAAACATACACGGTAGGTTGATTGGCACCTTATCCTGCCTTAATGCCCATAGACGCCTGAGATAGACACAGACTCCCCGTGACCCGAGGGAAGATGAATGAATGAATGAATGTGAGCAAGGTCCTAAGACAAAGTAGACCAAGCGGGATCCCAAGCCCATGGTACATCTATAGATGGTTCTGGATCCCAACTGAACTTGAACCTCTCCAGATGGATCGGTATGTTTTACAGGGTCTGTTTTTTTTCGCCGTCTATACGTTGAAGGTTTGAAGGAACCTCCGAAAGGAATTAGCGTATCTGCTGTTCAGAATATTAGCAAAGTTACATGTATACACGAGTACTAGGTGATGATGTGAGTTATGTGTAGGCCTGGTTAAAAAGATAAGTCTTTAATCTACACTTAAACTGAGAGCGTGAGTCTCGTGTGGAGTTTGCATGTTCTCCCCGTGCCTCAGGGGTTTTTTCTCCGGGTTCTCCGGTTTCCTACCTGGTCCAAAACATGCACGGTAGGTTGATTGGCACCTTGGAAAATTGTCCCTAGTGTATGAATGTGTGTGTGTGTCCTGCGATGGGTTGGCGTCAGGGTGTATCCTGCCTTAATGCCCATAGACGCCTGAGATAGACACAGACTCCCCGTTACCCGAGGGAAGATCGGATATAGCGGTAGAAGATGAATGAATGAATGAATATATTACAGCACAGTAAACTTCTTTTCATCGCATATCCTAGCTTGTTGGATATGGTTAAAGGGTAAGGTTAAAGGGTCTTGCTCAAGGATACCGGGCGATACCGGGGCACGAACCCGGATCTTCCGATCAGCAGCCCAGCGCCTTAAACCACTGAGCTACCCCCTCCCTACTGATCATTCAGATCACTCGCTGTCTTATTTGTCCATTTAGCACATGGTCATTTTGCCATCCGTGAGGTTTTTGTTTTCTGTTGTTCATGATTCTTTTCTTTTCATGCATTTTTTTAGGGGGCTTGCTTTCATATTTATTACGCGAGACGATGACTGAGCAATCCTAACAAGTTCAGCACATCATTTCCAGGACCGAGTCCTAGGCCTGGTGAAAAGTCTCCGTCCGTGTCAGGCGTGTCCTTCACGAGCCAGAAGGAATCTGCACTCGTTCGTGACTTTAGCCATCAAAGGTGCAACGTGACACATCGAGTCATTTAGCGAGACGGCAAGGAGACAATTAACGTCACGGTGTACGATTAAAATGCAAATGAACGCAGTCCGAGGCGTTCTTGGTGATTGGCTGGTGAGTGATACGGCTAATTCATTTAACGTATAAATTATAGGTGCTGCTGAGGAGGAGAAGGAGAAGCACTTTCAGCTCACGGGCTTTCAAGGTCATTTCCGCAGGAGAGAAAATGTTTTAGTCAGAAAATGTATAAGACAGAGGGGGGGGGGGGCCTTGGAAGTCCCTGTGTTGGTTATTATCTGGTGTCGGCTGTGGTCCAAGAGGGAGACAGGTCTACCATGACATCATTTTTGACAAACAAGTGCCATGTTTGCACTTGCACAAGGGCTCATGATCATTTAGGATTATTTGTCTCCGACAAGCTTATTGTATTTCCTTGTCTGCCTTCAGTTTCGAGACTTTTGCAAAATGACTATCCATTCATAACATACAATGATTTAGACTTTAAATATAAATATGCAACCTTTTTTCTTAAGGGGCACGGTGGATTAGTGGTTAGCACGTTCGCCTCACACCGCCAGGGTGCGGGTTCGATTCCCGTCTCAACATGTGTGTGTGTGGAGTTTGCATGTTCTCCCCGTGCCTCAGGGGGTTTTTCTCCGGGTTCTCCGGTTTCCTCCCCCGGTCCAAAAACATGCACAGTAGGTTGATTGGCACCTTGGAAAATTGTCCCTAGTGTATGAATGTGTGTGTGTGTGTGTGTCCTGCGATGGGTTGGCATTCCATCCAGGGTGTATCCTGCCTTAATGCCCATAGACGCCTGAGATAGGCACAGGCTCCCCGTGACCCGAGGGAAGATCGGATAAAGCGGTAGAAGATGAATGAATGAATGAACCTTTTTCCTAAATAGTGCATTTTCTCTGCAAAACAAAGATTTCCGCCCCCAAAATGAATAATCGAACCTCTACTGTGTAACGAGGCCCGGATGCATCGAATAATGCAGAACGCTTTCTTCAGCTGAGACTCTCACTACAATAAAGTGCTGCGATTTGATTTTCTTGATGTACTGTAGAGCGGAGAGTGCATTTATTAATCCCCCCCAAAGGGCATCACAACAGCCACAACAACACAAGAGCGCCGAGATCCAGCAGTTAAAAGTAAATACACATACAAATTAATAATAAAAAAAATAAAATAGCGATACGGATTCGTGTTTTATGTCAAGAATTTCTCTTAAAAGGAGAAAATCCTGACAATTCCACATATCGAAGGAGTGCAGGAATGAAGGATGGAAAGAAGGAAGACATGCTAAAGTAGGCTGAAACAAGAAGAACAGTTAGTTGTATATTATATCTTTAGAAACTTAAATAATCAATGTAACACACACACACACACTTATATATACACCCTTGTATAAAACAAATGGGTTTAACAAATTTAAGCTATATCATTTAATATTTGAATTTAATCAGTATAATAAAAAATGCTTTGCTTTAATTTGATATATTCTGTTTTATTAAAATGTTTTATATATTAGCAGGCATTTTATTATTATTTTTTTTTATTATTATTATTATCATCATTATTATTATGATTACTGTTTATAAATTGTTTTAAAAATGTAAACTGTTTTGCTTCACAAATGCTAATAACAACAACAAAAACAACAACAACAACAACAATAATAATAATAATAATAATAATAATAATAATAATAAACTGCAACTGTTTTTAATAAAAAAACATTTTTTGTTTTGCATTTCTCCCCCTAACCGTAACCGAAAAACTGTGTGCATATATACACACACACACACACACATATATTTACATTTACATTTGCAGCATTTGGCAGACGCCCTTATCCAGAGCGACTTACAACTGAGCAACTGAGGGTTAAGGGCCTTGCTCAAGGGCCCACTAGTAGCAGCTTGGTGGTGGTGAGGTTTGAACCCATGATCTTCCGGCCCAGAGTCCAACACCTTAATCACTGGGCTACCACCTCCCTTTATATATATATATATATATATATATATATATAATATATATATATATATATCTATATATATATATAAAGGGAGTGATAGGGAGGTGGTGGCTTAGTGGTAAGGTGTTGGCCTCTGGAGGCCCTTAACCCTCAATTGCTCAGTTGTAAGTCGCTCTGGATAAGGGCGTCTGCTAAATGCTGCAAATGTAAATGTAAATGTAATAGATAGATAGATAGATAGATAGATAGATAGATAGATAGATAGATAGATAGCAGTTTAAAAAATACACAATTACCACACCAAAACAAATTTATACCAATAATGTTTTAGGGGTGTAACAGTGCATGTATTCAGAGAGAACAGTCCTAACATGATCCATATCTATCTATCTATCTATCTATCTATCTATCTATCTATCTATCTATCTATCTATCTATCTATCTATCTATCTATCTATCTATCTATCTATCTATCTATCTATCTATCTATCTATCTATCTATCTATTATCTATCTATCTATCTATCTATCTATCTATCTATCTATCTATCTGTCTATCTATCTGTCTGTCTGTCTCTCTGTTTATGTATGTATGCATGTATATGTATATGTATGTGTATATGTGTATGTATCTCGCTGCAGTTGCAACCCTCAACTAAACGTCCCCAAATGAACCAAACAGCCACTTTGGGGGTCTTCAGCACGGCCCCTAACCCAAAACACCTCAGCTATTCAGAAGTTGCTCTGGATAATTTCTGCAGAAACATACAGTGTAATCATGCGTAGTGTAACATGTACAGATTAATATGGACAAATCCACCTGACCTAACATGAACCTACTGTACTGGTGGGTGTCGTATTATCCCTGTGTTTACTGTCTCTCTCTCGCTCGCTCTCTCTCTGCCTTATTTTGTTTTGTTTTTTTCCACTAAAAGTTTTGCACTTTGTCATGCCTTAGTAAGTTTAATGTAGTTCCTTTAGCTTACGTTGTCATGGTTGTCATGAGACGTTGGATTGTATATTGTAATGAATGAAAGTCCAATTGACTTGACAAGGAAAGTCCAATTCGTCTTCTGTATGTCTAAGATGTAACGAATGATCAAGTGGTGGTTCCTGTAGTCTGTACCAGGGACAGTTTTATTTCTTCTATTTTGTATTATTCCTGTTTTTCATTCATTCATTCATCTTCTAAAATTCTACCACCGCTTTAGAGATCCGATCTTCCCTCGGGTCACGGGGAGTCTGTGCCTATCTCAGGCGTCTATGGGCATTAAGGCAGGATACACCCTGGATGGAATGCCAACCCATCACACACACACATTCATACACACTAGGGACAAATTTCCAAGGTGCCAATCAACCTACCGTGCATGTATTTTTGGACCGGGAGGAAACCGGAGAACCCGGAGAAAAACCCCTTGAGGCACGGGGAGAACATGCAAACTCCACACACACATGGCCGAGACGGGAATCGAACCCGGACCCTGGCGGTGTGAGGGGAACGTGCCAACCACTAAACCACCGTGCCCCCTATTCCTGTTTTTATTTATTTATTTTGGACATCATGTCCGGATGTGAGCGTTAAATCTGCCGTATCAACCTACTTTTTTTCAACCGTGACAAAAATAAATCAACCTCAGGGGAGTCCGCTTTGAGCCCCCCCCCCCCACACACACACACACACACTGTGCATCCGGAACTCATCCCCCGAATCCAAAACAAAACACAAAATATGTGGAAAAAATATTCTGCTGGAAAATAACTCACAGAATCCCTTCAGTCCATCTTTTCTGTCTATTTTGCGAGCACAGCTCCCCCCCCCCGTATCCACTCATCCGCCCCGCTCCAGGCTAGGGGCTACCTATAATCCACTTAGCGTCTAGAGACGAGGTACGACGCACACTTTGTAATAAGCCGACCTCGTTTCTCCTCAGCCGTTGTGCCGCGTGTCGCGGGGAGCCAACCTTGCCAAATACCAGAATTAGCATAACATGAATATCTAAGGTGATTAAAGCAATGATGTGCGCCTGTGTGCGGAGAGGTGATGAGGTGTGATGTTTATTTTACAGGGGACCTTCACGACCAGGTGTTCAGCCATTTACGAATTTTTTGTTTTAGTGTGGAACTGAAAAGAAATCAAAGGAGGCACGGTGGCTTAGTGGGTTAGCACGTTCGCCTCGTACCGCCAGGGTCCGGGTTCGATTCCCGTCTCGGTCATGTGTGTGTGTGTGGAGTTTGCATGTTCTCCCCGTGCCTCAGGGGGTTTTTCTCCGGGTTCTCCGGTTTCCTCCCCGGTCCAAAAACATGCACGGTAGGTTGATTGGCACCTTGGAAAATTGTCCCTAGTGTATGAATGTGTGTGTAAATGAGTGTGTGTGTGTGTGTCCCTTCGATGGGTTGGCATTCCATCCAGGGTGTATCCTGCCTTAATACGCGTAGACGCCTGAGACTCCCCGTGACCCGAGGGAAGATCGGATAAAGCGGTAGAAGATGAACGAATTGAAAAGAAATCTCTTTTACGAATGTTCTGTAAAAGTTGTTGGGCCCCGATTATGACGTAATGCGTGAATTAGCTTCCTGACTTGTTTCTCTTTAGCCGTCGTTAACCCTCGCTACAGCCTTTGACTCCTTTCGGCCTTTGACAATTGAGGCGTGGTAATCGCGTAATAACTTTCATCGCCGTTATTAGCTCAAAGGTTCCTCGGGCCTGGTGGAATGAACAACGTGACTAATTAGTGTTGACACCGGTGGGGGGGGGGGGGCAAGCGGAGGCACAGAGTCACATAAACACCATGGTTTTTTTTCTCTTCCCAATCGACAGAGGCATGGCGATGCGGTCAGGCGGTATAAAAATGCCCTACAGGTGTCCATCTTGATTTCAGCATGACATACATTCAGCTGCCTTTATAAACATGGTAGCGGTGTAAAGTGGTAAGAGCCCGACGATTTACCTCACGGATTTGCCATTCGACGGCTTTTCGAAGCACAAACAGGGATTCCTGATGCCGAATAGACGACAAGTTGTTTTCTTTTTTTATTCATTCATTTATTTATTTATTTATTTTCCCTGAGCTTTTGGCATCCCCAAGTAGTAATTCGCACCCGTCTCGTTCACTCGGATCAATTTGATATGCAAGATGGGACAGAATCAATACTTCATTATATCGGATTAGGGAAGACGTTTTAAATAAACATTGAAACAACACAGACAATTTCTGATTATAAGCTAGCTGTTTATTGTTTTTGTGTTTATCCTTCAAAACAACAAAGTGGTATTTTTTTCCCTGGTCATATCTTGATTTTAATAACATTTTGTTTTGTTTTTTTTTTGTTTTGTTTTACCAGAAAGGGAGATTTTTATATGACGTTATTGGAAAAAAATAATACCCTTTCAGGATTTGACGCACCCTGTTTATGCACATATAAAATGTATAATCACATTTTATTGTTCATTCATTCATTCATCTTCTACCGCTTTATCCGATCTTCCCTCGGGTCACGGGGAACCTGTGCCTATCTCAGGCGTCTATGGGCATTAAGGCAGGATACACCCTGGATGGAATGCCAACCCATCACAGGACACACACACACTCATATTCATACACACATTCATACACTAGGGACAATTTTCCAAGGTGCCAATCAACATACCGTGCATGTTTTTGGACCGGGGAGGAAACCGGAGAACCCGGAGAAAAACCCCCTGAGGCTCGGGGAGAACATGCAAACTCCACACACATATGGCCGAGACGGGAATCGAACCCAAACCCTGGCGGTGTGAGGCGAACGTGCTAAACACAATGTCCCTACATTTTATTGTGATTATACAATAATGAATATACTTTTGAGCCGTTTGTTTCACTCCTGTCTCACTTCTTTCAACAAGATTGTACATTTACTGAACATCTGTACTTACTGACGGTAATGTTAGGATGGAATATAAAAGAGGCGATTTTTTTATATATGGGTTTTATTAATACAAAACACGCGCAAGCCGCTCACGCTTCCTAAATCGCCCTGAATTAGGCCTGCTAGCTGCGTATTCACGACTGGTCACTATATAATAGCGTACGTAACCTAAACGTATCAACGGCTTATATGGAAAGCAACCAAAACCGGAACATAATTCTTAAAGGAGCCACGTAACATATTTAACAATTAAACCAACCATTAAAAAAATTGAATATTCAAATTATTAAGAGAATTATAATCAATCATATTATCAAAGGGACTGATTTTGAGTGAAATATATATAATTATAACATGAGTTAGAAACATTAAAAGTATTAATTTGTGGTAGATATTAATGCGTGGTTAATATAAAATATACAGTCGTGTTTAAAGGTTTTCGGCAGGTGTGAGAAATAAACGCTGTAAACAAAGAATGCTTTCAAAAAAATGGAAGTGTTAATTATTTACTTTCATCAATGAATGAAAAATGCAGTGAATGAAGAAAAGAGAAATGGTATTCAGATCAATATTTGTTGTGAACACATTTTACCTTCAAAACAGCAGTAACACTTCTATGTACACTTACACACAGTGTTTATGAATGTATATATATATATATATATATATATATATATATATATATATATATAGGGGCACAGTGGCTTTACTGATTAGCACGTTCGCCTCTCACACCACCAGGATCCGGGTTCGATTCCCGTCTCGGCCATCTGTGTGTGAGTTTGTGCATGTTCTCCCCGTGCCTCAGGGGGGTTTTTTTTTTTTGTCTCCGGGTTCTCCGGTTTCCTCCTCCCTGGTCCAAAAACATGCACGGTAGGTTGATTGGCACCTTGGAAAATTGTCCCTAGTGTATGAATGTGTGTGTGTGTGTGTGTGTGTGTGTGTGTGTGTGTCCTGCGATGTGTTGGCATTCTATCCAGGGTGTATCCTGCCTTAATGCCCATAGACGCCTGAGATAGACACAGGATCCCCGTGACCCGAGGGAAGATCGGATAAAACGGTAAGAAGATGAATATATATATATATATATATATATATATATATATATTATATATATATATATATATATATATATATATATATATATATATATATATATATATATATATATATATATATTGTGGCGACTCGCTCGCCGCTTCGGGTTGAACACAGGCGCGGAGAGGCATAACTAAACTGGGGGTGCGAAACGAGTGTTTATTAAAAATAACACAAAAAAAAGAATTTAAAAAAAAGGAAAATGTTCGTGTCCAATATTTGGGGGGATCAGGATCAGGTGAGGAGTGGCTGGAACGGGAGAGGGAGCGCGGAGATCTCTCGTCGCACTCTCCGATGTTGGGTCCCGACCAGTGGGCGGCTTCGTTCTCCGGATCTCCATCGGCACGTAGGGGTCAGGTTCGTTTCCTGCCGCAAGGCTGTGGAAGCTCCCAGCTATCAGGCACTGCGAGGGTCTGGCGGGTATTTCCCATCCGCGCTTTACCGTCTAACCTGTAGTGGGAGGTCGGGAGAAAAAGGCACATACACGCCGTTAGTCGGGAGCCCAGACGTTCTCCGATGACAACCGCCGTCCGAGGGCGTTTTATACACACGCCGCCTAATTTGGGATTAATGAAGGCGCCACTCCGGGATAAGATAAGCTCCAGGCCGTGTCTTGTTGATGACGCCCCGCCTCTCTCTCACATCCGTGCTGGGTGGCGCGGCGATTGCGCAACCGTTCTGCCGCCCGACAATGTGCTGAGTTCGGAGCGCTTGCCCATCTCAGTAGATGGGGCGGAGGCCCATCGTGACAATATATATATATATATATATATATATATATATATATATATATATATATATATATATATATATATATATATATATATATATATATACAGACGTGGACAAAATTGTTGGTACCCTTTGGTCAATGAAAGAAAAAGTCACAATGGTCACAGAAATAACTTTAATCTGACAAAAGTAATAATAAATAAAAATTCTATAAATGTTAACCAATGAAAGTCAGACATTGTTTTTCAACCATGCTTCAACAGAATTATGTAAAAAAATAAACTCATGAAACAGGCATGGACAAAAATGATGGTACCCCTAGAAAACACAGAAAATAATGTGACCAACCTTTTGAGGACAATGACTGTTAATTGAAGGTGTGTCCACTAATTAGCATCACAGGTGTCTACAACCTTGTAATCAGCCATTGGGCCTATTTATATGGCTCCAGGTAATCACTGTGTTGTTTCCGGTGATATGGTGCCTGTACCACACTCGACATGGACCCTTCCAGAGGAAGCTCAAAGGAAAGAGCTGTCTCAAGAGATCAGAAAGAAAATTATAGACATAGTCCATGTTAAAGGTAAAGGCTATAAGACCATTCTCCAAGCAACTAGATGTTCCTGTGAGTACAGTTGCACATATTATTCAGAAGTTTCCATGATCCATGGGACTGTAGCCAACCTCCCTGGACGTGGCCGCAGGAGGAAAATTGATGACAAATCTCTAGAGATTCGGATAATCCGAATGGTAACATAAAGAGCCTAGAAAGACTTCTAAAGAGATTCAAGGTGAACTTCATGCTCAAGGAACATCAGTGTCAGATCAGCACCATCCGTCGTTGTTTGAGCCAAAGTGGACTACATGGGAGACGACCAAGGAGGACACCATTGTTGAAAACGAATCATAAAAAAGCAAGACTGGAATATGCCAAACTACATGTTGACAAGCCACAAAGCTTCTGGGAGAATGTCCTGTGGACAGATGAGACAAAAATCGAAGTTTTTGCCAAGGCACATCAGCTGTATGTTCACAGATTCGAAAAAATGAAGCATATCAAGAAAAGAACACCATGTCCCTACTGTGAAACATGGAGGAGGCTCTGTTATGTTCTGGGGCTGCTTTGCTTGCGTCTGAAGCACAGGGTGTCTTTAGAATCTGTGCAGGGTACAATGAAATCTCAAGACTATCAAGGAATTCTAGAGAGAAATGTACTAGCCAGTGTCAGAAAGCTTGGTCTCAGTCGCAGGTCATGGGTCTTGCAACAGGACAATGACCCAAAACACACAGCTAAAAACAACTAGCTAAAAGCTCAAGAAACATTGTGTGAGGCCTTTAAGAATGGCTAAGAGGAAAAAATTTGGACTATTCTAAAGTGGCCGTCTATGAGCCCTGACCTCAATCCTATTGAGCATCTTTGGAAGGAGCTGAAACATGCAGTCTGGAAAAGGCACCCTTCAAACCGGACACAACTGGAGCAGTTTGCTCATGAGGAGTGGGCCAAAATACCTGCTGAGAGGTGCAGATGTCTCATTGACAGTTACAGGAAGCGTTTGATTGCAGTGATTGCCTCAAAAGGTTGCGCAACAAAATATTAAGTTAGGGGTACCATCATTTTTGTCCATGCCTGTTTCATGAGTTTATTTTTTTACATAATTCTGTTGAAGCATGGTTGAAAAACAATGTCTGACTTTCATTGGTTAACATTTATAGAATTTTTATTTATTATTACTTTTGTCAGATTAAAGTTATTTCTGTGACCATTGTGACTTTTTCTTTCATTGACCAAAGGGTACCAACAATTTTGTCCACGTCTGTATATATTATACACACACACCCATATATAAGTATGAATAAATTGTTAATGTGAAAGCCAGCGTGTGTGAGCTCTTCGTTAGCTCGCCCAGTAAATGGCACTGTATTGATCCCATTGCATTCGTAATGATCTTGTGGCGCATTTCTGTTTGCAGTGGAGTTCATGTACCTGGACCTGGCCTCCTTGAAGTCCGTGCGACAGTTTGCGCAGAGATTCAAAGCCAGGGGTCTTCCTCTACACACTCTCGTCAATAACGGTACGTAGCCCAAATGGATCGCGTCGCCTCCTAAAAAGATTGCTGTACGAAAGGAAAATCAATTGCGAGTTTAATTACGGCGTCCTGAGTTTCTCAAGATTCAGTTTGCTGTTGAGGGTTAAGGGCCTTACTCAAGGGCCCACTAGTGGCGACTTGGTGGTGAGGTTTGAAGCCGTGATCTTCCGGTCCAGAGTCCAACACCTTAACCACTGAGCTACCACCTCCTTTATTTATTTATTCATGATTTTATGTCCTTTAAACATAAAGTGTGTTTAATTTTTAGTTTGAGGTGTTTATGGAGCCCTGCTTGTATTCGCCCTGTTGGAAACCATGGCCTGGTTTGTCCTCTAGGTTCCTAAAGGGTCTTTGCGTGGACTCTTTTTAGAAGGAAAAAACGAATGTTGTAAGGCGTTTCAAAGGACCTTTGATAGCATTCCCGTAAGAGGAACGAGCCGAAGAGCTTTCTTTTGTTTTTCTGTGTTTTCTATGTCTCAGCACTTCAATGATAAGTATAAAAACAACACGTAGAGCCTCCTTGAACTTCTCGCTACTCTTTTACACCCAGAGTTACACTAGTACTTTCTGGTGTCGCCACAATAGATTCCCCTTGAGGTTTCTTCCATGTGTTTTCTCAGGGGTCCCCGACCCCCCCGACCACGCTCTATATCCTTTGACTTCCTTATTATGCTGATATTTTTGCTGTTGATTCAAAAGAGTCCATCACGTTCCAATATGCAAATGCAAAGCAACTCCCAGCAGCCTACAAACATGGCCGACCCAGACTTCAACTCCCACAGCACTCGCACACACTTTTGCTTGCAATCCCCCCACTATTAATGAATCGCACAACTTTTTTAAAAGAGACTCACACCGTCTAGAGACTTGTCTCACATTTCAGGCACTTAGCAGACACGCCAAACAACCTACTTTTATCTCATGAACACGCCGGGGCTGTTATGGGGTTAAGGACCACGATCAGGGGCCCCAGGAGTGGCGAGTAGTAGGTGTGCCGAGGAACTTGTGACCTTGAAGTCCAATGCCTTAAACACTTATGCTACCACTGTCTTGCCAAGCCTCTTTTAACCCTGTTTACCTGGATCCCAACACCACTAAGCTGGGCCCTGGATTATGGCCCTTAAACCACAACTTCTCAGTTGTAGGAATGTGATAACCGTAAGTTGCTCTGGACGAGGGCTTCTTCCAAATGACCTATAAATGGGGAGGTCTTAACTTAGTGGTTAAATCAAGGGACCCTGGACCAGAAGATCGCAGGTTCAAATCCCACCACCAAGTTGCCCTTGAGCAAGGCCCTTCTTGACCTAAATATAAATGGGGAGGTGGTAGCTTAGCGGTGAAGGCTTAGGATCAGATGATCACAGGTTCAGATCCCACCATCAAGTTGCCTTTGAGCAAGGCGCCAACTTCTGATCAGGGTCTGATCATGGGGTCAGATCCCAACACCACTGTGACTTCTGGGCCCTTGAGCATGGCCTTTAAAACTCAACTGCTCAGTTGGTTGAATGTGATAATTGGAAGTCACCCCGGATTAGGGCTAGTGAGGATATAATAACGAAAAATTCCAAAACACATTTCAGGGCACTTTAAATCCACCATGTTACACCCTCGCGCCAAAACCCCCCAGATGTAAAGCCCAGGGAGGTTGGGGGGGGGGGATTCCGAACCCTTCAGTCTGGATGCAGAGTACAAGTCCGTAGTGCCTGTGGAGATGTTGTAAAAACTGTGCCAAAGCTTTCAAACATCACAATTAAGAACTGCCCACCCTGGTGCTTGAAGTAGAAATCTAGCTCTCCTTGGTGTGTGTGTGTGTGTGTGTGTGTGTGTGTGTGTGTGTGTGTGTGTTGTCTGTTCCTGGTCCTTGGGGTCTTAGGGGTCGTTTGTTTTTAACTAGATGACTCCTATTTAGCAGGCCTCCCCGGGGAGCATTGCAGACGACAGGAACAGTCACACTCCGTCCTGTCTCAAACAGAGGAGAATTAATAATTCACACTCCCTCCCTCTCTCCCTCCATCTCTCCCTCCCTCTCTCTGTCTTTTTTCACTCGTTTTTCCTTTCCGTCTCCCCCGGCACACGTCCCTTTCCCGCTGATAACGGCTGAAGGACAAACGCATCTGTACCGCCCCATTGAGGATCTAATGATGCGGAAAGGTCAGCGCTTGAGCAACCCTAACCCCCCCCCGAGAGCCTCATCGGCGGCACAGAGGCGATGCGGCTATGCGTGTTTTATTTATTTATTTATTTATTTATTTATTTGGGCGAACCTGGCAGTGGACACAAATGCCCCGGCCTTTTCTTACGAATTAGCACAAGCACGTGACCAGTCAATGTCTGCCGTGTCTGATCTTTAGTGTAATTAAAAAAATAAATAAATAAATAAACGGGGCGTTTTTTAATTCCGGGTTTAAATACATCATCGGACAGAGCGAGGCTGTAATCCTGATTACCGTGTGCTCGAGGGAGCCGAGCGCTAATTCTCTAAAGAGCACAATTACGATAGAGCATATGTTGTAAACCCGGGACCCGAGAATAGGTTGTTGAGCAAAGACAATCGGATGGATTTGAAGGGGGGTGTGTGGGGGGGGGGGAGGAGAGGTGGGGGGTGGGGGATTAAGCACTGTTTATTTCCCCGCCATAATGACTTCTCCCCTGTGTCAAATTATCCAGTACTTACTGCTCATAATGGATCCTTGGAACAGAACCGGTTCCAGTGTCGGAGCAGGAAGGTTCGTGTCAAGGTGAACGCCCCCCCACACTTCACCCCACCCCCGTAGTGATCGTCGCTCTGTCTCTCTCGGCGTGAAAAAAACACTCGTTTCATTTGAGGGCTCTGTCAAAGTTACATCTCTTGTACTGCGGTAAAAGCAGGGGGTGGGTGAAGTACAAATCCCATGTACTTGGTAAACAAGTGCGCCCTTTTTCGCCTGAGTAAAAGGTAGTCGCCTTCGGATTTACTTAAGCATCCAAAGTACCATTTGCATTTACGGCATTTGGCAGACGCCCTTATCCAGAGCGACTTACGACTAAGCAATTGAGGGTTAAGGGCCTTGCTCAGGGGCCCACTAGTAGCAGCTTGGTGGGAGTAGAATTTGAACCTGTGATCTTTTGGTTCAGAGGCCTTAACCACTCACCATGATATCAGATCGCTATGTCTATAATGGTCCTAATAGGGCTGCACGATTAATCGTAAAAAACAATATCGAGGCTGGTTTTTACTCCTGCCTCGAGGCCACACCGTAACCTGACTCTCACCTCTCCTACAAAATAAAAAGAGCGAGGTCTGTGATTGGTCGTCTCAGCGGCGTATTTCCGATACACTCATTTGTTCAATTCATTCATCTTCTACTGATTAATCCGACTTCTCTCTCGGGTCATGGGGACATGGGGATCTATCTCAGGCGTCTTTGGGGTGTCAAGGCGCCAGGACACGCCCGCCCTGTATGGAATGCCAACCCATTGCACACACACACACTCATACACTATGGACAATTTTCCAAGGTGCCAATCAACCTACCGTGCATGTTTTTTTTTTGGACCAGGGGGGGAAACGGGAGAGAAACCCCCCCCCGAGGCACAAGGAGAACATGCATATGGCGGAGGCGAGAATCGAACCCCCAGAAGTGGAGATGGAGGTGGGAGCTGGTTAAGGCTCTGGTCACAGAAAGGTCACCGGTTCAAATCCCACCACCAAGCTGTGGCTGAAATGCTGCTAGCGGGCCCTTGAGCAGGGCCCTTATCCCCAATTGCTCAGTTGTAAGTTAAGGGTGTCTGCCAAATGCTGTGAATGTAAATTTCACTATAATGACCGGCAGAAACTAATACTCTTTCCCTACACCTGGAAAACGTGGGCACCGTACCTTTAAAACTGTGGCGTCACCGAAAAGCGTTCGTTCCGTCCTCAAGAGAGCAGGAGGTAAAATCCCAACGATGCCACAGCCATTTGTGGCTGAGAGCCAAGGGAGCAAAATTGGCCATGTTCTCTCATTCAGTCACAGCAACACTAGCTGTTTTATGAGCGGGTAGAGCTGGCAGGTGGACCGGAATTGGCAAGTGATCAAATGGAAAAAAATGAGATTGGGGGGCGGTTCATAATGGACATAATTAGACCTTCAGGGTAATGGCAGAAATAAAATTCCATTTTCACTTTCCGTCTCTTCGGATGGATTACAGCGAGTTGAAATGTTGCCCGTTTTTTCTTTACCCGCTTCTGATTGGGACACCTGGGGGCTCAAATGAGATGCAGCAGCCAATCAGCTTTCTGGTTCTGGCACACTACCGATTTTATTTTTCAACTATGTGAAAGTGCAACTTTAGCAATACTTGGCCTATAAAAACGATTTTTTTTTACCTTGAGTAAGATTTAAGATTATTGTCATATACAGTTTATATACACTTTAACAAATACAGTTTAAAGTCTAATCAGAAGTGCAAACAATTATATATATATATATATATATATATATATATATATATATATACACATCTATTGTACAAATATAAGTTAAAAACACCAAACTTGTTTGTTTAACCAAAATTATCGGTCATTTACAATTTGCAGCATTTGGTAGACGCCCTTCTCCAAAGCATTAAGCATTAAGGGCCTTGCTCAAGGGCTCCTACTAGTGGTAGCTTGGTGGTGGTGCGATTTGAATCTGTGATCTTTCAGTCTAGATCCCAATGCCTTAACCACTGAGCTCCCACCTTGCCTAACGTTTAATGTTGTATTTGTTGATTGGCATTGAATTTTTTGATTATCGTTATAACTATATCGTTAACTATGATATCATTAACTATTGTATGCAACTGCAACCACATGTTTCGGACTTGACAAATGTATTATTATTATTATTATTATTGTTATTCAAACAAATGTGTAAATAAATTTAGATTTAGACATTTTAGAAGGCGGCACGGTGGCTTAGTGGTTAGCACGTACGCCTCACACCGCCAGGATCCGGGTTCGATTCCCGTCTCGGCCATGTGTGTGGAGTTTGCATGTTCTCCCCGTGCCTCAGGGGGTTTTTTTCTCCGGGTTCTCCGGTTTCCTCCCCAGGTCCAAAAACATGCACGGTAGGTTGATTGGCACCTTGGAAAATTGTCCCTAGGTTGTGAATGTGTATATGAATGTGTGTGTGTGTGTCCTGTGATGGGTTGGCATTTCATCCAGGGTGTATCCTGCCTTAATGCCCATAGACGCCCCGTGACCCGAGGGAAGATCGGATAAAGCGGTAGAAGATGAATGAATGAAAGGGAGGGGGAGGGGCTTCTATAGCACAGGCTTTGAATTTCTCTCTGGGATTCAAGCTCCAGTATCACCAAGCTCCCACTCTTTGGGCCCTTAAACGTTTGTGCTCCAGGGGGCGCCGTAACATCTCTGACTTCCTTGTTTCTTGAGTTTGAAGGACATACCATTTCAAATCTCACCGCAATCATACAAGATTTACTGTTTTTTTTTAGACAGAATTAATTTTAGAATTATTATTTCAGGTTAAAGGTACGTCAAGGACCTACAATTTACAATACAGGCTGTTTCTTTTTCCTGAAATTCAGCCTCTAACGATGAACATCCCAAGTATCAGTCTGCAAATCCCCCACTATTTTTTGTCCGTCTTGTATCTTCTCTTCGGTATCACATTTTCACAGCCACTATAGTCGAAAGTCACTTTTGTTCTGCCTTAGAATCCGTACTTTGCCAAATCATTTAGCTCCAGACTGAAGATCAGTGTTTTAACCGCCCCCGTGCTTCACTGCTTATGGCTTTAGAGTCTATTAAGGCAAATCCCCCGCAAATATTCCTGGCTGTGTATAAAATGATCCATGGAAAAACAATAGACCTTCATGCCCCATCTACCCGTAGTGCTTTATGCTTTTTTTTTTAATGCAACACTAGAACTTCTCATGCGTGTGTGTGTGTGTGTGTTTTTTTTTTTGTTTTTTTTAGCCGGTGTTATGCTGGTCCCAGAGAGGAAGACCGTGGACGGATTCGAGTTGCACTTTGGACTGAACTATTTGGGTCACTTCTTGTTGACCAACCTGCTGCTCGATGTGCTGAGCAACTCTGGGAAGAGTGGGAGGTTCTCCCGTATCGTCACAGTGTCCTCAGCCACTCATTATGGAGGAAGACTTGACCTAAATGACCTGCAGGGCAGGTAAGACAAGCTTTAGTGCCCAAGCTTGGAATATGTGTTCAACTGGAAAAGGAAAAACGTTCACCGATGTAACATTTACCATTTATCTATAGACTAATTTTACTAATAACTACCATGTTTAATGGACTATACAAAAAAAGTGTGTATCTACACGTTCATGAATTAAAAGGACAGAAAATGCAATATTCAGAGCTCATGAACGACATCTGTATATATATATATATATATATATATATATATATATATATATATATATATATATATATATATATATATATATATATATATATATATATTATATAAGGGGCACGGTGGCTTAGTGGTTAGCACGTTCGCCTCACACCGCCAGGATCCGGGTTCGATTCCCGTCTCGGCCATGTGTGTGTGAGTTTGTGCATGTTCATGTCTCCCCGTGCCTCAGGGGGTTTTTCTCCGGGTTCTCCGGTTTCCTCCCCCGGTCCAAAAACATGCACGGTAGGTTGATTGGCACCTTGGAAAAAATTGTCCCTAGTGTATGAATGTGTGTGTGTGTGTGTGTGTCCTGCGATGGGTTGGCATTCCATCCAGGGTGTATCCTGCCTTAATGCCCATAGACGCCTGAGATAGGCACAGGCTCCCCGTGACCCGAGGAAGATCGGATAAAGCGGTTAGATAGAAGATGAATGAATGAATGAATGAATGATATATATATATATATATATATATATATATATATATATATATATATATATATATATATATATATATATATATATAAATTAGGCACCTACCCCACCAAAAAAAAAAATATATATATATATATATATATATATATATATATATATATATATATATATATATATATATATATATACCCATTATGGACTCACGGGTGGATATACACTTGATTAGATGCCTTATAAGGGTATTTGGAGCGGCCAAGTAGCAGTCTCATTGGTTCAGTCAACATACACACTAAGCGACGGGAAACACCATGTTCAGGAACACGTGATATGAAAGCTGAAACCTGATTGGATAGTAATTCTAACCCACGAGAAACACTATGTAATGAAGAGAATGGCCTATACAGTCTGTGATATACCTTACAAACCAAGAACACTGAGAAGCCCAGCCTCACCGATTTGTCCTTGAGTGTCATATTAAACACTTTATTATCCCGACACCAGTCAAGACACAATCCAAAAGCCTGCAGCGACCAGAATGTATCATTTCCTACTATTCGTTTTTTTTTGTTTTTTTTTTACCCCTGGTTTTGTTTTTATTGCTTTTGCTTTCGAGAGGTTTCCTTCGTCTCCGCCGCCTCACATCGCCGCCGTTCCTTGCCGCTCAAGGACACGACGACTGTAACTCATCGCACACAATTGAGCCTTACGTGCCTATTGATTGACTGCCGGCTTCCGACAAGAGCCGACTGCAAACACAAAGATAAATACGGCCGAGGGCGGAAAACGAAATAGCGCAATATGTACCCATATGTAACGGTTTCCGCGTCTTGTAGCATTTTTTTTTATTTAGCATTAGCAGTAGCATTTAATTGTTTTGGAAAAAAAGGAAAAGAAATCTATTAATCTATTTACTTATTGAATTTTTTCGCCTTAAAGGTTCGGTGGAAACTTTTCCACATAAAACCATTATATAGAACGTAAAAACGTGTCACCCACAAAGGAACATGCGTGCACAATTGTTTATCTATAGAAGAGCTTTTATTTATCACATATACATTACTGCATAACTTTGCCTACTGGGGTTAGAACATAGTGTCAGCCATGATATGGCGCCCCCTGGAGCACAAAGGATTAAGAGCCTGACCAGCCTTTTGCTCAGGGACCCAAGGGCGTCAGCTTGGCGATACCGCGGCTCGAACCCTGACCTCCCGATTAGTATCCCATCGCACTGAAGCTCCGCCAGGGTCCGGGTTCGATTCCCGTCTCTGCAATATGTGTGTGGAGTTTGTGCATGTTCATCCCCGTGCCTCAGGGGGTTTTTCTCCGGGTTCTCCGGTTTCCTCCCAAACATGCACGGTAGGTTGATTGGCACCTTGGAAAATTGTCCCTAGTGTATGAATGTGTGTGTGTGTGTGTGTGTGTGTGTGTGTCCTGTGATGGGTTGGCATTCCATCCAGGGTGTATCCTACCTTAATGCCCATAGACGCCTGAGATAGACACAGACTCCCCGTGACCCGAGGGAAGATCGGATAAAGCGGTAGAAGATGAATGAATGAATGTATATGAGTGATTAATAATGAAAAAAAAAACAAGTAAATAAAAGTAAAAAAAAAAAAACGAAAGAAAAAAAAATCGATAAATATATTTATGTATTTAATTTTTTCGCCTTTGTCACTCCTGGAAACTTTTCCACATTAAAACCACTATACAGAACCCTGAGAACCTGAATAATCATTCATTATTATTCATATTATTAATTATTAATGAATAATAATTATTATTAATTCATAATTAAATAAAATAGTATTTAATAATAATAAATAAATAATAAAAAATATATTTAACATTGGGGGCACGGTGGTTTAGTGGTTAGCACGTTCGCCTCACACCGCCAGGGTCCGGGTTCGATTCCCGTCTCGGCCATGTGTGTGTGGAGTTTGCATGTTCTCCCCGTGCCTCAGGGGTTTTTCTCCGGGTTCTCCGGTTTCCTCCCCTGGTCCAAAAACATCCACGGTAGGTTGATTGGCACCTTGGAAAATTGTCCCTAGTGTATGAATGTGTGTGTGTATGTGTGTGTGTGTGCCCTGTGATGGGTTGGCATTCTATCCAGGGTGTATCCTGCCTTAATACCCATAGACGCCTGAGATAGACACAGACTCCCCGTGACCCGAGGGAAGATCGTATAAAGCGGTAGAAGATGAATGAATGATTTAACATTTCGCCTCAGTAGCCTCATATTGTGACTCTAGACCGAGTCTCCTTTGAACCCATGTCTGCCATTAAAAAAAAAACAAACATGTACAACACGGCTTCAGCCAATAAACATTGTCTATTAACAAGCGTTCAATTTTGTGTTGCAGGTTGTGTTACTGTTCCCATGGTGCATACTCGCAGAGTAAACTGGCCCTGGTGCTTTTCGCCTACCACCTGCAGGAGCGCCTGTTGGCTCGAGGCGATCCGGTAACGGCGACCGTCGTGGACCCCGGCATGGTGGACACGGACCTGTACCAGAACCTGTGCTCTCCTGCTCAGCTGGCCAAGAAACCCGTGGCCAAACTGCTCTTCAGGGTAAGACGAGAATCTTTCTCAAGGACGCCAGCTTGGCGATACCGGGTCCTCCGGACCTTCCCAGCGCCACCCCTCCCCACCATAAAGGGTGCCAATATATATTTTTTTTACAACACAATGGGTTTGTCCTGACGACGCGGTCATTATGTGATGGTTTCAGCCTTATGATCCATCCCATCAAATACGCTGTAATGTGATAACGATTCTCCCCAACCCGGGACGCGTCAGTGTTGTGTTGTGTTTGTCGTTTTATTGCCGCATTTGTTTTTGTGGTTGTCAACAAGACCAGCTGGTCCCTCGGAATTTATCTGGGAAATCTTATAGTTTCCTCGCCATGATGTGTGTGTCGAGGTGAAGGATAATTGGA
Source organism: Kryptopterus vitreolus (assembly GCA_030449085.1). Lineage (NCBI taxonomy): Eukaryota > Metazoa > Chordata > Actinopteri > Siluriformes > Siluridae > Kryptopterus > Kryptopterus vitreolus. The sequence goes on from JACRUU010000022.1 coordinate 12,021,195, forward strand.
TTCCGTTTGTGTCTGCAAAATCGAACGGAGATCAGTGTGTGTGTGTGTGTGTGTGTGTGTGTGTGGGTTGGGGGAGGGAGGGAGGTGGTAATCATAGGTGCTTCACCTTTAAATGGTGGGATAAAATGAGTCATTTTGCGTATTGTTGTTTTGTGAGTCAGGTGACGCTGCGGACGTTCGGAGGCTTTTTTTTCCCCCTTTCCATGAATATTACGCAGAGCACGCTTCCAAATAGGTAACACCGACGTGAAAAGACCCTTCAGAGCGGTTAGTAAAAGCCGCAAGCCGTTCTAGTGGCCTCCGGACACACACACACACACACACACACACACACACACACAAATACGCACTTATCTTTCTCATCTGAATTTAATTTCCGCGAAACTCCTGCTCTTGTCCAGATGATGAGTGCCGATATTGATTCAATGGGATGCTCATTGCCATGGTGATTTTCCTTTTCACACACACACACACACACACACACACACACACACACACGCGCGTGGCTAACGTGGAGGAGGACGAGTCGCGTCATGCCGCTGTTAGGTTGAAGCAATGCGGAATAAATGTTACACAACTTCCAGGGACGCCTGTGTGGAGAAGAGCGACTGTTTAAAATGAAGCGAGTAAAAATAACAAAATGGGCTTTTGGTGAATGGCGGTAAAAGGAGGTGTGGCCTCAGTGAGTCAGATACAGTGAGGGAGTCATGGCCAGACGTGCCCTTATCCCGGACTGTAATTAGCTCATTTATACAAGCAGTGGACGGTTAAGAGCCCAGCAGTGGGAGTTTATTGTCGCTGGGGTTCGAACTTCACACTTTACAAACTAAACATTGTTAAGAAAGTAGCCAAAAATGCATATTTCACCAAAAAAATGCTTATTTATGTCTAAGAGAATCAGTAGTACAGAATCAGAACCATCTCTGGTACGGATTAAGTCGTGTCAATTGATAAAGTATTATAAATAGATTTGACGCATTTGCGCACATCACGGTAGCAAGTGAGTCCGTGAGTCAATCTCAATAGGAGGCGTGGCTTCAGTGAGTCAATCCCAGTGGAAGGTTAGCGTGTCCTCTGTGAGCGAGTCTCAGTTGGAGGCGTGGCCTCTGCGAGTCAGACTCAGTGGGTGGCTTGCCCTCTGCGTGTCAATTTCAATAGGAGTCGTGGCTTCCGTGAGTCTATCTCAATAGGAGGTGTGGCTTCAGTGAGTCAATCCTAGTGGAAGGAAGTGTGTCCTTTGTGAGCGAGTCTCAGTTGGAGGCGTGGCCTCTGCGAGTCAGACTCAGTGGGAGGCTTGCCCTCTGCGTGTCAATTTCAATAGGAGTCGTGGCTTCCGTGAGTCAATCTCAATAGGAGGCGTGGCTTCAGTGAGTCAATCCTAGTGGAAGGTTAGCGTGTCCTCTGTGAGCGAGTCTCAGTTGGAGGCGTGGCCTCTGCGAGTCAGACTCAGTGGGAGGCTTGCCCTCTGCGTGTCAATTTCAATAGGAGTCGTGGCTTCCGTGAGTCTATCTCAATAGGAGGTGTGGCTTCAGCGAGTCAATCCTAGTGGAAGGAAGTGTGTCCTTTGTGAGCGAGTCTCAGTTGGAGGCGTGGCCTCTGCGAGTCACACTCAGTGGGTGGCTTGCCCTCTGCGTGTCAATTTCAATAGGAGTCGTGGCTTCCGTGAGTCAATCTCAATAGGAGACGTGGCCTCAGTTAGTCAATCCTAGTGGAAGGTTAGCGTGTCCTCTGTGAGCGAGTCTCAGTTGGAGGCGTGGCCTCTGCGAGTCAGACTCAGTGGGAGGCTTGCCCTCTGCGTGTCAATTTCAATAGGAGTCGTGGCTTCCGTGAGTCTATCTCAATAGGAGGTGTGGCCAGTGAGTCAATCCTAGTGGAAGGTTAGCGTGTCCTCTGTGAGTGAGTCTCAGTTGGAGGCTGGCCTCTGCGAGTCAGACTCAGGGGAGGCTTGCCCTCTGCGTGTCACAGAGGAATTGCCTCCTTTTATTGAGATTGACTCTGAGGCCACACCTCCCTCTACTGAGATAGGCTCACAGAGGAATTGCCTCCTTTTATTGAGATTGACTCTGAGGCCACACCTCCCTCTACTGAGATAGGCTCACAGAGGAATTGCCTCCTTTTATTGAGATTGACTCTGAGGCCACACCTACTTCTACTGAGATTGACTCAGAGTCCACACCTACTTCTACTGAGATAGGCTCAATAGGAGGCATGGCTTATGTGAGTCAATCTCAGTAGAAGGATGCATGGCCTCCGTGAGCCTATTGGAGTAGAAGTAGGTGTGGCCTCTTAATCGATCAAAAGAAGGAGGTGTCGCCTCGGTTATTCAATCTGATTAGGAGGCTTGCCCTCCGTGAGTCAATCTCAGTAGGAAGTGTGGCCTCCGTGAGTCAATCTCAGTAGAAGGAGGCGTGTCCTCTGTGAGCCTATCTCAGTAGAAGGAGGTGTGGCCTCAGAGTCAATCTCAGTAGAAGGAGACAATTCCTCTGTGAGCCTTTATCAGTAGAAGGAGGCGTGGCTTCTGAGTCAATCTCAGTAGAAGGAGGCGTGGCCTCTGTGCGTGATGAGATGGGACTTCTCATGGGAAGTAATTTTCCGAAATTCTGGAATTTTCCAAAATTTTCCAAAGGTGAAATAGATATAAATTGAAATATCGTTTACCTCCTAACATAGTAAGAATCCGCAATCTTTCAACAATCAAAACGACTATAGTTTTTTGACATACATTTTCCGATCTGCTTATTCATTTCGGCTCGAACAAACACGTGTCACGCAATGCCTTAAAAACAAAAACCAAAAACACACACACACACACACACAGAGTTAGATAAAGCCTCACGATCATGAATAATGGATGGAAAGCATCAGGGATCATTTCACGACTGGATAGACAAAGAAATTAGGGACGCGCATCAGGAAATTACTTCGAAAATCATCAGGGGGGGAAAAAGAGGTGTTGGTTTGGGGGGGAAGGGGATTTCTGACAGATTCTCCACACAAACAATAAAACATGGAGACAAGCACCTTTTAACGGTGATAACTAGTTTCATGGAGCACTTTCTATCGTTCTTAATGACATTGAATAGAGTAGCATAGATTCGAGTATAGTAGAATAGAATAGAGTGCAGTAGAATATGATCAGATAAAGTATAGTAGAATCGAATAGAGTATACTAGAATAGAACAGCGTATAGTAGTATAAAGTATAATTGAATAGAATCGAATAGAGTATAGTAGAATAGAGTATAATAGAAATGAATAGAGTATAGTAGAGTAGAGTAGAATAGAGTATAGTAGAAATGAATAGAGTATAGTAGAGTAGAGTAGAATATAGAAGATAGGGTAGAGTATAGTAGAATAGAAACAAATAAAGTATAGTAGAATCGAATAGAGTATAGTAGAATACAATGAAGTAGAGTATAGTATAGTAGAATAATGTAGACTGTAGTATAATAGAGTAGAGTATAATAGAGTAGAGTAGAATAGAAATCAAATAGAGTATAGTAGAATAGGGTAGATTATATTAGAATAGAATATATTATAGCAGAATAGAATTGAATATAGTATAGTGGAGTAGAGTAGAATACAGTAGAATAGAATTTAGTAGAATAGTATAGAGTATAGCAGAATAGAATAGAGTATAGTAGAAGAGAATAGAGTATAATATAATAGTATAGAGTGGAATAGAGTAGAATAGAGTATAGTGGAATAGTATAGAGTGGAATAGAGTAGAATAGAATAGAGTATAGTAGAATAGAATAGAGTGGAATAGAGTATAGCAGAATAGTATAGAGTGGAATAGAGTACAATAGAGTGGAAGAGAATAGAGTATAGTAGAAGAGAATAGCGTATAGTAGAAGAGAATAGAGTATAATATAATAGTATAGAGTGGAGTAGAGTAGAATAGAGTATAGTGGAATAGTATAGAGTGGAATAGAGTAGAATAGAATCAAATAGAGTAGAATAGTAGAATAGTAGAATAGTATAGAGTAGAATAGAGTATAGTGGAATAGTATAGAATAGAATAGAGTATAGTAGAATAGAATCAAATAGAGTATAGTAGAATAGTATAGAGTGGAATAGAGTAGAATAGAGTATAGTAGAATATAATAGAGTATAGTAGAATAGAATAGAGTATAGTAGAATAGAATCAAATAGAGTATAGTAGAATAGTATAGAGTATAGAGTAGAATAGAGTATAGAGAATAGAATAGAGTATAGTAGAGTAGAATAGAGATAGTATAGTAGATAGAGTAGAATAGAATAGAATAGAGTATAGTAGAATAGAGTATAGAGTAGAATAGAGTAGAGTAGAATAGAATAGAGTAGAATAGTAGAATAGAATCAAATAGAGTATAGTAGAATAGTATAGAGTGGAAAAGAGTAGAATAGAGTATGGTAGAATAGTAGTAGTAGAATAGAAAAATAGTATAGTAGAAAATAGAGTATGGTAGAATACAATCAGATAGAGTATAGTAGAATAGTATAAAGTATAGTAGAATAGTATAGAGTGGAATAGAGTAGAACAGAGTATAGTAGAATAGAATAGAGTATAGTAGAATAGAATAAATAGAGTATAGTAGAATAGTAGAATAGAGTAGAATAGAGTATAGTAGAATAGAGTATAGTAGAATAGAGTATAGAGTAGAGTAGTAGAATAGTATAGAGTATAGTAGAATAGTATAGAGTATAGTAGAATAGAGAATATAGAGTATAGTAGAATAGAGTATAGAGTATAGTAGAATAGAGAGTAGAGATAGAGTAATAGAGTATAGTAGAATAGTATAGAGTAGAATAGAGTAGAGTAGAGTAGTAGAATAGAATAGAGTATAGAGTATAGAGTAGAATAGAGTATAGTAGAATAGAATAGAGTATAGTAGAATAGTATAGAGTAGGAATAGAGTAGAATAGAGTATAGTAGAATAGAATAGAGTATAGAGTAGTAGAATAGAGTAGAATAGAGTATAGTAGAATAGAATAGAGTAGTATAGTAGAATAGAGTATAGAGTGGAATAGAGTAGAATAGAGTATAGTAGTAGAATAGTATAGAGTATAGTAGAATAGTATAGAGTAGAATAGAGTATAGTAGAATAGAATAGAGTATAGTAGAATAGTATAGTAGAATAGAGTAGAGAATAGTAGAATAGAGTATAGAGTAGAATAGTAGAATAGTATAGTAGAATATAGAATAGAATAGTATAGAATAGTATAGTAGAATAGTATAGAGTATAGGAATAGAGTAGAACAGAGTATAGTAGAATAGAATAGAGTATAGTAGAATAGAATCAAATAGAGTATAGTAGAATAGTATAGAGTATAGTAGAATAGTATAGAGTGGAATAGAGTAGAATAGAGTATAATAGATTATAGCAGAATAGAATAGTAGAGTAGTAGAGTATAGTAGAATAGAGTATAGAGTATAGTAGAATAGTATAGAGTATAGTAGAATAGTATAGAGTGGATAGAGTAGAATAGAGTATAGTAGAGTATAGTATAGAGTGGAATAGAGTAGAATAGAGTATAGTAGAATAGAATAGAGTATAGTAGAATAGTAGAATAGAGTAGAGAGTAGAATAGAGTAGAATAGAGTATAGTAGAATAGAGTAGAATAGAGTATAGTAGAATAGTAATAGAGTATAGTAGAATAGTATAGAGTATAGTAGAATAGTATAGTAGAATAGAGAAGTATAGTAGAATAGAGTATAGTAGAATAGAATAGAGTATAGAATAGAATATAGAGTATAGTAGAATAGTATAGAGTATAGTAGAATAGAGTATAGAGTATAGTAGAATAGTATAGAGTATAGTAGAATAGTAATAGAGTATAGTAGAATAGTATAGAGTAGGAATAGAGTAGAATAGAGTATAGTAGTACAATAGATAGAGTATAGTAGAATAGTATAAAGTATAGTAGAATAGTATAGAGTGGAATAGAGTAGAATAGAGAGTATAGTAGAATAGAATAGAGTAGAATAGCAGAATAGAATAGAGTAGAATAGAGTATAGTAGAATAGTATAGAGTATAGTAGAATAGTATAGAGTATAGTAGAATAGTATAGAGTATAGAGTAGAATAGTATAGAGTATAGAGTAGAATAGTAGAATAGAGTATAGTAGAATAGTATAGAGTATAGAGAGTAGAATAGAGTATAGAGTGTAGAATAGAGTAGAATAGAGTATAGTAGAATAGAATAGAGTAGAGTAGTAGAATAGAGTATAGAGTAGAGTAGAGACAGTAGAATAGAGTATATAGATAAATAGAGTAGTAATAGAATAGAATAGAGTATAGTAGAATAGTATAGAGTGGAATAGAAATAGAGTATAGTAGAATAGAATATAGTAGAGTGTGAATAGAATAGAGTATAGTAATAGAATAGAATAGTAGTAGTCGCGTATCGTAATATAGTTAGAAATACTCGTAGTTTATCGCGTGAGATGTATAAGTGGAATAGAGTAGAATAGCGTATAGTATAGTAGTATAGAAAGCGTGAGTAGAGTATGCTTAGAATTAGTAGAGTGGAATAGAGTAGAAAGAGTAGAGTATCGCCTCCGTCCTCTCCCTCGCTCGCGTGCCTCGCGTCTCCTCGCCTCGTCTCCTCCAGTGGCCTCGCGTCGCTAGCGTTCATCGCCTCTCTCTCGTAGGCCTCGCGTCGCATCGCTCTCCGTCGCCTCGCCCTCTGACGCTCGTCGCCTCGATCTCAGCGTCGCCTCGCGTTCGTATCGCGTCGCCTCGCCTCGCCTCGCCTCGCTCTCGTCGCCTCGCCTCCCCTCGCGTCTACGCGCCTCTTCGTTCTCGAATCGCCTCGCGTCTCGTCGCCTCCCGTCTCGCTTGGCCTCGCGTCCCTCCTTCGCGTTCGCCCTCTCCTCGCTTCTCGTCGCCTCGTCTAGCGTGTTGCTGGCCTCGCGTCTAGAGTCCGCGTCGCCTCGTCGCTCGCCTCGCGTCTCGTCGCCTCTCTCGCTGTGCCTCGCGTCTCCCCTCGCGTCTCGTCGCCTCGCGCGTAGTCGAATCGCGTCTCTAGTCGGCCTCGTCTCGCCAGGTGGCCGCGTCCCTCGCGTCTCTTCGCTCGTCTCGTATCGCGTGGCCTCGAGTCGTCGCCTCGCGTCTAGTCCTGCCTCCCTCCTCTCTCGCCTCGTGCTCGTGACCCAGCGTCGCCTCGCTTCCTTGGTCGCCTAGGAATTGTCTCGCGTCGCCTAGGAGGGCTACTTCGCCTCCCTGTCGTAACGCTCCTCCCCTCGAGTATCGTCGTGGCCTCTCCTCGCGTCTCGTAGAATCCGTCGCGCGTATCGCGGTCGCCTCGCGTATCGACGCCTCGCCTCCGTCTCGTCCCTCTCTCGCGTCGATGCATCTCGGACTCGCCTCGCGTCTCCGTCGCCTCCCGTCTCGCGCTCTTCGCCTCGGTGTCGCTTCTCTTCGAATTCGCTCGCTGTCTCGTCCCTCCCTCGCGTCCTCGTCGCCTCGTCTCGCGTCTCGTCGCCTCGGTAGAGTATGTGTTTTGACATTGCTCGGTCTCGGACTCCGACCGCCAGACGGAGAGAGAAAAGCAGACGTGGCTTGTGTTGAACATCGAGTCAGTAAATGGTTGCGTAAATGGTTAAATTCTGAGGATTTAAAGGAGGGATTTTGAACAGTCCAGGTTTGAGTTGACGTTGCGAAGGACACTAAAAAGAGCACAGCGCGGATCCTATTGTATTTCGGAGGGGCATCGATTTTACCCAGACGTTCACTTTCTTCCTAGTGCACTTCCCAAGATATAATGTGTGGATCGGTCGGCGCCCAATTCATTTTATAGGAGATTTAAAATCGTTTTACAGAGAAGCTCGTAATTACTGCTCTGTAAACGCTCTCTCTCTCTCTCTCTCTCTCTCTCTTTCTCTCTTTCTCTCTCTCTCTCTCTTTCTCTCTCTCTCTCTCTATCTGGGAAAGGAGGAATTGCTCTCTCTTGTGACTCTCTCTCTTGGACTTTAATCTCTCACAGTAGCAAAGATCTTTCTCGCTCCATCGACTTCTCTCTCTAGCTCTCTCTCTCGTTCATTATGTGACGAGTTTCCCCGTTTGCTCGCTGTGTTTTATTATATCTGTATTTTCCTCTCTCTTTTTTTCACTCTTTTTCTTTGTCTGTTTTTTTTTTATCCTTCTCTCCCTCCATCACTTCTCTCTCTGTTTCTTTTTCTAGATCTAGTTTGCCTTTCTGTCTGTCACACTCTGTCTATCTCTCTCTCTTTCTCTCGATCTGTCTTTCTCTCCGTCTCTACTTCTGGCTCTCTGACATTTTTTCTTGCCTCATTCGTTTTTCAATATTTCTTCCCTTTTCTCTGTTTTTTTTCCCCGTCTCTCTTTCTGCCTGTCTTTCCTTTTCCTCTCTCCATTTGTCTTTCAATATATATGGAAAGAGAGGAAAAATAGAGAGGGAGAGAGAGAGATAATAAAAGACAGAGAGAGAGAGAAAACAGAAACAAACCAGAAAAAGGGATAGAAAGAAAGAGAAAGTATTTGCCTTTCACTCACTCCTGCTCTGTCTCTCTTTGTCTTTCTCTCTCTCTCTCTGTCTTTCTGTCTTGCTTTGCCACTCCGACTATTTCTCTCTGTTTCCTCTCTGTCTTTTATTAAGTCTCTCTATCTCTCTCTCTCTCTCTTTCTCTCTCTCTCTCTCTCTCCCCATCTCTACTTCTGGCTGTCTGACATTTTTTTCTTGCCTCATTCGTTTTTCAATATTTCTTCCCTTTTCTCTATTTTTTTCCCCTGTTCCCTCTTTCTCTCCGTCTCTCTTTCTGGCTCTCTTTCCTTTTCCATTGGTCTTTCTTTATATATGGAAAGAGGAAAAGAAAAAGAGAGAGAGATAATAAAAGACAGAGAGAGAGAGAGAGAAAACAGAACAAACCAGAAAAAGGGATAGAGAGAAAGAGTTTACATTTGTCTTTCCCTCATTCCTGCTCTGTCTCTCTTTGTCTTTCACTCACTCCTGCTCTGTCTCTCTTTGTCTTTCTCTCTCTCTCTCTCTCTCTGTCTTTCTGTTGCTTTGCAACTCTGACTAGTTCTCTCTGTTTCCTCTCTGTCTTTTATTAAATCTCTCCCTCTCCCTCTCCCTCTCCCTCTCGCTCTCTCTCTCTCTCTGTTTCATATTATAATTCTCTAATTCTTTGCCTTTCTTTCTCTCCAGCTCTTCTTTAATTCTCTCACTTTTCTTCTTGCTTTTTTCTTCTTTTCCCAGTTTCGCTTTCTGTTCTGTTTTTTCCCCGTTCCCTCTTTCACTAACGGTTACTTTTCCCCCTCTCCATTTGTCTTTCACTATATATGGAAAGAGAAAACAGGACGAACCAGAAAAAAGGGTTTATGTTTGTCTTTCATTCACTCCTGCTGTCTCTCTCTCTCTCTCTCTCTCTCTCTCTCTCTGTCTTGCTTTGTCACTCTGACTACTTCTCTCTGTTTCCTCTCTGTCTTTTATTATATCTCTCTATTTTTCCTCTCTCTGTTTGACTCTTTTTGTTTGTCTTTCACTCTCCTTTTTTTCTTTCTCTTTGTCTAACTCTCTGGTCTCCTTTG
>JACRUU010000022.1:12033230-12073230 GCA_030449085.1 Kryptopterus vitreolus
CAGAATTCAGTATAGTAGAAGAGAATAAAGTACAATAGATAAGAGTGTAGTAGAATAGAGTAGCACAGAATAGAGTATAGTAGAATATAGTAGAGTGCAGTAGAATATGATCAGATATAAAGGTATACTAGAATAGAATCGAGTATAGTAGAATAGAATCAAATAGAGTATAGTAGAATAGAGTAGAATATAGTAGATAGGGTAGAGTATAGTAGAATAGAATCAAATAAAGTATAGTAGAATCGAATAGAGTATAGTAGAATAGATTAGAGTGGAATAGAGTAGAATACAGAATAGTAGAATAGAGTATTGTAGAGTAGAATAGAGTATAGTAGAATAGAATAGGTGTATAGTAGAGTGGAATAGAGTATAGTAGAATAGAATAGGTGTATAGTAGAGTGGAAAAGAGTATAGTAGAGTAGAATAGTGTATAGTAGAGTAGAATAGAGTATAGTAGAATAGAATAGTAGAATAGTATAGTAGAGTGGAATAGTGTAGTAGATAGAATAGAGTATAGTAGAATAGAATAGGTGTATAGTAGAGTGGAATAGAGTAGAATAGAGTATCGTAGAGTAGAATAGAGTATAGTAGAATAGAATAGGAGTATAGTAGAATAGAATAGGTGTATAGTAGAGTGGAATAGAGTATAGTAGAATAGAATAGGTGTATAGTAGAGTGGAATAGAGTATAGTAGAGTGGAATAGAGTATAGTAGAATAGAATAGAGTATAGCAGAGTAGAATAGAGTATAGTAGAATAGAATAGGTGTATAGTAGAGTGGAATAGTGTATAGTATAGTAGAATAGAGTATAGTAGAATAGAATAGGTGTATAGTAGAGTGGAATAGAGTGGAATAGAGTATCGTAGAGTAGAATAGAGTATAGTAGAATAGAATAGAGTATAGCAGAGTAGAATAGAGTATAGTAGAATAGAATAGGGTATAGCAGAGTAGAATAGAGTATAGTAGAATAGAATAGAGTATAGTAGAATAGAGTATAGTAGAATAGAGTAGTATGGAATAAAGTAGAATAAAATAGAATAAAACTGTATATACACTGTACACTACATGTGTGTGACACATGCTGTACTTTTACTTATTTATTTTTGTACGGTTGTGTTTTGTTCTCACTGATTTTGTGCCTCCTCTCGTACAGACTCCAGCTGAAGGAGCGTCCACGGCCGTGTACGCCTCCGCCTCGCCCGACCTGGAGGGTCTCGGCGGACTGTACCTGTACAACGGCCAGAAGACGAGCTCCTCGGCCAGCTCCTACGATAAGCAGCTGCAGGAGAAGCTGTGGACCAAGAGCTGTGCCATGCTGGGTCTTCAGAAAGCCTGAAACCTCTCGCCCGTCCCTCACCCGGGTCACGATCATCCCTTCTCCGGCGGTTTCCCCTTTTTTTGCACTTTCGTCTCCTACGTGCGTAATAGCGCGAGGAGATCCCCCTTGATCGAATCTCCTGCCTGAAGGTAAAGCGCCGTATCATTTTTAAATCCCTGATTCCGCACTTATGAGAACTTCTCAAACACAAATCGATGCAATAACAAGTTCTACTGTGTTGCCAAGACAACAATCAACGTTCTCCGGTGGATCGCGGTCAGGTACTGCCTCAAAACGACAACAAAAACAATACAATATGGACGACGCCCCCCCCCCCCCCCCCCCCCTCCCCCCCTCCGTTTTTATTTCCCTCCGTTTCGTCTCGTGCTGTCTTCAGTGGATCCCCTTATTCCTGTGTGATCCTTTTTCTCTCAACACGCTCGAAACGCTTAACAAAGGAAATCTATTAAAAGCGTCACACAAGCATCAATAACGGCTTATTAGTCCCGCCTCCTCCCCCACCGCACCCCCACCCCTTAAAAACCCCTCCTCCCCCACCCCACCCACCCTCTACTCTGGAATCTCATGTCGCGTCTCAGTGGCTTTCGTCTGGGATACCTTTTGATTTTTTTTATGTTCTTGTCATTATTTTGTCTATCTTTGGTGCCTGTGATGTGTTTGAAAAAAAAAAAAAAACAAACAAAAACAAACAAACAAACAAACGTGATTGTTGTGTCTGAGCAACTACAAGCTCTGGTGTTTTGTTTCTCTCCTCTTTTTTTTTTTTTTTTTTTTTCCGTTTTCTCCCCATCAACCAAGCAGCATTGGGAGCGTTTTAATACAAATGTGAATTCCCAGATTATTTTGGATAAAATGAAGAAAAGAAAAGAAAAAAACCAACGCGGTGAGACGGAAAAAGAAAGCGAAAAGACTTTTTCTAGCGTGAAAAACAAACAAACAAACAAAAAAAAAACGTCCGGAACGTCTCTGTGAACTCGGAGTGGGGAAAAAAAAAAAACAAAAACAAAAAGTGCTGCTTTTTTTCGCTCCTGCACAAAATCCTGTACTCGTACCCGTGTCGAATGTGAGCGTTGTTACAGTGTAACGTGTCTGTAATTTTGATTTTGTGTGTGTGTGTGTGTGTGTGTGTGTGTGTGTGTGTAAACGACCAACCAGTCGACCAATCATGTGCCCAGTACTGTACGCTTCAAGCTATCTCTCTTTATTCCTATCCGAGCTCCTCCTCGACTTCTCCTGTGTTTTATATCCGATGAGGGGGTTGGAGGGAAAAGGACTCTTTTTTTCCGCATTGTACGAGCCGCGCTAATCAGTCGGAGCCGTTACGGCTTTCATCCCGCTCGGCGAGGGTAATTACGGGGCGCTAATTGCAGCCCTAGCGTGATTGCTTCCTTGCCTCGGCTACCAGTCGGGTTTAATTATCGAGCGATAAAAAGGTAACGGGACGAATCCGTACCGATATTTAGGATCGATCCGAAAGCGCGGCTCTAGGAGGAGATAATTACGACGTTCACCGCGATTATTATCAACGGCAAAAGCGGTGGCGCTCCGGTCTCTTTAACGCTCGACGCTCGAGCGGAGCGGGTCCTGTCGAGTGGGGCGGAAGTGTCATCGTCTCTTGAAACAGGGAAACATTTTCTTTGGTTGAAATAAAAAAAAAAAAAAAAGAATCCTTGGAAATCAATGTTACTTCCAGCTGTCGTGTCTTTATTTGATGCGTGACGAAGGTGGGCGGGGATTTATTTTTGTGCAAAATAATTGACACCCTGGTTTTTGAAAGCGCTCGCTGTATATACATCACCCATGTGTTCTTGTGGTGAGGGGGGGGCGTAAATTTAAAGATGTCATAAGCAATGTGTGTGTGTGTGATGGAGTGTGTGTGTGTGTGTGTGTTTGGCTCTTCTCTGTAGGAGTACTTGACTCATCAAAGGCTGATGGGTCACGTTTTTTTTTTTTTTTTCCCTCGGCAGCGTGGGCGAATCCAAACGGATCCGTTTGAAGTCCTGACATGCGGCGCCTTCCTCTTCCACCCAACGTAGCTGAGCTGAATTTAAAGGCACTCGAGTGTCGAAGCACCAGTCTCGCCAACTTTCACTGCTCTTTACATCAAGGACGAACCCCCGTCCGTTCCATCCGGCAGGGCTTTTATTATGACCTGGTTTTTTTTTTTTTTTTTTTTCGTTTGTTTCTTTTTTTTTTGGCCGCGTACCGCCTTTTTTCATGGCTGGAACGCCGTATCAGGGATGGAAACCAGATGAAAGCGCGGATAGGAAAGGAGCTCATTTTGAGTTTCGAGTTTGCTCGAACGGCACAAGACAAACGCAATTCTAACACAACATGACCTGCACTTTTCTCAACCTACTTTTATATATAATATTGCGGCATAAATTGGTGTCCAAATACTTTTGACCTCTGGGCGTGGCCGTTTCATCCCAACCGACTCGACTTCTTGCCGTTTGTATATATGTGTGTGTGTGTGTGTGTGTGTGTTGTGTGTGTGTGTGTGTGTGTGTGTTGTGTATATATATATACAACAAAATAAACAGTCTAATAAAAAGAAAAATAATAATTTATTATGGCATTTACACTGCTGCTACGTGAAAATATAACTCTATTACAAATCAGTATGAGAAAAAGCTTTCCTTACATTAATGTCTCTGTTTAAATGGTAATAATAATAATAATAATAATAATATTTATTAATTATAATAACAATTTGTGAAAGATTTGACAGCAGGAAAAGCCCCATGAGCTCTCCCAGATCATCATGTTTAAATGTTTCATAGGATGTAATGTTTCAGAAATATCTACAGTTCAACGTTCAACCCACATCAGCATCCAGGTAAGTCTTCAGCTCATATTACACCTCAATGTCCACTAATGATTGCCTGTCGAGACTAAGTGGTTTTATAACTGGTGTCAAAAGTATGCAAATAAAGTATAGTAGAATCAAGTAGAGTGTAGTAGAATACAATGGAGTATAGTAGAATAGAGTATAGTAGAATAGAATAGTATAGAGAATAGAGTAGTAATATAGGTAGAGTATAGTAGAATTGAATAGAGTATAGTAGAATAGAATCAAATAAAGTATAGTAGAATCGAATAGAGTATAGTAGAATACAATGCAGTATAGTAGAATCGAGTATAGTAGAATTGAATAGAGTATAGTAGAATACAATGGAGTATTAGTCTCTACGGGCAATCATTAGTGGTGTTATAACGAGTATCTATACTTCGACCTGAGGAATGAACAGGAATACTTTTGACACCAGTTATAACACCACTAATGATTGCCTGTCGAGACTAAGTGGTTTTATAACTGGTGTCAAAAGTATGCAAATAAAGTATAGTAGAATCAAGTAGAGTGTAGTAGAATACAATGGAGTATAGTAGAATAGAGTATAGTAGAATAGAGTAGAATATAGTATATAGGTAGAGTATAGTAGAATTGAATAGAGTATAGTAGAATAGAATCAAATAAAGTATAGTAGAATCGAATAGAGTATAGTAGAATTCAATGCAGTATAGTAGAATCGAGTATAGTAGAATTGAATAGAGTATAGTAGAATACAATGGAGTATTAGTCTCTACGGGCAATCATTAGTGGTGTTATAACAAGTATCTATACTTCGACCTGAGGAATGAACAGGAATACTTTTGACACCAGTTATAACACCACTAATGATTGCCTGTCGAGACTAAGTGGTTTTATAACTGGTGTCAAAAGTATGCAAATAAAGTATAGTAGAATCAAGTAGAGTGTAGTAGAATACAATGGAGTATAGTAGAATAGAGTATAGTAGAATAGAGTAGAATATAGTATATAGGTAGAGTATAGTAGAATTGAATAGAGTATAGTAGAATAGAATCAAATAAAGTATAGTAGAATCGAATAGAGTATAGTAGAATACAATGCAGTATAGTAGAATCGAGTATAGTAGAATTGAATAGAGTATAGTAGAATACAATGGAGTATTAGTCTCTACGGGCAATCATTAGTGGTGTTATAACGAGTATCTATACTTCGACCTGAGGAATGAGCAGGAATACTTTTGACACCAGTTATAACACCACTAATGATTGCCTGTCGAGACTAAGTGGTGTTATAACTGGTGTCAAAAGTATGCAAATAAAGTATAATAGAATCAAGTAGAGTGTAGTAGAATACAATGGAGTATAGTAGAATAGAGTATAGTAGAATAGAGTAGAATATAGTATATAGGTAGAGTATAGTAGAATTGAATAGAGTATAGTAGAATAGAATCAAATAAAGTATAGTAGAATCGAATAGAGTATAGTAGAATACAATGCAGTATAGTAGAATCGAGTATAGTAGAATTGAATAGAGTATAGTAGAATACAATGGAGTATTAGTCTCTACGGGCAATCATTAGTGGTGTTATAACGAGTATCTATACTTCGACCTGAGGAATGAACAGGAATACTTTTGACACCAGTTATAACACCACTAATGATTGCCTTTAGAGACTAAGTGGTGTTATAACTGGTGTCAAAAGTATTCTTGTTCATTCCTCAGGTCGAAGTATAGATACTAGGGTTTAAATAGACGTATGTAGAAGTATCATCACACGCTTTTTTACTCAAGTGAAAGTGTAAAAAAAACTACTTTAAGTAACGTAAGGGGGAATAAATGCCATTAAGGACAAAATCTAAGGTCGCGCCAGTCACAGCTTGGTGGTGGTGGTGGTGGTGGTGGTGGGGTTTGAAGCCATGATCTTCCGGTCCAGAGTCCAACACCTTAACGACTGGGCTACCACGTCCCTGTTCAAACGCCTCTGCGAAGGATCGCGTACAAACCAATAGGATGTCGGAATGGTATGTGTTTATATCTCATCCAACCACAATCACATTCACTCTTTCCGGATGGACACGTTTATCTGGATAGGCTGCCTCAGGGGGTTTTTTCTCCGGGTTCTCCGGTTTCCTCCCGGTCCAAAAACATGCACGGTAGGTTGATTGGCACCTTGGAAAATTGTCCCTAGTGTTTGAATGTGTGTGTGTGTGTGTGTGTGTGTGTGTGTGTCTGTGTCCTGTGATGGGTTGGCATTCCATCCAGGGTGTATCCTGCCTTAATGCCCAATAGACGCCTGAGATAGACACAGACTCCCCGTGACTCCGAGGGTAAGATCGGATAAAGCGGTAGAAGCGGTAAGCGGTAGAAGATGGATGAATGAATGAATGAATGAATGATCCTGGGGAGTCTTACATTACATAAGTAATTTAATTACACATTTCTTTCGTGTAATATTGTTATGTTTATTTCGTAATTAAATTACGTAACACGTAACTAGTCACTCCCCAACATACAATTCAACATCAAGCGGAGCATTTTGAGAGGAATAAATGATCTCCTTACACAAAAAACGCGTGGTCTTATATCTGTATTTATATATTGATATATCTGTATTTTTTTTTACGAAGGTTTTGTAATTGTAATAGATACTGATCAGTGTTCGAGTCATTAATATCATTCTAGTAAGAGATGGGTGTGTTAAGAATAACATTACAGTCACATAAACGGTGCTGATTCAACTCTTGTCACTAAATAATGATATTATAATAATAACATTATAATTATTATAAATGATAGTACTTTGGATATTTAAGTACATTTGAAGGCTTTAAGTTGAGGCACGGTGGCGTAGAGGTTAGCACGTTCGCCTCACCCCCCCCCACCCCCACCACACCGCCAGGATCCGGGTTCGATTCCCGTCTCGGTAATCATGTGTGTGTGGAGTTTGCATGTTTTTCTTCCCGTGCCTCAGGGGGTTTTTCTCCGGGTTCTACGGTTTCCTCCCGGTCCAAAAACATGCACGGTAGGTTGATTGGCACCTTGGAAAATTGTCCCTAGTGT
This sequence comes from Kryptopterus vitreolus, assembly GCA_030449085.1. Lineage (NCBI taxonomy): Eukaryota > Metazoa > Chordata > Actinopteri > Siluriformes > Siluridae > Kryptopterus > Kryptopterus vitreolus. The sequence goes on from JACRUU010000022.1 coordinate 12,040,442, forward strand.
ATGAATGTGTGTGTGAATGTGTGTGTGTGTGTGTCCTGCGATGGGTTGGCATTCCATCCAGGGTGTATCCTGCCTTAATGCCCGTAGACGCCTGAGATAGACACAGACTCCCCGTGACCCGAGGGAAGATCGGATAAAGCGGTAGAAGATGAATGAATGAATGAATGAAGGCTTTAAGTGAAAGTAAATAAAAATGTTACGTATATGATATATCCTTCCAATCTGATATCCTGATGTCCCAGACGGTGATCTTTGCCCCCCCTTAAGAAACCCTAAAAAGCTCAAATGGAGATATCTGTACTTCCCTATAGTACTATAGCACCAATTTCTCCCCGGGTCATGTCGGACCTGGAGTCGTCGTCCCGCCCAGCTCACCGGAGAGATGGTTTTTGTCCCGTAGGTAAGAAGAGCCGGGTTCTGGATATAAGCAAGCCGGTCACTGAATGACTTGCAGGGACTAGCCCCATTCTGAGCCCTGAGAGCGAGCTCCACCATGAGGCCTTATCTCCTCAGAGCAGCAGGCCTGCTTAAACAGTCTCGATAAAGCCCAAGACTCTTTCTCTCTCTCTCTCTCTCTCTCTCTCTCCTCGCTCGCATTTCTTTCCCTCTTTTAGCCGTCCTGTCCTGGAGAACATCCATATTTAACAGCAGTTTATCTCGCCGCTCAGCCCCCTTGAGTAGAGATACACGCGGCGATAGATCAAATTGAAAATGCGCTAAATATTCATTACATGGAAATTGGGGGAGGGGACGAGTGAGGAAGTCTATTTGTCACATTTGTGTAAGGCCTAGTGTATATATATATATATATATATATATATATATATATATATATGAGGTCAGTCACATGATAAAGTCATCTGTGAGACTTTAGACGGATTTATGACAGCGCTGCTTAGCAGGCCAGTTCTTCGGCGGCGGATTAGCACGCTAATCTTAGCAAGCACGCCTTCGTTCCTCCCTATATAGAGTTATTTTAGAGAAAGAAAAAAACAGCTAGAACAAATTGGCCAATCAAAAGCGTTGTGGCGTGATTCCGGCGTTCGAAAGCTAAAGCTTTTTTTTCTGTGGTAATTGTGATGATGAGTTTCTGGAAAAAGCCAGAAATAATTCTGTTCAATCGTCTGTGAGAACACAGAGCAGTCAGGATTTGTGGAGCTGGAGGTTTTTTTTTTGGGGAGTCCTGTTGATCTACCTGTTGCGTTCACCGCCGTCTGTTTGCCAAACGCCACGAATCCTGGATGAAACTGGTTAATGATGAGCTCGGTGTGGAGCGATTTATCCGTCCTCGTTATTGCATCTCTGCATTTCCATGGTGCTGCTTTTTTTTTTTGTTTGTTTGCACCAAAAATGGAACAAATAACTTAAATAAATAAGTTGTAAATTGTATTTTTATAAACAATAATAATGAGAAAAAATGGATCAAATAGAAACTGCCATGTTTTATATACATTTTAGAAGTAAATGTATTACATTTACAGCCTCTCGAAGACACCATTATCAAGAGCAACGTACAATGAAGGGTTAAGGGCCTTGCTCAAGGGCCCACTAGTGGCAGCTTGGTGGTGGTATTAGAACCTAAGATCTGAGAAAACCACATATTGCTGGAAAAGTCATGTGACTTCAGGTGGAGAAGTGACGGAAAGAGCATGGGAAGGGTGGAGTGGGTAGAGAAGTAAAGAAAAGAGTTCAGGCAGGATGGAGCGAGTGGAGAAGTGAAGAAAAGAGTGTGGGAAGGATGGAGCGAGTGGAGAAGTGAAGAAAAGAGTTGGGGCAGGGTGGAACAGATAGAACAGTAAAGACAAGAGTTCGGGCAAGGTGGAGTGGATAGAGAAGTGAAAAATGAGCGCGGGATGGGTGTAGCGGGTGGAAAAGTGAAGAAAGGAACATCTACAGGGTAGAGTGTGTGTTGGAGAAATGAAGAAATAAATAAAGGCAAGGTGGAGCTGGTGGAGAAGTAATCCTATAATCCTATAATAGAACCTGCTCTCAGGTTGTAGAGCATGTCGGGTCTATTATAGGAACCAGGCTCTCAGGTTCTAGATCATGTCGGGTCTATCATAGGAACCAGGCTCTCGGGTTCTAGAGCATGTCGGGTCTATTATAGGAACCAGGCTCTCGGGTTCTAGAGCATGTCGGGTCTATCATAGGAACCAGGCTCTCAGGTTCTAGAGCATGTCGGGTCTATCATAGGATTCAGGCTCTCAGGTTCTAGAGCATGTCGGGTCTGTTATAGGAACAAGGCTCTCAGGTTGTAGAGCATGTCGGGTCTATCATAGGAACCAGGCTCTCGGGTTCTAGAGCATGTCGGGTCTATCATAGGAACCAGGCTCTCAGGTTCTAGAGCATGCCGGGTCTATCATAGGAACCATCCAGGCTCTCAGGTTCTAGATCCATGCATGTCGGGTCTATCATAGGAACCAGGCTCTCAGGTTCTAGATCATGTCGGGTCTATCATAGGAACCAGGCTCTCAGGTTCTAGAGCATGTCGGGTCTATCATAGGAACCAGGCTCTCAGGTTCTAGAGCATGTCGGGTCTATAGGAACCAGGCTCTCGGGTTCTAGAGCCTGTCGGGTCTATTATAGGAACCAGGTTCCCAATCGGCTCATAAAACAGCTTCGGCCTGAATGCACGTTTGAGTATTTGTTCATCATCATCATTTTCTTGGTCGGGATTCCCATCGTTCACCTGCTGTGAGACATCTGTGGCCACACCAACTATTGTTAATCCACATATTAACCCCGGATGAACCCGATAAAAACCAGCGGCGCATTAAGAGACGCAGCTTATGCTTTTGTGTGAACTGATAATTATAGAAGCTGCGGCACGGGAGATAAAAGCGGAAGGGAAAGTCGAACCCTAAACCCTGGTGTGAATTCCTGACAATGTCAAAACCATCATTTGAAGGGGGGGCGGGTAAAATTACAGAGTCACGGGGTCTCGGGGAGTCTGTGTCTATCTCAGGCGTCTATGGGCAATAAGGCAGGATACACCCTGGATGGAATGCCAACCCATTGCAGGACACACACACACACACACTCACACACACACACACACACATTCATACATTAGGGACAATTTTTCCAAGGTGCCAATCAACCTACCGTACATGTTTTTGGACTGGGAGGAAACCGGAGAACCCGGAGAAAAACCCCTTGAGGCACGTGGGAGAACATGCAAAACTCCACACACACACATGGGCGAGACGGGAATCGAACCCGGAACCCTGAAGGTGTGAGGCGAATGTGCTAATCGCTAAACCACCGTGCCCCCCCATATTTAATGCGTTTTATATTAGAATATACTAATATTAGATTTTGGACGGTTTTAAATATTTAATCATGAATTACGTATTAAATCACGGAAATCTCATTCGTTTTCTTTTCACCGAACGAGATCTTCGGTATGACGTGAAACACCTCCCATTTTTCATGTTCAAACAAAGAAGCACGACCTTGAATGGCGTCTGTGTACACAATCTGTCGGCCGAATCCGGTGTGTGCGTGTGTGTGTGTGTGTGTGTGTGTGTGTGTGTGTGTGTGAGGGGGGTCTCGTTTGACTGATGATTCACTGATGGTTAACAAACAAAAAGATAAATTGAGGATGAGATCCTGCCACAAATGATAATAAGCGTGTTAATGATCTTCCTCGTCTACGAGATTGATAAGTGCGTTCGCTCCCTCTATCATTTCCTGTCCTCTAAATATGGTCCACATCTGACAGGACGCCTGGGGTTAACCCATTTTACGACCTCATGTGAGGCCGTGGCTCGATAAATCTGCTCCATCTATCACACTACTGAGAGATATTACAGGGCATTATTATTATTATTATTATTATTATTATTATTATTATTATTATTATTATATGCTTACTATTATTATTATGTTTATGTGTCTGTTTGGGACACTTCAGGGAGTCTGTGTCTATCTCAGGCGTCTATGGGCATTAAGGCAGGATACAATCCCTGGATGGAATGCCAACCCGTCACAGGACACACACACACACACACACACACACACACCACACACACACACATTCATACACTAGGGACAATTTTCCAAGGTGCCAATCAACCTACCGATTTATTTAAATAAGAACAGAGGAGGCGCCGCTCAAAAGGAGCAGCCAGACAGGCTAGGGAGCCTTGCGCGCTGCGCGCCGTGGTACCGGGAGTACCGGAGAGCAGGAGCGGTGTGCGGACTTGGAAGTCCGGGAATCGGGAACAGACTGGAATCGGGAACAGACTGGAATCGGGAACAGACAAAAGGTTAAACATACATCTATTGAGCGTCCGTGTCTGCGACACTACGTACGTGCTACGAGCCCGGGACGGGGAATGTAGGGAGAACCGGGCTTATATCGGGAGAGGGAGAATCAGGAACAGCTGGGGCCAATTTGTGTGTGTGTGTGTGTGTGTGTGTGTGTGTGCAGGGAGGAGCGAGGAGAGAGAGAGCACCGTGACTATATATATATATATATATATATATATATATATATATATATATATATATATATATATATATATATATATATATATATTGCATTCAATATTCATTGAAAACATTTGTTTTATTTCCTTTGCTTATGAAGATTCAAATTCATATTCCAATAATGTTTTATTTTCAGGTGTTTCAAATGTACAGTTTATTTTCCAGAGAGGATTTGATCCTGGGATGTAGTCATTTTTTTTTAATATGTTATTTTTTATATATTTATATATTTCATTTTATATATATATATATATATATATATATATATATAATTTTTTTTTTTTTTGTTGTTTTGTTTAAATTTGCTATATTTCTTTTCCCATTCCTTATACAAATAGTCAATGCCCAGGATTATAAAGTATGCTTTTGAAATGATAACCTGTTTATATATATATATATATATATATATATAATATATATATATATCTATATATATATATATATATATAAATGACATTATTATTTATATATATTGCTTATTCCTTTTTTTTATTAAAATTCCTTATACAAATAGTCAATACCCAGGATTATAAAGTATGCTTTTGAAATGATAACCTTTTTTTTTTTTTTTTAAAGCCAGATATAAAAGACTAAAGATGAGCAAAATCCTACTGCAGATAGGTTTCTGAATAAAGCATCCCGAGCTGATTTTCAAAACCTTTATCAGCATCTCTCCCGCGCCAGTGCACTTACAGCCCAAATGGCTTTGAAAGGCCTCTCAAAGTTTGAACCAGAGCCTCGGCCCGGCTATCTTTCTCCGAGCTCTCAAAAGAAATGGGGTTATGATGCAGTGCCTTGTGGGTGATATTAGGTGCTCTAAGACCGATGGGAAAAGGACGGTAATTGCACTACACATGCATTATCGGGATGGACAGATTTCACTGGCAGCTACGGAAAATGGCAGTGAGCAGGTGAAAGAGAGTGAGAAATGGATTTTCAGTGCTTTTGGCACTGAATACCTTCTTCTTGCTGGGTTTAGTCTAGAAAAAATGGCTCTATTTCAGAAAGCAGGAGAATGGTATGGTGTAGATGTGACTAACGTTTCCCAATATGAAAATGAACAGCAATAGAAAGACTGCACATCTGAAATTATTCATTCATTCATTCATCTTCTACCGCTTTATCCGATCTCTCGGGTCACGGGGAGTCTGTGCCTATCTCAGGCGTCTATGGGCATTAAGGCAGGATACACCCTGGATGGAATGCCAACCCATCACAGGGCACACTCACACATTCATACACTAGTGACAATTTTCCAAAGTGCCAATCAACCTACCGTGCATGTTTTTGGACCGGGGGAGGAAACCGGAGAATCCGGAGAAAAACCCCCTGAGGCACTTGGGGAGAACATGCAAACTCAACACACACATGTCCAAGACGGGAATCGAACCCGGACCCTGGCGGTGTGAGGTGATCGTGCTAACCACTAAACCACCGTGCCCCTAATAGCTAAATAATATATTATATTTGGTCCCAAAGCATTTTTTTTTCAGAAAAAGAGTCGTAAATAAGTCCGTATAAATGTATCCCTAATGAACGAGCCAGCGATGACCTTGGCAAAGAAACACTCCCTGAGATCTTTCCACGTAGCGCCATCCTCAGCTGCCGTGAGTGTTTTCCATTTGAAAAGCAGCTCCGTCTATAAGCAGGCTGTCAGGATTAATCAGGCAAAGGAAAACGAGATCTCTCGCTTCTTCACGAGCAAGAGAGAGAGAGACAGATGAAAAGAGAGAGAGGAGAGAAAGACATGGATTATACGGTATCCTTATAGATAGATAGATACCGCTTTATTGTCATTTCGTTGCTGTGTACCTGTACAATGAAATGACAATAAAGCGGTATCTGTCCCTCTATCTATCTATAAGGATACCGTATAATCCATGTTTTTCTCTCTCTCTCTCTCTTTCTCTTCTCTCTTGCTTTTCATCTGTCTCTCTCATCGTCTACCACAAGTACATGGGACAGTGAGCAGCGATGGAGTTTGCTTGTAAATAGAACACGGATATCGACAGTACGTTATTGGTGATGAGACGCTGAACAGCACTAAGATATCTGAATAGTGTAAATGCTTCACTGATGGCCGTCATTTTGGTTCTCATCCTAAAGAAGTCACTGTGTCTATCTCAGGCGTCTATGGGCATTAAGGCAGGAAACACCCTGGATGGAATGCCAACCCATCTCAGGCCACATACACACTCACATTCACACACACATTCATACACTAGGGACAATTTTCCAGTCAACCTACCGTGCGTGTTTTTGGACCGGGGAGGAAACCGGAGAACCCGGAGAAAAAACCACGGGGAGAACATGCAAACTCCACACACACATGGCCGAGACGGGAATCGAACCCGGATCCTGGCGGTGTGAGGCAAAAACGTGCTAACCACTAATCCACCGTGCCCCTAAAACACTACATATAAAGGTTTTTTGTTTTTTTTTGCCTTTACGTTATATGTATAAACTAAACTACAACATGTTACGTTTATGAAATTAACGAAAACGAAATGATATTCAAAATCTGGGAACGTTGGAGTGACGGTAGGGGGCACGGTGTCTTAGTGGTTAGCACATTCGCCTCACACGTCCAGGGTCCGGGTTCGATTCCCGTCTCGGCCATGTGTGTGTGGAGTTTGCACGTTCTCCCCGTGTCTCAGGGGGTTTTTCTCCGGGTTCTTCGGTTTCCTCCCGGTCCAAAAACATGCACGGTAGGTTGATTGGCACCTTGGAAAATTGTCACTAGTCTATGAATGTGTGTGTGTGTGTGTGTGTGTGTGTGTGCCCTGTGATGGGTTGGCATTCCATCCAGGGTGTATCCTGCCTTAATGCCCATAGACGCCTGAGATAGACACAGACTCCCCGTGACCCGAGGGAAGATCGGATAAAGCGGTAGAAGATGAATGAATGAATGAGTGGAGTGACCGTAAACGAGTCAATGTCCATTCGAGTCCTTCTTGTATTTATGAAAAAAAAACTTAAAGCGCCGTCCTCTGTCTGTGTGCCGTCGTCCTTTTCCTGGCGCGTACAATCAGCTGTCAACCCCAATAATAAAAGCACCACTTTACTGAAAACAAATATGAATATATGCACAAAAAAAAGGGTATTTATCATATTCGTTTAATGTGATTTCTGCTCCTGAACCTCGGCGCATCAGGGCTGTATGCTGGGCTCTGGCGCATTGGCGTTCGTGACGTGTATTAAAACCGACCTATAATTTTACCGTGTTTTATTTAGATATGACAAGATCAGCATAATCTTCACATTTAGAATCGCGTTAGAAAAACGAACGATGAAAGAGTTGCCGATCTCTGGTATAGGCATGTAAAGACGTAGTAGGCGAGTACAGTAGCACATCGCTGTTCGCCGGTTCTTACGCCACAAATTTCGCCGAGCAGACAGAATCCATAGTGGCGTCTCAACTGACCCGGGTTTGGCCCGGTTTTTGCCGTGCTCGGCTTCATTCCGAGCATTCGCGGAGCGGTGTGTCCCAGAGCCGGACCTGGAATTTGCGGGCCCATGCGGACAACAGCCACGGACACCCAGAGCTTTCCAGACGACTCTTTACCTGAGCTTGGGGTTTTTCTTCGGTATTTCCATGGCGATCGTGGATAACGCTCGACCCCGAAGGGATATTTTCCATTCGTTCTTATGGGATAATTCGGGTTTTCAGGATTGGTCGGTTACCGCCGAACTCCGAGGCACCACTGTCTAGAGAAAAACCCAATGGCTTTTCCACTCCTTGCAATATGTTGTTTCATTTGATAAGCCCGGACGTTTGACTTGAACGCCAAACAGCCCTGTAATTACACGTTCCCTCCCATAGACATAAATAAAAACTGGTGTCTGCCCCTAGAACAGAGTTCCTACAGCTTCTCTGAAAGCCTCACTGTTGGTGTAACAGCTAATACAAGCCATTTCAGCCCTTTTAATAAAGATGTACGTCTGTAAGGCCACAAGGCTTCGCTTCACAATACACGGCGTGATGAATGTCCGCACTTATTTCTTCTGAAACGGGGCCTGGGCTCATGATGAAATTGCCCCGCTGATGGATGGCTGCCACGCCTGCCGCAATATCGGGGCTGTTTAATACAAACTCGGAGTGTGTAATTTAAGACGTCGGAGGATTGCGATGTGTCACGGCGCGTCTCGGCGCGGGTGGGTGTACCCGCGAGGGCTCGTGTTTACAGAACAGAGATGCTATACCGAGCCTTGTATAAAAATAAATAAATAAATACATAAAAAAATCACCCGTCTCCCACTCGGAATTAAAGGGAAGCAGGAGATACCAGCGGCTTGTTTATCCAGTAGCGAAATCAACTTTTTCCGGGCCTGATTTGCATTTTTTTGAACGCTGATTGTTATGCAGAGAAGGCGTTGTGTTTTTTTCCCCCACCCCCCTTCTTTTCCCCTAACCCCCCACCCCCCTTCCCCCAACCCCGACCCCTCGCTCCGGCGTTCACGCTGATTTCAAGGTGAAGCGATGTCTGAAGGGGGCACCGCGGGAAAATAAACTGCCACGCTAGCAGTGCAGCAGAGCAGTGGATCAGGGGCGAGCCTCTTTGAATAATACATGAGGGACACGCTCCGGTACGACCCCGTTATATAAATTTCAATCTTACAGATGTTTTGTTCAATCGTGTCATACATCCTTTGTATATTACTGCAAGGGTGGAGAGGGTTTGGGGGGGGGGGTAAACAAACAACAAAACAAAACAGCTAATTTTGGCCCCAAAAGTCACCTCTGAAAAAAGAAACCTTTATGTGTTATAACGGAGGTGACTCAGGTGCGCTAGAGTTCGACTTTGAGACGTACTTATGATGACGTTTCCTGAAGGGGTCGTCATGATGTTATGCATCCCGAGGAAACCCTGCGAATGGAACTGCGTCAATGCCGGAAATAACGGAACGTGTTTTTGTGTCGACGTTATACGACCGAATTAAACCCCATCGTTATTACATTTATGGCATTTGGCAGACTCTTAACTCAAGTGCAGGAATTTTAACTCATCGCCTTTGGATGCCTTCAACACTAAACTACCTCCTCTTGGGGTTAGCTGCCATTCTTGGGGCCCTTGTGCAAGGCCCTTAATATTATCTGCTCCAGGGACCCAATTCATTCATTCATTCATCTTCTACCGCTATATCCGGTCTTCCCTCAGGTCACGGGGAGCCTGTGCCTATCTCAGGCGTCTATAGGCGTTAAGGCAGGATACACCCTGGATGGAATGCCAACCCATCACAGGACACACACATTCATACACTAGGGACAATTTTTCAAGGTGCCAATCAACCTGAGAACCCGGAGAAAAAACCCCTGAGGCACGGGGAGAACATACAAACTCCACACACACATGGCCGAGACGGGAATCGAACCCGGACCCTGGTGGTGTGAGGCAAACGTGCTAACCGCTAAGCCACCGTGCCCCTTCGATTATTCACTTTACGTTTATTTTTTTCCAGCCCCGAAATGTACATCTCCTCTTCCTCCATCGTTATACAAATCTGAGAAGACTTTTTTAACCAACCCATGACACATGCATCATTTTAACATGGCTAGTGAAGGGGGGGAGGGGACGGGTTTGTCCTTTGCGATTCATTACCGAACAAGGACAGAGCACAAAGTCTACAGACTCCTCTTAAATATATGTAAATGTAATTTAAATGGGGGCACGGGGGCTTAGTGGTTAACATGTTCGCCTCACCCCTCCAGGGATGGGGGTTTGATTCCCGCCTCCACCATGTGTGCGTGTGGGTACCTCTGGGGCGGGGGGGGGTTTCTCTGGGTTCTCCGGTTTCCCCCACGGTCCAAAAACGTCCTTCCTGCCTTTGTATAAAGCATCGCCTGAACAACTCTCGTCCTCCGTACATTTAAGGTGCTCCGGGTCTTTACATCTTTACCATAATATGACCACTTTAAAATGTGTACATTACACAGTATGGCAGTGGCTTGTTCATTCATTTACACCCATGTTGGGAAGATTACTTTGGAAATGTAATAGAATACAAATGACCCTATTCAAAATGTAATAAGTCGTGTAACTTTTCCATTCATTCATTCATCTTCTACCCTCGATCTTCCCTCGGGTCACGGGGAGCCTGTGCCTATCTCAGGCGTCTATGGGCATTAAGGCAGGATACCTTAAACATTCATACACCAGGGACAATATTCCAGGTGCCCATCAACCTACCGTGCATGTTTTTGGACCGGGGGAGGAAACCGGAGAACCCGGAGAGAGAACATGCACAAACTCCACACATACATGGCTGAGACGGGAATCGAACCCGCACCCTGTAGGTGTGAGGCGAACGTGCTAACCACTAAGCCACCGTGTCCCTCCTTGTAACTTTTAAATTACTTTTTAAAAGTAAAGAAACTGTTTATATTCGATTACTAGCATTTGTCCACTAGGGGGCACTTTAAGTTAACATTCTAAGAAATAGCCCTTAATTGCTCTGGTGAAGGGATTAAATATAAGTGTATGAATGTGTGTGTGTGTGTGTGTGTGTGTACGGCGATGAGTTCCATACAAGGTGTGTCCTGCCTTGATGCCCCAAGATGCCTGAGGCACAGGTTCCCAAATAAACCGCAATCCCATATTGTTCATCAGGTGTCTCGACCTGGCCTCCACAGCACATGTCCAATCTTGAGGTGAGTTGGTGCGATGACGCTGCGAAATGTCCCTCTGCGTTGGCCTGCGAGCCCTAATGTATCCCATCTGCTCTGCCGATTCTCCCACAAGCAGCCACCTGTAATGACTGACTGCTCAAGGACAACAGCAAAGACGAGCCAGCCTGCTCCCTCTTTCTGTACTTTATGTCCTCCTCCTCCTCCTCTCTCCATCCTCAGGCCTCCTGCTTGTTCCCTTTTTCCATCCTCTGTTTGTTGACTTTATATTTACATTTACAGCGTTTAGAGCGACGTACATATTCTGCTTTAAATCTCCATCTAAGGATAAATTCATTCAGGTATGGTTGATACAAACTTAAGGTATAAAATAAGCATAGAGAAGGAAGAAGAGTTAGGATGGGTGTTGTTGGAAGAGATCGGGGTCTTCAGTCGTTCGTTTAAAGATGCAGCAGTGACTCTGTTCCAGGGGAAGTTCATTCCACCACCTCGGTGCCAGAACGGAAGAAGAGCCATGAGCTGACCTTACCTCGTACCCTGAGAGAAGGTGGAAGCAGGCGAGCAGTGCTAGACGCTCTCAGGAGGTCGTGTGATTTAGGTCTACGTCCGAGAAAGTGTTTACACAACGTCCTTCCTGCATTTGTATAAAGCATCGTCTGAACAACTCCGCACATATAAGGTGCTCCGGGTTTTACATCTTTACCATAATATGACCAGTGACTTTAAAATGCTTACGTTATGCAGCACTGTTACATTTATTTTGTAATAAAATTACATTTTACATTAAATTACATAATTCCATTTGAGTGGGGGCACGGTGGCTCAGTGGTTAGCACGTTCGACTCACACCACCAGGGTCTGGGTTCGATTCCCGTCTCGGCCATGTGTGTGTGGAGTTTGCATGTTCTCCCCGTGCCTCAAGGAGGTTTTTCTCCGTGTTCTCCGGTTTCCTCCCGATCCAAAAACATGCACGGTAGGTTGATTGGCACCTTGGAAAAATGTCCCTAGTGTATGAATGTGAGTGTGATTGTGTGTATGTGTGTCCTGTGATGGGTTGGCATTCTATCCAGGGTGTATCCTACCTTAATGCCCATAGACGCCTGAGATAGGCACAGGATCCCCGTGACCCGAGGGAAGATCGGATAAAGCGGTAGAAGATAAATGAATAAATGAATGCAATTTTGTTCTCCTAAAATTGTCCTAAAAAAATCAATAACTAATATTATCTGCTCGGTCAATGGGGGAGGGGTGTAGCTCCGTGGTTTAGGGCGCTGGTCTACTGTCGTGAAGCTGCTACTCTTGGGTCCTTGATGAAGGTCATTAACGCTTTGCGCTCCAGGGGGCTCTGTATCATGGCTGACTATGCGCCCTGACCCCAGCTTCCAAAAAAGAACAATAATAACAATAATAAGGTTGGATATGAGAATAAGCAATTTCACTGTGCCGTAGTGTATATGTGACAAATAAAGGCTATTCTATTCTATACCCACATATGGAATCATGTTTAAAACATGGGATATAAATCGAATACGATGTGTTTTGGTTGTAGAATATATATAGGCTGTTTACATGTTTGTCCCAGAGAAATACATGACTACTAATGACAGCCAGTCAAGGGTGTTTTACTGTCACTCATTCAATGGACCTGGGATTGTCCCTCGCTCAATATACAATCAATACATAATGTAGTGTAGATCTGCACATTTACTTTTTTCCATTTAAAATCCCCCTGATGGACCGCAAACCCTTTATCTACCCCCCAGGTATGTGAAAGAGCATCTTGAGTCAACAATCCAAGGAAAGAACATTCTGAACAGCCAATTCTGAAGTTCTGTACGATGTATATATTAATAAGGCGTGCTATATGTTATTAACGTGTTATAACGCAGTGTGCATTACTATGTGAGTGATCTGCTCCTTCACTCAAACAAAAAAAACAACAACAAATAAATAAATAAACGTTCAGTGCATCCACTCACACTTCCTAAATTCCCCCCCGAATTACACCTACTATCTGCGCATTCATAACAGGTACGATCTCCTCACTATATTAGTGTATATTACCGTACGGAACCTTACGCAAGCGCATCGCATTCCCAAATCCGTATTACGCAATAAAGCGCATTTTTACTGAACGCAATAAAGCGCTTCCGTATAACCTAAACACCGTATCACCAGTTTATATGGAAAAGCAACCGGAACACAATTCTTAAAGGAGCCACGTCCCATATTTTACACTTCAAACCAACACTAAACAAAGAAACATTGAAATTACAAGAAATTAATATTAAAAGAATCATTTCCAGAGTAGAATAAATATGAAACTCTTGTGATGCACCATGTTGTTCTAGGTTGTTTTTTTTTTTATATTTACATCAGAACTAAATTTGAACGACGGCAGCGGTCTCTCATTCGGGCAGAACGCGAAGGAAAAATTACCCTTCCGGCGTGGCACCGCCAGACTGCTTATTGAGAGAAAATAGAATGTGTCTGGACACATGGAGAGTTGTGTGAGTGAAAATGGGATTTGTCAGCGTCGCGGGAATAGACATATTCATCATCGCTAAGGCCTCGTCGTCACGGCTTCGTTAGCGAGCCGATACGCTTGTTATGGGTTTAAACGCAAACAGATCATTGCATGCTTGGAGGAGAATTCACTAGCATTCCTTCTAACACCATAAACAATACTTTAACTTATTATATGCATAATAAAAAACCTAGCATGCATAATTAATTATTGACACTTTTTCGACCTTTATCGACCTTTCATATAAATTTCTTAATATATTATTATACCTTTCATATACATTTTTTTTTCTTAATATATTATTATACCTTTCATATACATTTTTTTTTCTTAATATATTATTATACCTTTCATATAAATTTTTTTTCTCATTTTTTGTTATTTTTTTATAGGGGGCAGGGGGATTGGGGCTTTGGGTTTTTTTTTCTCGGGATTTTTTTGGGGGGGGGGGTTATAGGGACTTTTTCTCATTTTTTGGCGCAGGGGGGATTTTTTTTCTAGGGGGGGGGGATTTTTTTTTTTTTGCTCTTTTTTTGTTATTTTTTACTAATTTTTTTGTTTTTTTCTCATTTTTTGTTACTTTTTTCTAATTTTTTTGTTATATTTTTCTAATTTTTTTGTTATTTTTTTCTCATTTTTTGTTATTTTTTTTTTTTTTTTTTTTTTTTTTTATTTTTTGTTATTTTTTTTTTTTTTTTTTTTTTTTTTTTTTTTTTTTTTTTTTTTTTTAATATTTTTTTTGTTTTTTTCTAATTTATGTTACTTTTTTCTCATTTTTTTGTTATATTTTTCTCATTTTTTATTTTTTTTCTCATTTTTTGTTATTTTTTCTCATTTTTTGTTATTTTTTCTCATTTTTTGTTATTTTTTTACTAATTTTTTTGTTACTTTTTTTCTCATTTTTTTGTTATATTTTTCTAATTTTTTATTTTTTTCTCATTTTTTTACTAATTTTTTTTTTATTTTTTTCTCATTTTTTGTTATTTTTTTCTCATTTTTTGTTATTTTTTTACTAATTTTTTAGTTTTTTTCTAATTTTTTGTTACTTTTTTCTCATTTTTTTGTTATATTTTTCTCATTTTTTATTTTTTTCTCATTTTTTGTTATTTTTTTCTCTAACTACTCTTTTCCCATATAAACAATTTTTTTTCAAAACTAATCCACCAAGGAAAGGGAAAATGAATCATATAGATGTCAAAAGGTAACTGTTGCATAATTGCACAGTTTTGGCCCACAAAATGAAGTATGTGGAATCTGTCCAGCTGTAACTAATATTGGCATTCAATGTAAAAAAATAAATAAATAAATGAGAGCAGAATCCTGTCTGAATTTCTATGGCATGAAAAAGAAAGAGAAAGAATCTTCAGATGAATTAAACATGTTCACTGGTTAAGGCATTGGGATCTGGATCAGAAGGTTGACATATCAAATCCCATCACCACCAAGTAGTGGGCCCTTGAGCAAGGCCCTTAACCCCTCCACTGCTCAGTTGCTTTGGATAAGGGTGTCTGCAAAATGCTAAGTAAATGCAAAGACTGATGCAATAATGCTACTGGAATAAAAAAGGAATATTTTACAATAAATGTAAATAAATGTTAAATGACCATTAAATGACAATAGTCATATTAAAAACTTCTTGATTTCCTGACTGAATAAATATTATTCTTAAATATATATACATACAAAAGACAAATATACACACTATACAGATATATATATATATATATATATATATTTAGATATATAGATATACACTATACACACACAAAAGACAACTATACACACTATATATATATATATATATATATATATATATATATATATATATATAGATATATATATATATATATATACATACACTATACAAACAAAAGACAAAAGTATTTGGACACCTGACTATCATAAGACATAAGGCATCGTGTCTTATATACTTACATTTATCCATCCATCCATCCCTTCATTTTCTACTGCTTTCTACCGCTTTGTGTTCCCCGCACCCACTTTCACACACTAGAGGACAATTTTTCCAAGGTGCCAATCAACCTACCGTGCATGTTTTTGGACTGGGGGAGGAAACCGGAGAACCCGGAGAAAAAACCCCTGAGGCACGGGGAGAACATGCAAACTCCACACACATGGCCGAGACGGGAATCGAACACCCCAAGCAACCCCCCAAGCTCAAGGACCCAACGGGTGGCAGCTTGGAGATACAGGGGCTCCATCCGTCCAATCATAATCATTATGATATTACGATCAGTTATTGTGAGCTATGTTATGATATAACGATCAGTTATTTTGAGCTATGTTATGATATTACGATCTTTACGATATTACGATATTTTGTGTATACTAATATATATATAAACAACATATCACTTGTAATTCCACATGCCACTCTTTTCTCTAAATCCAATTTCTCCAGGCGATCTCCGAGATGGAAAAAAACGTCGGAATGAAAATGAAAAGCCCACCCTGCACCCTATGAATGGAAAAGCATAAACAGACTTCTCGCCAATTCCTTTCCATTCCCACCGGCTATAAGACGCCCGGCGCTTGTCGTCTGGTCGGCCGTTTTTTTTTTTTTTTGTATCTATGGCTGCAGGCGTCAGGAAGCTTCCTGAAAGAAACCCGGCGAAATTAAGTCCTTGAATCTTCATTTGTGTCCACTCATGCTCGCAGTACTTTCACAGGGAAGGGGGGGGGGGGGTATAATTGAAACGTCTCCGAAACCGAAAAAGAAACGGACTCCGGTCCAGTACGTGCCCTTTTATTGAGTGTCTGAATACCTGTGTATGATGATCCACGGCGCCTACTCGAGTGAAAACGAGTCGGGTTTGAATGAATACAAACGTCATACTGATACATGGGATTTTTTTTTTCTTTTCTCCTCGAAAGAATAAAAGCGAGCGAATGAGCTGAGAAGGAATTTGGAGAGACTAAATCCGAACTGTAATTATAAAAAGCTGACTGAGCGTTGTTTAATCTGCGTACTTGTGAAGAGAAATTCTGTTCAAACACGCCGTGAACTACCTTTTAGACGTTTTATTCTCCGGCGGAGGCGTCACTTTCTTCGCTCCGCGTCGTTCGTTTTCGGCGGGATTGAGGAGGAAAGCGCCTCCGGTTTATTCATACATCATTTGTTAGTTAATTCGAATTTAATTAGGTCTCATTTGCGGGTTGTTTATAGGAAATGGATGACAAAGGAACAAAGAAAGGAAGGAGGGAATGCAGCCGACGGGAACGCCGATACCCATCATGGATTCTGGGTTTTCGCTGAGTAGAAGTGCTGAGTCAGAATTGGCCTTTAGGATTTGATCACGTGACCATCGTTGGACACGGACAAGAAGATCTGGGCGCGAAAGGTCCGACACAAGGAAGGAAACGGTGGAATAAATGAAAGTGGTTAAGATGTTGGACTCCTGATCAGAAGCTTGTGAGTTCAAACCCCTTGAACAAAGCCCTTAAATGCTTAGTAAAAGGTCCTCTCTGGATAATGGTTTCTGCCAAATGTATGAAGGGTGCTCAGTGGTCTGTAGGATGGAAAATGTAAAGAACAACCCGATATATTGATTAAACTATGAATGGATGGATATCGGGATAGACAGAACAAATGTACAGACGGATGATTGATGGACCAAGGGTTGTATAAATGAAGGGATGGATGGATGGATTTAATTGCAACTACAGAGTCACTTTGGATGGATGACTGCGCAGTCATGTAGATGGATTGGTGAGTGGAGGTAAGGGATAGATTTTATGGCCTGGTGGATGGGGGAATCGGTGTACCAGTCGGGGGGGGGGGGGGGTTAAGGAAATGCACAGCTGGATTTGGTGATGTTGGTGGTGCTAGGATCTTGCACTAGGATCAGAGGTGAAAGGAAGAACGCAGACAGTTGGTGGATGACTAAATGAGTGGATGGATGGATGGATGGATGGATGGTAAGGGGATGAGATGGTTAGGATGGATGAACTGACATGGCATTACAAGCATGAATTTTAATTGATGGTAAGGGGATGAGTGGATGGATCAGCGAGTGGATGGTTAGCTGGATAGGTGGATGGATGGTTGAATGAGTGGATGGTTGAATGGATGGATGGATGATTGAGTGGGTGGTTGGATGGATGTTAAGGAGATGAGTGGATGGCAAGGAGATGAGTGGATGGATGAAATGACATGGTATTATAAGTATGGATTTTAATGGATGTAACGGGATGAGTGGATGGATGGACGAATGAGTGGATGGTTGGATGGATGGATGGTTGGATGGATGAACTGACATGGCACTACAAGCATGGATTCTAACGAATGGTGAGTGGATAGGTGGATGAATGAGTGGATGGTTGGATGTATGGATGGTAAAAAAATGAGTGGATTGTGAGGGTAGACGGGATGGATGGATGGATAGTATGAGGAGGAGTAGATGGATGAATGGATGGATGTTAAGGGGATGAGTGGATTGTGAGGGTTGAGGGGATGGAATGGATGGATAGAATGAGGAGGAGTAGATGGATGAATGGATGGATGTTAAGGGGATGAGTGGATTGTGAGGGTTGAGGGGATGAATGGATGGATAGAATGAGGAGGAGTAGACGGATGAATGGATGGATGTTAAGGGGATGAGTGGATTGTGAGGGTTGAGGGGATGAATGGATGGATAGTAATGAGGAGGAGTAGATGGATGAATGGATGGATGTTAAGGGGATGAGTGGATTGTGAGGGTTGAGGGGATGAATGGATGGATAGAATGAGGAGGAGTAGATGGATGAATGGATGGATGTGAGGAGGAGTAAGGAGGATGAGTGGATTGTGAGGGTTGAGGGGATGAATGGATGGATAGAATGAGGAGGAGTAGATGGATGAATGGATGGATGTTAAGGGGATGAGTGGATTGTGAGGGTTGAGGGGATGAATGGATGGATAGAATGAGGAGGAGTAGACGGGATGGATGAATGGATGGATGTTAAGGGGATGAGTGGATTGTGAGGGTTGAGGGGATGAATGGATGGATAGAATGAGGAGGAGTAGATGGATGAATGGATGGATGTTAAGGGGATGAGTGGATTGTGAGGGTTGAGGGGATGAATGGATGGATAGAATGAGGAGGAGTAGATGGATGAATGGATGGATGTTAAGGAGGATGAGTGGATTGTGAGGGTTGAGGGGATGAATGGATGGATAGAATGAGGAGGAGTAGATGGATGAATGGATGGATGTTAAGGGGATGAGTGGATTGTGAGGGTTGAGGGGATGAATGGATGGATAGAATGAGGAGGAGTAGATGGATGAATGGATGGATGTTAAGGGGATGAGTGGATTGTGAGGGTTGAGGGGATGAATGGATGGATAGAATGAGGAGGAGTAGATGGATGAATGGATGGATGTTAAGGGGATGAGTGGATTGTGAGGGTTGAGGGGATGAATGGATGGATAGAATGAGGAGGAGTAGATGGATGAATGGATGGATGTTAAGGGGATGAGTGGATTGTGAGGGTTGAGGGGATGAATGGATGGATAGAATGAGGAGGAGTAGGGGATGGATGAATGGATGGATGTTAAGGGGATGAGTGGATTGTGAGGGTTGAGGGGATGAATGGATGGATAGAATGGAGGATGGAGTAGACGATGGATGAATGGATGGATGTTAAGGGGATGAGTGGATTGTGAGGGTTGAGGGGATGAATGGATGGATAGAATGAGGAGGAGTAGATGGATGAATGGATGGATGTTAAGGGGATGAGTGGATTGTGAGGGTTGAGGGGATGAATGGATGGATAGAATGAGGAGGAGTAGACGGATGAATGGATGGATGTTAAGGGGATGAGTGGATTGTGAGGGTTGAGGGGATGAATGGATGGATAGAATGAGGAGGAGTAGATGGATGAATGGATGGATGTTAAGGGGATGAGTGGATTGTGAGGGTTGAGGGGATGAATGGATGGATAGAATGAGGAGGAGTAGATGGATGAATGGATGGATGTTAAGGGGATGAGTGGATTGTGAGGGTGGAGGGGATGAATGGATGGATAGAATGAGGAGGAGTAGATGGATGAATGGATGGATGTTAAGGAGATGAGTGGATTGTGAGGGTAGACGGGATGGATGGATGGATAGTATGAGGAGGAGTAGATGGATGAATGGATGGATGTTAAGGAGGATGAGTGGATTGTGAGGGTTGAGGGGATGAATGGATGGATAGAATGAGGAGGAGTAGATGGATGAATGGATGGATGTTAAGGAGATGAGTGGATTGTGAGGGTAGACGGGATGGATGGATGGATAGTATGAGGAGGAGTAGATGGATGAATGGATGGATGTTAAGGGGATGATGAGTGGATTGTGAGGGTAGACGGGATGGATGGATGGATAGTATGAGGAGGAGTAGATGGATGAATGGATGGATGTTAAGGGGATGAGTGGATTGTGAGGGTAGATGGGATGGATAGTATGAGGAGGAGTAGATGGATGAATGGATGGATGTTAAGGGGATGAGTGGATTGTGAGGGTAGACGGGATGGATGGATGGATAGTATGAGGAGGAGTAGATGGATGAATGGATGGATGTTAAGGGGATGAGTGGATTGTGAGGGTTGAGGGGATGAATGGATGGATAGAATGAGGAGGAGTAGATGGATGAATGGATGGATGTTAAGGGGATAAGTGGACGCCTCCAATGTTGCACTACTAAGCATATATTTTAAGGGGCAGCTAATTGTGACCTGTAATAGAGGGGGATGTGGAGCTGCAACCATGCATGGATGGATGGATGGATGGAGGGATGGATGGAGGAAAGGATGAAAGGCAAGACGATGAGTGGATGGAGCTGATACGGCACTCCAAACATGAATCAGATATAAAAGAGAACAATTACCACAGTGGATGAATGGATGGATGGATGGATGGATGGATGAGTCTGGATATCAAAGAGAACAATGAGATGTCAGATGATTGGATGGATGGGGAGTAGACACATCTAACACGAACACGCAAGAACACGACGGATGGATGAACCGAATAAACAGATGAGAGATTCGCAGAAGAAATGAGAGAGTTAATGGATGAAAGGATGGATGGGATGAGTGGATTGCACAATGTTTATTGAGCGCCAAAAAAAATGCCATCTTGTTGATCAAGGGCGGAGAAGTGAGGAGTGACAGTAGAAAGAGAGGTTGTGTCCTACCATGTGGCCTCGAGGTGGACCACCTCATCTGGCCGTCCTGTCACAGCTGGAGACGGGCAAAAGCAATCACTATGTGCATATCAGTGTTTCTAATCGGATGTGACTAACGAAGGGGCCCGGGGGGTGGGGGGGGGGGGGGGGGTCACGGGGGGTTTGAAAGATGCGAAACAGCCGCTCGTATTAGCACTTGGATTATTGTCCTGATCAGCGCCTGGATGCTCGAAATGCCTGCTGTCTTTCTGCACAAAGAGAAGTCGCGTATGTAAACAACAAGCTGTATTTTCCCGCTTGTTTTGTTGACCACCTGTGCCAAGCGGCTTTCGCTAGATGGAGTCGTCGCGTTGCGTTAGCTATGGACTAAACTGAAGGTCAATCACGGACACGTCGGGTTTCTCAAATCTGACTCACGAGGGAACGGCGAGTCGTTTATTGCTGAGTCACTGTAATGGCTCATTTGTCGGGCCAATCATTTGGCGGATCAATTCTAATCGTTTAGTCGTTGCTATCGATCCTGATTATTAAGGGTAATGATCTCATTTGCCCAGGGACGGCATTCAAAGCAACATCTGGCTTTTATATATATATATATATATATACACGCTAATTAGCATTGATTCAGCCTTTCGTTCGGTACCGTCAGAATTAGCCTCACTCGCACGGTTACAACGTGAACACAAAAGTGTTTGATAATCCTGATGGTGGGATGGAGGGATGGCAAGGGGGTGAGTGGATGGATGAACTAAACGGGCACTACAAGCTTGGTTTTAAGGTCAGATATAAAAGAGAATCATTGTGCTGGATGGATGGATGGATGGATGAATGATGATGGATGGATGGATGGATAGATAGATAGATAGATAGATAGATAGATAGATAGATAGATAGATAGATAGATAGATAGATAGATAGATAGATGGACAGGTGGATGGATGGATGGCAAGGGGGTGAGTGGATGGATGAACTAATCTGGCACTACAAGCTTGGTTTTAAGGTCAGATATAAAAGAAATTCATTGTGCTGGATGGATGGATGGGTGGGTGAGTGGATGGATGGATGGATGGATGGATGGATGGATGGATGGATGGATGGATAGATAGATAGATAGATAGATAGATGGATGGATGGATGATGGATGAATGAATGGATAGATGGATAGATGGATAGGTGGATGGATGGATAGATAGATAGATAGATAGATAGTTGAATTTATTCAGATGATAGATATATATAGATGATGATATAATAGAAGATAGATAGTTTGTTGGGATGTGGATGGCATTCATCTACCTCATTCAAGACCTCTACAGGACACGACCTCTACAAGGGCCAATTTAGAGCTTTCACTTATATTCAGCGCCCGTCCATAAATATACAATATACAATATATGTATATTTATATTGTTTATATTTATACAATATATGTATATATGTAGGGACACGGTGGCTTAGTGATTAGCACGTTCACCTCACACCTCCAGGGTCCGGGTTCGATTCCCGTCTCGGCCATGTGTGTGTGGAGTGTGCATGTTCTCCCCGTGTCTCAGGGGGTTTTTCTCCGGGTTCTCGTTCTTCTCCGGTTTCCTCCCCCGGTCCAAAAACATGCACGGTAGGTTTGATTGGCACCTTGGAAAATTGTCCCTAGGTATGAATGTGTGTGATGTGTGTGGTGTCCTGTGATGGTTGGCATTCCATCCAGGGTGTATCCTGCCTTAATGCCCATAGACGCCTGAGATAGGCACAGACTCCCCGTGACCCGAGGGAAGATCGGATAAAGCGGTAGAAGATGAATGAATGAATGAAAGAATGAATGTATATATGTAAATATACAGTTCGATCGCTGGTGGTGGGAAAATGATTTACCCTTTACCCAATTACCCATATTGCATCCAGATGGTCTTCCATGGCAAAGGCAACATGCATTTCTATGAGCGTGTGTCATGGCGACATGTGGTGCAGCATGGGAGTTAGAATAGGCATTGAACAAATTAGGAGGAAGGAAACAACACCTATCCCCCTCCCTGGATCAGATCCCATTTTTTTTTTGTTTGTTTGTTTACATTTTGCAGCATAGAAAAGTGTGGATGCGATGAAGAGAAGCTCAGATGGTGTAGGACAGGTCGGAGGAGTCTTCCGTGCCCTCTGAGCAGATGCATTTAGAAAGCTTTCAGCCGACGGGGAATAACGACAACGTCATAACATCGAGTCAAATAAATCACCGGATTTATTTAGGGCAGATTCCTAATCCGGGAAGTATTATATTTTGGGGTTTCTTGTTTTCTAGAACATCTTATACAAAAAAATTATGAAAAAAAAAGGTCAGGAGGATGAAGAGATCACTCCTTCAGTATGATGATCAGGTAAAAAATTGCTTTTAATTTATATTTTCAGAATATATATATTATTATTCATCTTCCCTTCATTCTTCCCTCGGGTCACGGGGAGTCTGTGCCTATCTCAGGTGTCTATGGGCATTAAGGCAGATACACCCTGGATGGAATGCCAACCCATTGCACGCAGGGCACACACACACACACAAAGGCACAACACACTCACACACTCAGGGACAGCCCCCCCCGAAACAATTTCCCCTTTTTTCCCAAGGTTTTCCAAGCTCCAACCTCAACCTACCGTGCATGTTTTTGGACCGGGAGGAAACCGGAGAACCCGGAGAAAAACCCTGTGAGGCACGGGGAGAACATGCAAACTCCACACACACATGGGCGAATGTGCTAACCCCCCCGCCCCCCCCACTAGGGGCACAGTGGCTTAGTGGTTAGCACGTTTGCCTCAAACCGCTAGGGTCCGGGTTCGATTCCCGTCTCGGCTATGTGTGTGTGGAATTTGCATGTTCTCCCCGTGCCTCATGGGGTTTTTCTTTCCGGCCCTTTACCTTTTTTTTCCTCCGGGTTCTCCGGTTTCCTCCCCCGGTAGTTCATGGCCAATAGGTTGATTTGCACCTTGGAGAAAAATTGTCCCCTAGTGTATGAATATGAATGTATGTGAATGTGTGTGTGTGTGTGTGTGTGATGGGTTGGCATTCCATCCAGGGTGTATCCTGCATTAATGCCCATAGACGCCTGAGATAGGCACAGACTCCCCGTTGGTCCCCGTTACCCGAGGGAAGATCGGATAAAGATCATCCACAAGATCATCGCCGTGTCTCAGCACTGTTGATGGATACTGACCACTGCAGCGCGGGGAAACCCCCACAGGAGCTGCGCTTTTGGAGATGCAGTGGCCCGGTCACTCAAAAAATCCTTACACTCGCCCATTTTCTAATACATCATCTCTGAGTTCAAAATGTTCACTTGCTGCCGAATAGATCCCACACACCGCGATGAGCAGATAGCCAGTGTTACTCACTACACTAATAATGATATACCGCAGCAGTGTGTGTATAGTATTGGTTTCTTCAACACAATAATCCAACTGTCAACTGGAACTGTCATTGATCTTAATGAGGAAAAACATTCCCACTGTGTATTATTCATATATTGTGAGCTCACGTAAACACACACACACACACCTAATCTATCTCGGAAACAGGAGGGTTGAAACGATGTTTGGAAAGCATGATCGATCTTCCAAATCACTGGTACACACACACACACACAAACAAACTCTCAACGGACACTTTCGACGATCTGCTGAACATGTAATGACTGTTTACTGGGGTAATTTGGGGGGAGGGGGATTGTTTTCGGTGGCTTTTGGGATTTGGATCGTTTATTCGTGGATGTATTCCGTGTGTAAGTGACAAATGATTGTATGCAAAAAAAATAAAACAGGGGAAAAATGAGAAAAATGCAGATTTAAAAACAGCATGTATGTAATATTATTTCACAATGGAAACATTTGATATGACAGGAAACATAAACAAAACATTTTGAGTATTTTGAGTTCCATATCCGAGCATCAGATACAGCTTTGTGTGCATCTGGGATTTTTTTATATTATAATATATATATATTATATATATATATATATATATATATATCATATATATATATATCAATATACATACATACATATATACAACACACCACACAGCACACACACATACACATAATATAATATAGATATATCATACATACACCCATATATCAGGATACAACACACACACACACACACAACACCCACATACCAATATATATATATATATATATCTATATCTATAAATATATATAAATTTCCAGCAGAGTGTGTTTGGTGGTGGCTCCACGGTTCACTGGGATGGATAATGACAAAAATTGACTAAAATGAGTCATGAAAACTTATGTGAATAAGCAAATGTTACAAAAAACATGTTTTTAACACCGTAACACGAACGGGGGCTACTACGGCTCTAAAGAGCATTATTATTATATTATTATTATTATTATTATTATTATTATAACAATTCCCATATGCTGTTACTTTTTACCTGATTGGGATCAAAATTCCTATTTCCCAAATGGCGCTGGAAGGGGGGGGGTTGAAAGAAAGAGGCGAAGGCGCAGATTAAGTGACAAAACAACCCATAATAGAAGCGTATACATACATATTCGATAGATTTTTTTTTTCATATCAAAATAGGGTTCATGTGTTAGTAACAGAAGCACGTAGAAATTTGTTTCTTGTTAATTCGTCGAAGTCCCACTTGGTGATGTCGGACGATCGGTGTCTCCCAAAAACAACAACAAAAAAACAACAACAAAAAAAAAAGTCAGCGTGATTGATTGATTGAGAGACGTGGCCATCCGACACTGGTGCATTGTGGGATCTCGAGATGAAATCAGCTCCTCTTAGGCGTCGCTTTGGAGCTTTTACATATCAAGAGATTTTTTTAAAAGTTGGCTTTTTTTTTGTTTGTTTGTTTTTTTTACAGAAGATAATAAAGGCAATACATTTTTCTCATATCATATAAGCCAATAAAAAAAAGAAAAAAAAAAAAAAAACACAGAAAAGAAAAGACTACTGCCCAGGTGCCTGTGTAAAGGGAAAGAGTCACTGTCTCAGTAGGTCCTGGGGAAAAAAAAGCGCAATATGTGTGTGCGTCTGTGTGTGTGTGTGTGTGTGTGTGTTTTTGTGCGTGTGTGTGTGTGTTGTGTTATTCCGATTTGTGACAGTACAAGTCCTTAAGTGCTTTCAGCTCCTCAATGAGGGTTTTGTTCTGGTTTTCCAGAGGGTTTTGTTCTGGTTTTCCACACGGCCACGCGATTCTCCAGACACTTCACGTATTCCTTCTTCTTCCGGCGACACTCTCGCGCTGCCTCCCTGTGGCCAAAACTCAGCATTACATTTCGAGAAAACGCACTGCCTCGCTTTTAGCATTGAAGGACATCCTCTCTCGCATTGTGTATTACCTGTTTTTCATGAGGCGGACCTCTCTCTTGCGCGTGGCCTCCTCGGCGCCTCCCTGCCCCGACGCCATGACCACGCCGGTGCCGGCGATGGTGCCCGACGTTGCCGTGCGGATCTGATACGCCTGGACGTCGCCGGATGAGGCTGAGCGGCGTGAAAGACAACGAAAAATCCACAAACATTACACAAGCTGATTAGAAGTTCACACTGGATCCTCATTCTGAACACTGGAAATCCACAGGGATGTGCTCTGAGCCCGCTACTGAATAACTCCTTCTTCATCAATCTTCATTAAGTATGCAGGTGACGCTGCGATACGGGGAAGAGGTACAAAGCCTGACAGTGTGGCGTGGTGCCGCCGACAACCTGACCGTCTAAACAGCATGGTGTGGACTTCCAACAGCACTTGTCTACATCAATGTGTACAATGGCTCTGTCTGTCTGTCTACACACACGAGCATCTACACCATTTATTTCCCCCTACCTGCAAGATATTATACACCTGTGTAAAGTCTCTATATTGCTTCGCCGCAGGACGGATTCGTCCCACCGTTATAACCCGACATATGCGTTTGTATAGATGAGTGCTCACCCTGCACCACCACCTGGTTACTGGGCACCAGGATCTGCTGGCCGTCGCTGGTCTGAGCGTACTGCAGGATGGTGGCACCCGACTGCGCCGCCGCCGTGTTAGTCATCGTCAAAGTCTGCAGGCCCTGAACGCCGTCTGTGCCGTTGTTGGCCAGCTGGATTGCGCCGCCTTGTGTGATGGCAACTGCGGGAGGAAATGAAGCAGAGAGCGGTCTTTCTGAGCAAACGTTGACTTGGATACAATTGATGCGCTCTCTCCCGTCCCAACATGCACTTGTGGACCTAGATCTGCTCTTCCCATTTTACTTCCCTCTTTGCTTAGAGGCTTGTATATGACAGCTACCTAACAATGCAGTTCTGATGGGGTGGGGGCGTACCGACACATCGTCTGACTTACTGTATTGTCCACTGCTGGTTTGGTAAATGGGGGTGGGAACGGTGACCGCGGCTATAGCCGGCGCCGATTCCTCCTCGATCTTCTCCTCCTCTATCCGCGGCACGGCTGGAGTGTCCGACGAGAGATCGTTCAGGATTTTCCTGCCAAGGGAAGGTTTAAAATCATGCTAGTGCGGAAGGAATTCCAACGACCAAAGACACAAGAGATGTTCCAACCTGTACGAGGGTCGTCTGGAAAGGATCTCTCTCCTTTTCTGGGTGTCTGTCACACTGTCCACTGACTCCTGCGAGTCCTCGCTCTCAGCAATGGTGGAGATCTGGGACATTAAAAAAAAAACAAATATGGTGGATCAGGCCAATCGTGGGAGAGGGGGGGGGGGGATTAGACATAAAAGCCAGATCTCTTACACACCTGTACGGCTTGGACCTGAGGAGACTGGATGACGGACGGCTGTGCGGCCTGGATCACGCCGTGAACCTGCACCGTCTGACCGTTGGGCAGCTGCACCAGCGTAACTGTGGACCCCGTGGCTGAGGCCTGGCCCGCTGCCATGGAAACCTGCTTCACACACACAACAGATTACTCAGAATAATGAGAAATTATCTTTACAATTGTTCCGGCTATTTGCGGCTCATCCTCAACCTTCAATCACAAAATTTAACGCGGAAGCCCCTAAATGCCCCTGTGAACGACGACCTATAGACCCTAGTGAACACCTATAGGGTGAGTATATGAATGGCGACTCCACACCAGGCATCATCACCTCACCTACATCCAGTGTTCCCACTCTAAGCCTAATGCCAAATTCCCTGATTAAAAAGCTGAATTGACCTATAAAGAACAGAGCCTATAACATCAACACAACACTGATTAAAACATTACACAATGGTTCATGGAGTTTAAATACGTGACTACAGGCTACGGGTTCCTCAAGAGGTAACAGTAATTAGATTGCAATTGACTCTATTTTGCTACATTTTACATGGTATCTAACACGAGCAACATTTAAAAAATACTTTTTAATTATAACTACCCTAATTATAATGATATAGCTACATAACGCTTTGTTCTGACGACCTGAATGCCCATTTGACTTAAGTGATTACCAGTTAACAAGCAGGAAGGGAATACAATTGCACTGAAAATAGCCTAACTAATTTTCACTCACACACACACCTTGCCTTTGCCGGGACCATCACCTATGTCTTATATATATATAGGTGTGTGTGTGTGGTGTGTGTGTGTGTTGATATAAATATATCATATTTTGGGTATATATATATATATATATATATATATATATATATATATATCTATAGATATGCCTGGACCAGAGGACACGGGGACATAATCAATTTATATATATATATATATATATATATATATATATATATATATATATATATATATATAATATATATATATATATATATAATATATATATAGTTGTACCACCACTTGTGTGAAAGGAACCTCCTGTGAAAATCCTAAGGTACATCCATAAAAAGAACCTTGTTTAGTCACATTCAACATGTGTTCTTAAATAGATATATTAGCTGATCAGACTGAACTAAAGTGTCATGTTGCCCCAGGGGGTAATACCGTGTATCTTTAGTCCGTTCAAGCACCACACTAAAGCATAAATGTCATGTCGAACCCATGCAAACATACTTCTATAAACAACTCTTAACTGCATTCACACAAATACGCTCGCTTCCAATTTCGCTGCGACGTGGATAAAGCATCCATCTCACCTGAGCCAGGGTGGCGATCTGCTGCGTGTCCGTCTCCGAGACAGCTGTCTCGCTGCCTTGCTGCACATCTGCTCCTGCGTCCATGGTCATTTAGAAACGCCGCAGTGAGGAAACGAGGTGGACTCGGTTAGCACGGCCTGCCTGGACCAGAGGACACGGGGACATAATCAATTAAGAAGTTTCATACGCACACTGTGTCTGGGTTGTTTATTTTAGATCCATTTTAGACAATAAATCTTTTCGAACATTTAGATTTTTAAGCAATTACTCGAGGTGGGAGGATTTTTTCATTTTAATCTCAATTTATTCCAATCACACACAATATTAGAATTCCTTTAACAGGATTGTTACTATTTTATATATATTTATTTTTTATTTATATAATCATTTGGATTTTTTTTTTACATGCAAGCATGATTAAAGCACAATCACATTACTAAGGCTAAAAATACCCAACTGTATGTGATGGGATGACCAAACTACACCACCATATGGACAAAAGATTGTGGACATCTGACAATCCTTATTTCCTAATATTATAACCTCCACTCTTCGGGATAGATGTTCCACACGATTGTAGTTGTGGTAGATTTGTGCTTATTAGGACAGAACCGTAGGTGCGTTGAGGAGGCCCGGGATGCAGTCAGCATTCACATTCATCCAAAAAAGTGTCCAATAGGTTTGAGTTCAGAGCTCTATACAGCAGGAGATCTTCATTGTGGACAGGGACATTATCATGCTAGTACAGGTACCAACTTTTATGGTGGTAGTTCGGACAAGGACCACAAAAGTCAGGTGTCCCAATATTTTTGCCCTTATAGTGAATGTATCCATGGATTCTTTAGAATTTTATTCCTGTAGTTTGTTGTAGGTAATACATTTTTCCATTTTAATATTATAATATTTACGCGTTGTTGGGGTATTTAACATTTGAGGGAGGAGTCTTTGGTGTCCGTGCTTTATAATGGTCAGAAGTAAAGCTGTTCTGATATGAGGACAGCCTCCAAGACAACCCTTGTCTTAATTTTAGACACTAAATAATTACATACATTAACAACAATACATAATTACAACATTAAACTGAATGATTATATATATATATATATATATATATATATATATATTGCTATTAAGCAAGCCTCACTATCTTCTTCCTTTTATACTCAATAATCATACCAATAATTGATATATCATCATAATATAGTATTTTTAAGTAGCATTTTTAAAAATGCACCCCTTTGCCTGAGATACAAATCTAGAGATCACTGCTTATATTGAGACGTCTAATAAGGGTCTCTGGCCTGCAGTGATCATGTTTCTGTATCCAGAGTGTCCAGGTTTATATGTCAAAGTTCTTAAGGTTCATAGCGATAAAACAAAGGGGGGGTTTTTGTTTTTTTTTTTTGTTTTTTTTTGTTTTATATTCAGGTTTATATGTCAAAGTTCTTAAGGTTCATAGCGATAAAACAAAAACAAAAAAAACTGGACAGGAATAAACCACTTGGGAAGAACACAGCCTGTGTTACGAATAGAAATCTCCCCAAAAAAAAACAAAAAAAACTGGACAGGAATAAACCACTTGGGAAGAACACAGCCTGTGTTACGAATAGAAATCTTTATTTGTGCTGTTCAGGTGTGAAATCGGCCGTAGCTCGAAAATCTACTTCACGTCACGCAAGATTCGTATTTAAAAAAATGATAAGAAATAAAAGAAAACGAGAGAGTGAGCAAGTTTTGCACTGATCGGGATTCCCATACGATGGACCAGTTGGGGCTGATCTGGGTACTGCTTCTAGTTTTTTGGTCTAGTAAACACGTGGCACCATGTTTTACTTGTGTCTATTCATCATTAAGGGTATTCCATGGCTGGGGGATGATCTGTAATGGGTCTCAGGGGATCTTTGGAATGAATACAAGCTATTACTACTATTATAACAGTGCTGTGTCAATACTAGGGTTTTATTATTAATAACACTTATGTGGTTTATATAACGTTTGATTGTTTTTTGGAATTATGGTATGTTGGGAGGATGGAGTATTTCATCACTCCAGCAATCAGGAATTCTTCTACCTTTTTGGCGCCTTTTTTACTTCCTCATCCACAAACAGCAACAGGATTAAGAACTCGCTGTACGGAATCGACTCTCTCGAACAACTCGTTCAAGGGAATCGATACGCTCCGAACGTTGGCGTCCAAGCTGCATTCGGACAACCGTGCTATTTTTATTCATTTATTTATTTTATACGTAGACCACTAAAATGGACTTTTCCCGTCGTTTTATACTTAAAGTCCAACCGCTATAAAACTGGAGTTAATACATTTTTTATCTGGAGTTAATCTGTAATTTTATCAACGCATAAATGACTCATTAAAACACGACGTCCATTTCTAAACGCATATCTTTGGTGGTTTAGTCAACACGCACCAAATTAACCAAACCGAAAAACATAAAACGCTAATCGTTACAAAAAAAAAAAAAATAATAATAATAATAAAATACGCGAATTATTTTAATTCGATTAATTCCAGATCGATTTAGATTAGCGTTAAGAGCCGGTTCGATAATTCGGTTCGGAATCGGTTCAAAAATAATGTCGTTCAGGCACGATGAGAAGAATAATAACTTTAAAAGAGGAGATTTATATTTATGTTTATTACAGAATAAATATAACCCAGTGGTGGATGAGAAATATGGCGCTGTATTAATTTACTAAATATTTTTGGGGCGCTGTAATGAAACCGTAGTGTTGATGCTAAATGAACTGTACGAGACGGTGGTTAATAATAATTAATAAAATACATGATGCGATATTCCGTGTTTTTTTTTTTTATACGATATTTAAAATGCGCCATGATGTAGTTACCATGATAATGGTGTATAAAATGTGTACACAAAGTACATTCAGTACCGTTTAGCTAACCTGCTAACGCTGCAAGCTTTGCACGCTCTTGGGAGCCTGTATTTCCCTGCGCTAGGCTAACCGAGAGTGTGTCCGTTATTGATATAATAATGCGTATAAAATATATATTTATCAGACCCGGTTTGCCTTCCCTGAACACCCCCGGGTTCGGTATGAGTCACTGACTGAATGCTGCCCGGTGAAGCAGGGGCTTTGAAACAACAGCAGTAAGAACAACAACATGCCCGCGGCCGCCATGATCGCTTTGTGCTGAGAAAAAATCGCCACGGCTTTTGTAGGGGGGAAAGTCAGACGCGCGTCTGATTTGCGCCGCGTATCTCCTCCTTACCCGCTGACGGACTCGCTTACTCGCTCTCTCTGTTCTCGCGTCACTCCCGGGCCCTCCGGAGCTCCACTTTTTATTCAGTCCGACACGTAAGAGCCCGCGTCAGGGTACACCTCCGCCGCGTCACCGCAGACAACAACAGCACGAAACTGCAGCACGACGCGATGTCGGCCCGCGCCGGAAATCGTCGAGCGCGTCCGAACATGCCCGAAGCCCCCACGAAGCCCGGTCGGAATTTGCCGAAGGCAGCGCTTGGTCTCGCAGTGCGCACGCGCGGGAAATCGTGCAAGCGCGAAGACGTGCCGAACGCACCGAACGCACCCCACCGCCCCTCCTTCCAGAGGCTGGTTCGGCCATGTGTTTACGCATGCGCGGGGATTCGTCGAGCCGTACGAAAAAGCACGAAAAGAAAGCACGGGCTTTTAATTTTTGCGCATGCGCCGAAACGACGGACTGCAGCAGGAGCAGCATCAGCATTCATTTTTATTTAACAGAGCATTTCTTCGCCCTGTACTTTTGAGTATTTTACATAAAAAGAGATATAAAAATGCAAATAATAAAAAGTCAAAAAGACTGGAATATGCAAACTCTGCCAAATACTTTAAATGTAAAAGTGTCAATATATAATATATG